>OZ024718.1:6351193-6881898 GCA_964016875.1 Fallopia convolvulus | reverse complement strand
GAGGACGACCGCCTCCCGCTAGGGCACGGAAACGGCGGGAGAACCAAAAACGCCAAAGAAAATGCGAAGAAAGAGTCGGGTACTTACTTGTTCGAGGATTCGCATGGGGAAGTCGGTGGTGTTCCTGGCAACCGTCGAGAAAAACCGTCGACTGCTTGATCGGAAGAACGAGAGAGAAAGAGAATATGTGAGGAAGAAGATGAAGATGGAACGTGGGGGCGTGGAAGAGACGCTTTTAAAGAGGGCAAACCTGGGCCTCCCCCCCCCCCCCCCCCCCCCCCCCCCCCGTTCCCAAAAATCTTATTGGGCCTAGTACGTCCTCACAGGCCCAATGGTGTAACACAGGGAGACAGGCCTAAAAGTCGCCACACGCATAGCGAAAGAAAATATCCAAGTATCGAGCCTCGCAAATATCCACCTCGCCAGAGAAATCTTTGCGGGGGAGTTCGCCCAGCTTCTCCGCCTCGTTTCTCTCCAAGACCTCGCACCCCAGTTCTGGCGAACCAGATAAATACTCATGTATGACCTGCGGTCCTCGGGACGAGGTCCCCGGGCCATGGGGTTGTGATGGTGCTCAAAACAGTAGAATAAGAAGTGGGCCCGGGATACGAGGAATAAACGGATCCGACGGGACTCCCAAGGTGGATTGCAGGACCCATTACATTACCCATCTAAAAATTAAACAAAACCCTACCTCCGCGAGGTCTTGGGACCTCGCGGACGAGGTCTAAACTTCGTTGCTCGAAGGCCGACATCCCCGCCCTATCTGGACCAGTCAGCGATCACCGCTTCATCACCCAATAGGCTACTGCCTCACGCTCGGCCAATCAAAAGGTTTGATCTCGGGCGTCCCACATCCTCTCAAAACAATATAAGTAGAGGAGGACCTCGTAGGTGGCAAGGGGTCGAAAAACATCTTTAACTCAAGAACTATCTTGCTCGTTGAAGATTGACGTGTTGAATCATCGTCAAAGACCTCGCTACAAACAAATGAAGCCCATAAAAAGACTCCAAGTCGCACAAAGAGACCTCGCAGCATCATCTCACAGGCAACAAGCACCACGCTCTAACTCAAATTACCCAATCTCGCCGACGGAGTTCGTTAAACAGCCTGTAGGTGGTAGAGTCACGTAGTGATTAGGAGATCTCGAACCTTGTTAGATCGAGATCTCAAATACTCTTAGGAGATCTGAGGTGTAGACCTCGTTCGCTTGTAAACCTCGTTCGCTTGTAACCTCGTTTGCTTGTAACTTCGTTTGCTTGTAACCTCGTCATAAAAACAATATATAAAGAGCAAGTGTTTGCATAATCGAATAAAAGCAATCTCGTTCTTGTCTTCTAGCGTTGGTTCATTTCGGGTTTCATCAAATGGGACCCAAAAGTTTAAGTCAATGGGTAAGGGAAATGCTATGATGAAATATAGTTGAGGACTAAATGTTTCGTTTGTGAGTCGATAGCTTCGGACAACCCCAAGTCCCCAAGAATGGCTCCAACCGAAACCAGCCAACTTTGGATTAGGCCATATTGTTGTTGGGGATCGATCAATAGCTCAAAGTCCAATTGATAGTTTCAACGGAGAGCCTTAAATCTATTTAGATGAGTAGAATAACCCCTCCTCCCCCCCCCCCCCAGTTCAGAGTGTTCTTCAAATACCTTACTATATGCATAGCAGCCTGCAAATGTGGCTCTTTAGGTGCACTCAAAAACCGACTTAAATGTTGAACCGAATAAGACAGATCAGGTCTAGTTATATCTAGGTATAGCAATCGACCTACTGACCTTCTATACACCTCTGGTTCCTTGAGTAGCTCCCCTTCATCAGTAGATAAATCCAATCCTCTTTGAAGTGGAAATAAAGCAGGCTTGTTGTTCATCATTCCTGTGTCTTCAAGTATATCAAGTATATTCTATCAAAAAAAAAAAGTATATCAAGTGTATACTTCATTTGGTTAATCATAGTTCCCTTCTCTGTCCTTACCGCTTCAATTCCTAAGAAGAATCTTACCACTCCCAGATCCTTGATTGTGAATTTGTTGTGCAAATTGAATTTATTGAGTTGAATCTCATCATCATTCCCACTAAGTAAAAGGTCGTCCACATAAACTAAAGCAACAACAATCAGATCACCTTTTCTCCTTACAACCTAGAACTTTCAATACACTTACTGAAGATGAATTACTACTTGTCAAACATGTAATTTGCATCACTTTTTCCATTCCAACATTTTCCTATGTTTCAAATGTAACCACTACATCTAACAAAATCAAAACTGAAAATTCAATCCATTTGCGGTTTCATCAGAGCTATCGAGGGCTCAATTCCGTGATTGATTCCTCCTTGGCTAAATTTTGTGATTGTGGATCAACTGCCAAACTTCTCTGCAACACATATGCAGGTTGTGAAGGCACTGGCATTGAGAAAGACTCTGAGCTGAGCATGAGATTTACTAAAGACATCGTTGGTCGGTTTGCTGGATCCGCTTGAATACACAACAAACCGATTTGCATACATCTCATGATTTCGGCTCTTGAAGCTGACACCAATGCCGAATCAACCACTTCACAAGCTGTGCCCTCTGTCCAATTCCTCCAGACCTAAACAATATAAATAAACCATATCAGAATTGAGTTATTCAAATCAGAAATTAATATAAGAGGAGAAATGCTCAATGCTCACTGAGGTTATTAGGTCCTCCATGCTGTCACTTTCCAAGATGCTGGAGTTTTTCTGACCACATATAATCTCCAAAACCAGAATACCAAAACTGTAAACGTCTGATTTAATAGAGAAGATTCCGCGGTATGCATATTCTGGAGCCATATAACCACTGGAGTAAAAAAAGTACTTCATCAAATTTCCATGTGGGGAACGAAACTAATTTAAAGTCTCAAACATGAATGCAATCACTTACAAGGTTCCAGCAATTCGTTGTGTATCTGCATGAGTTTGATCAGCTTGAAACAACCTTGCCATTCCAAAATCTGCAATTTTTGGATTCAAGTGAGCGTCAAGCAAAATGTTGCTTGCTTTAAGATCACGGTGGATAATTCGTATCCTAGAATCTTCGTGCAGGTACAATAGGCCTCGAGCAGTGCCTCCTATGATATTATAGCGAGTTTTCCAGTCTAAAGAAGCATGCCTAGTTTTACCTGCAAAGACATAATCAACCTCAGCATGATATTTTTTTTTTTTGATAAGGAAAGTAATTAGGGTGACCACTAACAACATAGTGGTCTCCCTAGCACATCCTGACGGATGAGGGTAAGTAAACCCGGATCATCTGCAAGCGGGAAGGAGGAGACTTAAAGCATTCATTCAACCTTTAAAAAGATCAACTGTGATTAAGATTAGCCATACCAAACAGGAAATGATCAAGGCTTGCATTGGGCACAAATTCGTATATCAAAAGTCTTTCATCTCCTGCCAAGGAGAATCCCAGGAGTTTAACCAGATTACGGTGTTGAAGCTTTGCAAGTAATAGCACCTCATTCCTAAATTCCTCTTCACCTTGCCCTGAATTTCTTGCCAGCCTCTTGACTGCAATTTCCTGTCCACTAGCTAACACACCCTGCATAATACACCATAATAAACCTCATTAATGACAGTTTCTTAAATCAATTTAGATGATAAGTTTTTATTCATCAAAAACAGATGACTTGCTATATCTACCTTGTAAACTATACCAAATCCACCTCTCCCAAGCTTGTTGGCCTCTGCAAAGTCCTGGGTTGCGTCTTTGACGTCACCATAAGCAATTTGCACTGTTTCATTGCTAGTAATCTCATCTTCCTGTTCCACTTCATTGTTGGCTTTTTTCCATTCCTTTCTATCTCGTCTCAAACAGAAATAGATGGCAACAGCGAGCAATGCACATACAGCTGTTATAGCAACAACAAGTGCTACAATTTTGGCTCTTGTGCTCCCTTTTCCTGCAAGCACATTGTTAAAATTCCAAACTCAATTCAAACATTCAGGAAAATACATTACTTACAATATTAGATTTTACCTTTCCCTGGAGTTGGAGGTGTTGACAGTGCTAATGTTGGCGGTGGTGAAGATGGGGCCTCTGATTCAAGCGTATCAAATGCATTTGAGAATTCATATATTTCATAGCGGATATTACAGCTTGGTCGGAAGAATCTTACTCCTTGGTATGGTAGACAGCAATCTGGAAGTGCAGAAACTGATTCTGAAAGACAACTTTGACAATCTGACTGGGACAAATCCGGTGTGCATTGTGCATACGCATATAAAGTAACAAGAGAAGACACGTTGGCCTGATTAATAGCAAACTTAAGGGTAGAGTTCCCTGCCACTGCCTTACTCTTTAGGCTTGTGAACAAATCAGAAAGCACGCGATTGAAATCATTCTGATCCACCGCCTTGTATTTATTCCTAATCCAGTACCACGGAGTATCTTCCATGACACCAAATATAGATCGGTTAGTGTAACGCAGCATACAATTATCATACCATCCTATGGCCTGCTTCTGGTTAGTACATAAGCCGGGGAGTTTTGCAGCTGCGTTTTTAAGACAATTACGACAATCATCTAGCAAAACGTCGCCCCGACACAAGGCTAATCCGTTAACTATATTGGGATTGTTACCGGAAGAGAAGTTGTAAAACCCAGAAGTAATTTGGGTGTTGGAAGATATGTTAGAAAGAAGGGTGTTGAGATTTTGTTGGTAGGTGCTATTACTAGTGTAATTGCCATACGTGTTGTCACAGCTGAAATGCACAAAGTTGGGCTGGGCAGAAGAGAGAGTAGCAAATTGAAATAAAATGAGAAGCACACTCAAAGAACACAGCATCTTCACCAAATGCAAGAGTTGAGAAACCATGAAAACTGACAATATAAGGTTATAATGATCGCAGGCAGCATTGGTGGTGTGTCTTCCTCCATTTAATTAAACTTGTGCAACGACTTCAAGTCGACTTCACGAAAGAACCTAGAAGGAACACGCCAATTTGGCATTATAACAAACAGATTGGCGGCAATGAGCCAAAATGAAGACCAACGAACGCGTTAACTTTGCAAGTGGCAACGCAAAAGCACTAAATTTTCTGCAATTGGCAACGTAAAAAATTGTACTCTTTTTGCAAGTGGCAATGCAAAACCTTGGAAGTTTTGCTTTGTGAACTTTGAAATACTATGGGTTCAATTCTCTCATTCTGATACGACACGAGCCACCGAACCTAACGTCAACACACGACCGGCTCGAATTCGTCATAGGCCAAAGAGATATGATATGTAATAGTTGTTTTTATTTTAATTTGATTTATTTATAATTTTCGGAACTAGAGCAAGTCTCTCTTCTCAGGTTTTCTTGGCGGTTCTTTTCTGAGATGCATTTTATTGAACCGTCTAGGGCAGAGGTATAAATACCTCCTAATTATCTTTGTAATCACTTAATCAAAGAAATTAGCACTTTGCCCTAATTCTTTGGTCTCCCTTTCGTTTCACGCTTACGTTCGAGTCCTCGTCCACACCGGGCGTGCGTCTCACCCCCTTGACCAACAAGGGTCCGATACGTGGTCCACACCGGGCTCGTATCAACTGGTGCTTTCATCTCGTGAACCATGAACTCTGATGGTAACTCCTCTGCTCACCTCGCAGCGTTGACGACCTCTGTCACTGATCTGTCGGCTCAGGTTGCGGAGATACACGACATGCTCATGACTGTCACGACCGACGGTCAAACACTCCGGCGTGAGGCTGAGATCGATCGTCGGCGGCTCAATAACGTCTTCGACATTGTGAACGACCGAGTCCTTCCGGCCGTTGCTCTGGCCGGGCGTCAGGCTCTTCTGACGAACCCTAATCCGGCGAATGATGAACAAGGGGTGGCAAACCCGAACCCAGCGAATGGGCCCCCTGGGGCGGCCGCACCACATCAGGCGAACGAGTTGCCTGGGATCGCAAACCCTAATCTTCTACCGGCGGGACTTGCGCTTGCTCAAGTACTTCCGCCTCCACGACAGCCGCCTGATCCCAATCGACCGCCTGTCGTCATTAGGGCTCCACCCGGACACGAGACCATACCCAAAATCCGCATTGATCCGCCACACTACAATGGCACGGATCCGCGTGGATGGGTTTACAAAGTCCAGGCTTACTTCGACTACTTCTATATCGAGACTATGATCGTCTTCGGTTAGTTGGCATGCTTTTCGATCACCCCGCGTCGGATTGGTTTCGCTATCAGCGCGAAAATCATGTTGACGAGACATGGCCTGCTTTCTTGTTATCGGTGCAACAACGCTTTGACCCTCATCATTACGAGGATTATGTCGGCCTTCTAGCGAACTTGAAGCAGAAAACAACAGTGCTCGAATATCAAGCTGAGTTCGAGGCGTTGCTCAACAATGTCCGGGGCCTCACTCAACCGACTTTGATTTCTCTCTTCAAGGCCGGGTTGAAACAACCAGTTCGCCGCGAGCTCAACCTGCGTAACCCGACTACGCTATCCCAAGCCTTTGCCTTGGCTCGGGAGTTGGCGGCGACGTTCCAGGAAACCGCACCACAATGGCATACGGCTCCCCGCCGCCCTTGGCAGCCAAGCGGAACTCGACCGACTGGCCAGCCGGGCGCTTCCACATGTCCGGCGCAGACCGCCGCGCCACCAGCTCAACTGGACCGCTCCACCACCCTGAACGGTAACCCCTCATCTCTTCCTATTAAGCGTTTAACTTTAGCTGAAAGAGAAGAGCGTTCTAAAAAAGGCTTATGTTACAATTGTGATGAGAGGTACACCCGTGGGCATCGGTGCAAGCCCCGTTTCCTGTTGCTGGGATACGACGAGTCCGACGAGGAGGAACATGAAGAGGTCGGCCAAGACGACGATATTGTCGTTACGGGTGACGTTTCCAGTATCAACTCGTTGGAGGGCTTATCGAGTCCCAAATCCTTGAAAATTTTGGGCTCTATTGCTGGCTTATCTATTCAGGTTTTGATCGACGGCGGTAGCACACACAATTTTATTCATCCGTCTATTCCTGAGCAGTTACAGTTAACCTTGACAACAGTGCATCCATTCCGTGTTTACGTGGGCAACGGTGCGTATTTGCAGTGTACTCATCAGTGCTCAGGCACACTTGTTCAGTTACAGGGTCATGAGTTTCCAATTGATCTATTTGTGCTTGCGGTGCATGGGCCGCATGTCGTTCTTGGCATGCAATGGTTACAGACTCTAGGTAAGGTTTCTCATGACTATGCCAGGTTGACTATGGAGTTCTTATGGAAGGGCCAGCAGGTTTATTACAGGGTGACCGGAATACTCCTAAGCAGATCTCCGCTCATACTTTACAGTCCTTATGCGCCACCGAGCACGTCGCGGAATTCTTTGAGATTGTTCAGGTTCAGGGCGACGCCCCTATTACAGAGCTGACCGATTCTGATTTATTCCCTACGGACCTTCACCCATTGTTGCGTGGAGTCCTACAGCAGCATGCTCAGGTCTTTCACTTACCCACGTCGCTTCCACCTCAGCGCATCTGGGATCACCGTATCCATCTGCTGCCAAATTCCAAACCTATCAATGTCAGGCCTTACAGGTACCCGTACTTCCAAAAGTCTGAGATCGAACGGCAGGTTCTTGATATGTTACAGCAGGGAATTATTCGCCACATCACGAGCCCTTTCTCTTCTCCTACTTTATTAGTCAAGAAGAAGGACGGCAGTTTTAGGTTTTGCATTGATTACAGAGCTCTGAACAACGCTACAGTCGCTGACAAGTTTCCAACTCCAACAGCTGACGAATTATTTGATGAGTTGGGTCGAGCGACTTTCTTCACTAAACTGGACTTGCGGTCCGGTTATCATCAGATTCGCATGCATTCTGCTGATATTTACAAGAGGGCGTTCCGTACTCATGACGGTCATTTCGAGTTTCTTGTCATGCCGTTTGGCCTGACAAACGCCCCGTCTACATTTCAGGCAGCGATGAATCAGATTTTTGCCCCATACTTACGGGACTTTGTGATTGTTTTCTTCGATGATATCCTGATTTACAGTCCCTCCTTGGAAGACCATGCTCGCCATCTTGCAGTGGCCTTACAGGTATTGCAAGATAATCACTTCTTTGTCAAGGGTTCGAAGTGTTCATTCGGCAAATCTCGAGTGGAATATTTGGGGCATATAGTTACAGGTGGGCAGTTGTTGGCAGATCCAGCAAAGCTCTCCGCCATGTCCGATTGGCCTACACCCAAATCGGTCAAGCAGCTTCGCGGCTTTCTCGGCCTTACCGGGTATTATCGCAAGTTTATCCGCCACTATGCTTTACTTGCTGCTCCGCTCACCTCTCTATTAAAGAAGGACAAATTCGTATGGTCCGAAGCAGCCGACGAGGCATTCAAACGGTTGAAAGAGACCATGATGTCGCCCCCTATTCTTCAGCTCCCGGATTTTACGAAGTCGTTCACCGTTGAGACTGATGCCTCGGATGATGGTGTTGGTGCCGTCCTTTTACAAGACGAGCGCCCAATCTCGTTTTTCAACAAGAAAATTGGCCCACGCCGTCGGGGTTCCTCGGCCTACCATAGGGAACTCTTCGCCATCGTTTCAGCAGTTCAAAAATGGCATCAATATTTGTTGGGTCGTGAGTTTCTAATCCGGAGCGATCAGAAGAGCCTCAAAGAACTTCTCTCACATGTTATTCAAACTCCCGATCAGCAATTCTTTATGAGGAAATTAATGGGGTATAAATTCCGGATTGAGTACAAGACAGGCGCAAGCAATAGGGTCGTTGATGCGTTATCTCGGAGTTTGAGTGAGATCGACTCGCAATTGCGGCAATTTCTGGCGTTCTCCACGCCCTTGCCTGATATTCTCCCGCGTTTACGCCGTGAGAACGCCACTTTCAGTGACCTGCAAGGGTGGCACGGCCAGGCGGCCGAGGGTACCCTGCCGACACCATTCCGGATTCACGATGGCGTCCTATATTACAACCATCGGCTGGTGGTGAGTTCGGAATCCCCATTGCGTGCTGAATCCTTACAGAGTTCCATTCATCGCCTTCCGCAGGCCACCCCGGGGTTGACAGGACATTCCGTCGCGTTGCCGAGGTGTTTTATGGACAGGCATGCGTCGGGACGTCAAGCATTTTGTCTCGTCCTGTTTGGTGTGTCAATCCACCAAGTATAGCACACAGAAGCTTGCAGGTCTCTTACAACCGCTACCGGTACCACAGCAAGTTTGGGACGAAGTTGCCATGGATTTTATTACAGGCTTGCCACCTTCCCGGGGCTATACGACTATCTTGGTGGTGATTGACCGTCTCTCCAAGTACGCACATTTCGGTGCACTCGGCCAACGGTATGATGCGCCAAAGGTGGCGTCTTTGTTTGTGGACATTGTGGTGCGTCACCATGGGATACCAGCGAAGATTGTGTCCGACCGTGATGCCATCTTCACGAGTACGTTCTGGACCGAGTTGCATCGCCTTAGTGGGACGAAGCTTCTCCATAGCACAGCCTACCACCCACAAACGGATGGCCAAACGGAGGTTCGGAACCGAGGTCTTGAGCAGTATCTCCGCGCCTTCACTCATGGTCGTCCGCGTCGCTGGTATGATTTTCTTCCTTGGGCTGAATTGGCTTTGAATTCTATGTTTCATGAGGGCTTACGCATGTCTCCGTTTCGTGCTCTTTATGGCCGAGAACCACCGCCAATGAGCCGAGCCACTATTCCATCTGGGCCACCGACGCCAGCTTCCGAGGCGGTCCGCGACCGCGAACAGGTGCTTGAGTTACTCCGTGCTAATCTCCGTAAGATGCAACAACGAATGACGGCCCAAGCCAACAAGCATAGGCGAGATGTGGAGTTTGCAGTTGGTGACCGAGTGTTACTTAAGCTTCAGCCGTACCGACAACACTCTGTGGCGCGCCCCGAATCCGCCAAGTTGGCGCGCCGATTCTATGGACCCTTTAACGTGATCGACCGTGTCGGGGTTGTGGCGTACCGACTTGAACTCCCGCCCACCGCGCACATCCACAACGTTTTCCACGTTTCGTTGTTGCGTCCCTTCAAGCCTGATGGAAGCACGGTCCAGCCCGCAACACTTCCGGCCGAGTTCTTGTATGACCGCCCGATTTCACGACCAGTGCGTGCCACCGCTGAACGCACGGTTCTAGTTGATGGCCAACCTCGGCGCGAGTGGCGGGTGGAATGGAGCGATGGCGACCCAGCTGCGTCATCCTGGGAACTCGCCGAAGCTATACAACAATCTTTTCCTCATTTGCGGATCGAGGACGAGCCGATTGTCATCGGGGGGAGATTGATACGACACGAGCCACCGAACCTAACGTCAACACACGACCGGCTCGAATTCGTCGTAGGCCAAAGAGATATGATATGTAATAGTTGTTTTTATTTTAATTTGATTTATTTGTAATTTTCGGAACTAGAGCAAGTCTCTCTTCTCAGGTTTTCTTGGCGGTTCTTTCCTGAGATGCATTTTATTGAACCGTCTAGGGCAGAGGTATAAATACCTCCTAATTATCTTTGTAATCACTTAATCAAAGAAATTAGCACTTTGCCCTAATTCTTTGGTCTCCCTTTCGTTCACGCTTACGTTCGAGTCCTCGTCCACACCGGGCGTGCGTCTCACCCCCTTGATCAACAAGGGTCCGATACGTGGTCCACACCGGGCTTGTATCACATTCATGAATTCATAAACAGCAGTAGGAAAATACTTTGTAACTTTGTACCTGACATTTGTAGAGATTCAGGTCCAAAAACGCCAAAAAGAGATCTAAGAATATTGAGCAAGCATGGAAAACAATATCTTTCATTTATTTCAAATTCTTCAATTCTTCTCTCTAGATTCTCTTGGGCCTTCACAAGAAGTTTCCAGAGGGATTGAATGGATCAATTCACCGTTCACGTAACGGAGACGTGTGAAGAAGCCATGACGAAGACTTGTTCTGTTTTCATAGTACGAATTTGCTTTCCAATTTCCACACCCAAAAATTGAACAAGGTAAAAATTTGTTTGATAGGGTAAAAAATCAGTTTTACGGACAGGCCCGGGACAACCGAGAGACCGTATAAACGATGGCCGGAAAACCCGGCACAAAGGACCGAAACAAACAACAAACACACGAAACAAAAAGTGACTAATGAAACCAAGAACTAGAACTAGACGGGTAGTGGGAGAGTGAAGGGCAACGTCTTTAGCATTCGGGTCAAGGCGGACAAGATGGGTAAGATAAAGGACTACTAATGTTGTCTTCACCTGGATGAAGGATCTTCACCAGCCACAAAACGTCCAAACAACCTCGCCAAACACAAACAAACCACACCCAAATCCAAAACCGAATCTCATAGTAGTACCAAACTAGCTCGAGTCTATACCAAACAACAACCTCGAAAAAAACAAGCCACGTGAGAAACAAAGGACAAAAGCCGAAGAAAAAAAATCCCAAAACTAAAAAAAAACCAAGCCCAAAACAAAGACACACGAATTCTGGAACAAAAACAGCCACGTAAGCACCAACATTGACAAACCCGGAAGAAATTCACGTCGCCGATGAAGAAGATCCAGCTACATTACGTGGCACATGAAGAAATCTGGAAACGTGTCACTAGAGCTCTCAAATTCTCAAGGTCGCCGATGGTCAACACCGCAAAAAACCCGGAAGGACAAATGGAGAAGAAACCTTCAAGACCGACAATTAAACGAAGTCGCAAATCGATGTCGACAGATCCAGCGATGATTGCGCAAAAGCAGGGCGGCCGGAAAACCACCACCATGTCAAATAGTAGTTGTTCACAGTCGTACAATGCAAATCGTTTTCCTTCAAATTGAAACTGAAGCGTATCTAGTGTAATGTAGATGATCAGAAAAAGTAATCGAAGAGGGTTTCTGTTTCAATTAGAAACGAATCAGAACAATTTCTCTACAATATCAAAATTGGTTTGCTAATATTTGGCTGAAATCTGAGCAAGAAAAAGGTTTGGCAAACAAACTTCAAACAAGATTGTCTATCTAGTCCAAGAATCATCAAAACCTTTGTATCCAACAGGTTTCTCGTAAAAAAGAAATTCACAAAATGGTCATATGCAACCAGTCTCAACCTTTCTCAGCAAAGGGTTAAGAAAGAGACCAAATCAATCTCAGCCTTCTCGGCTATAAGAGATTGATAAATGAGATTGTAGGAGAAAGATTCTGAGATCTATATTCTAATTTCTTCGATTCTAGAATTGCTTTGATTCTGGATTTCAACTTTTTCTCTCAAAAGAGACTCTTGGATCTAAATTCTCTATCAGAGTTCTTATTTTCTTTTTCTTTTTTTTTGGTCAAAAGAGTTCTTATTTTCTTGTGTTCAAGTAAAAAATGCCCAAAACTTTTATAGAGAGAAGGCAGAGCCTCCCTCTCTAGAAAAGTTATAAAAAAATAAAAATAAAAATAACCTGATGTGATTTTTGTTGAAAGACAGGAGAGTTCAAGAATTGAGTTTTGAACTTTTGAAGATTATTAAAAACAGCAACCTAAAATCATCAAAATTGGGTTTCTAGTAGTAATTCACCAATCCCCACCAAAATGATCTTGAAGGGAGATGCATTTTAAATTCTAGTGTGGAAATTTCATTGCATCCACCTGCTGAAACCATTTAGAGCCCTATCAAATTTTATTTTCTAAATTTATATACTATCAATAATATTGCTTTTTTTTTGGTTGAATCAATAATATTGTTTATTGGCAGATAAACAATTCCATTTACAGACCTATCTATGCCAAAAGTCCAAAATATCAAAAGCCAAGGCATCTCTTACATTAAATGCAGAAAAGGATCAATATGTGCTTTAGATCCCACAGATGACAGATACATACAAGAACAATATGTTCCTATGTTTCAAGTTTAACCACAACCACTAGTTGTAACTTGTAACAAAATAGAGAGCTATCGCGGGTGCAATTCCGCGATGGATTCTTCTTCCATTACACTCACTGATTGTGTTTCTCTTGTCAAACTCCTCTGCAGAACATATGCAGGCTGACAAGGCTGTGGAAGCGAGAGAGACTCCGAGCTGAGCATGCGATTCACTGAAGACATCGTTGGTCGGTTTGCTGGATTCGCTTGGACACACAACAAACCAATGTGTATGCATTTCATGGTTTCATCTCTTGGAGGCGATATCAATGCCGAATCAACAACCTCATAAGCCGTGCCCTCCGCCCAATTCCTCCATACCTTTAACATACAAGTCAATTTTACATTATACAATATGATTGCATTCAAGCTAAGCATCATTTACCACAAATGCTCAATGCTTACTGAGGTTATTAGGTCCTCTGTGCTATCTTCTTCCTGGATATCAGAGATTTTCTTACCACATATGATCTCCAAAACCAAAACACCAAAACTGTACACATCTGACTTAACAGAGAAGATTCCGCGGTATGTGTATTCTGGAGCCATATAGCCACTGCAGAAAGTGACAAGTACTTCATGATGATTATCTCATGTTTTGTATGTGAGAACCAAGAATTAATGCAAATGCAATTACTTACAAGGTACCAGCAATTTTTTGGGTATCGGCCTGAGTTTGATCGGCCTGAAACAACCTAGCCAAGCCAAAATCTGCAATTTTTGGATTCAAGTGGGAGTCAAGCAAAATGTTGCTGGCTTTAAGATCACGGTGGATAATTCGGAGCCTAGAATCTTTGTGCAGGTATAACAGGCCTCGAGCGATTCCTCCTATGATATTATAGCGAGTCTGCCAGTCTAAAGAAACATTCCTATTTTTACCTACATGGCCATAACACAACCTCAGCAAAAGAAGACTCAAAATTTTCATTCACACTTTTAAGAGATTAATGTTAATTAAGATTAACATTACCAAACAAGAAATGATCAAGGCTTGCATTGGACACAAATTCGTATATCAATAGCCTTTCGTCTCCTGCCAAGGAGAACCCGAGGAGTCTAACCAGATTACGGTGTTGAAGCTTTGCAAGTAATACCACCTCAGTCCTAAATTCTACTTCACCTTGCACTGAATTTCTTGCTAGCCTCTTGACAGCAATTTCTTGCCCATTAGTTAGCACACCCTGAAATTCTCAATATAGCAAGCCCTCCAATATATATGTATGTATACATCATATATGAAAGAAAAAATTTCAATCAAAGGAGATGCCTTGCTATACCTTGTAAACTGTGCCAAATCCACCTCTCCCAAGCTTGTTAGCCTCTGCAAAGTCCTTTGTTGCGCTTTTGATATCGCCATAAGCTATTTGTAATGCTTCAGTGCTATTCATATCATCGTCCTGTGCTAATCCGTTGTTGCCTTTCTTCCCTTCCTTTCTTTTTCGTCTTAGACAAAAATAGATAACAACAGCGAGAAATAAACATATAACTATTACAGCAACAACTATTTTGAATGGTGTGCTGCTCCCCTTTCCTGCCAATGCAATCACGATTTATTTGGCCA
The DNA here is from genome assembly GCA_964016875.1 of Fallopia convolvulus. NCBI lineage: Eukaryota > Viridiplantae > Streptophyta > Magnoliopsida > Caryophyllales > Polygonaceae > Fallopia > Fallopia convolvulus. The sequence goes on along the minus strand of OZ024718.1, from coordinate 6,867,462 downwards.
AATACTTTTTTTTTTAAATACTTTCAAGAAAAATATTATTTACAATGATAAACTTACCTCTGGCTGGAGTTGGTGGAGGTGATGACAGTGCCAATGTTGATGGTGGCGAAGATGGTGCCTTTAAAGATGATGGTGATAATGGTGATGATGCTGAAAATGCAATTGTATCAAATGCATTTAAGAACTTAAAATCTTCATAGCGGATATTACAGCTTGGTCGGAAAAATCTTGCCCCTTTGTATGGTAGACAACAATCTGAAAGGTAAGTTATTGATTCTGAAAGACATTTGTAACAATCTGACTGCGACAAGTCCGGAGTACATTGTGTATATGCATATATAGCCTGAGAAGAGGATACGTTTGTATGTCCAGCATTAAACTTAGGGGTAGATTTCCCTGCCACTTCCTTATTCAAAATCAGTAGGATACTGAACATGGAAGAAAGCACACTAATGTAATCATCCTGATTCTGCAGCTTATACCGGTTTCTAATCCAGTACCAAGGAGTATCTTCCATGACCCCAAATATGGATCGGTTTGTATAACGTAGCATACATTGATCATACCACACTATAGCCTGCTTCTGATTAGTGCACAGGCCGATGATCGTGACAGTTGCGTTCTGCAGACAAATACGGCAGTCTTCGAGCAAAATGTCGCCTCGGCACATTGCTATGCCATTAACTATATCAGGATCTGTGCCGGATGAAAAATTGTAAAACCCAGAAGTAATTTGGGTATTGGAAGATAAATCAGAAAGAAGGGTGTTGAGATTTTTATGGTAGGTGCTATTACTAGTGTAATTGCCATATGAGTTGTCACACCTGGAATGTGCAAAGTTGGGCTGGGCAAAAGAGAGAGTAGCAGATTGAAATAAAATGAGAAGCACACTCAAAGAACACAGCATCTTCACCAAATGCAAGAGAGTTGAGAAACCATGAAAACTGTATAAGGTTATAATGATTTTACACAGCATTGGTGATTTAGTGACTTGGCTTCCACCATTTTAACCAACAATAATACAAATCAGCGAGGACCGCCCTCATTTGTCAATTTTGGCACCAGCTCCTAATATTATAAAATGACCTAAAAGGAAGATCATGGGATGTTTCAACCCGCCAAATTTGACAGACTGCTTCTTCAAGTGACGAGTTAAAAAACTGATATTTTCTGCAAATTGCAATTAAGTAATTAAACTTATTTGCTAGTGGCAATGTGAGTGGTTTGCAAACGTGGCAATTTGGTTTGAAATTTCTCCTTCATGGATTCGTTCATACCAAAAAAAAAAATGGATTCATTTTAATGCTGGAGACGTGTGTTTGTGTTGGAGACGTGTGATAAAGCCATGACAAAGACATGTTCTACCTTCAGATTGATTGTCTTTGAGACTGCTGACTGCGGTTGACTTTGCGGTCAAAGTCACATATCAGGCTGCTTTCCAAATTCCATCTCCGTGATTTTGAGTCCTTTCACTCCTTTGGGATTCCATAGGGTAGATAGACTGTAACAACTTTGATTGAATAATCCAATCGTTTAATCATGTAAAGATGTTTATCAAATCCTTTGTTTTGGCTTAAGTATTCCCTCACTTACTATTTATTTCTACCAGATTCAATAAAGGTTTGATAGCTTGATTCAAAATATTTGTTTTTGGGTTCTTGCTGTGCAATAACTTTTCTTCATTATGAATGGATAAGTTGAGATTTTAATTCATCAAATCGCCAAAATGACCATGAAGAGAGATGCAGTATAGATTCCATTGTGAAGTTTTACTTGCCAAATGTACATTCTATCAATAAGTGTTGTTTATTGGCATTGCAACAATTCCATTTACACATCATTCATAGTAGTCTTTTTGCCTATTAAAAAAAATACCTGAATCTCCGAAGCCAACACATATGATCTAAGCAAAACAGCACAAAAGGCATAAGCTCATTCAGTGACTGATGCCTCTTTTACTGTCTGCATACTGCCTTTGATTTTGGAAGCCTGTGAAATCCTTCCTCTAGAAACTTTAGCCGAAACCAAACTTCTGTTCACAACGTATGCAGGCCGAGATGGCACAGGAAGTGAGTGAGTATGATTGATCAGCATTATAACTACAGAAGACATGGTTGGTCTGTCTGTCGCATCATCTTGAACGCATAGCAATCCTATATGTATGCATCTCATGATTTCATGTCTCGGACCTCCCTTTAGTTGTCGGTCCACAATGTCCCAGATTTTGCCCTGCTTCCATTTTCTCCATATCTATATATGATCAAAAGTAACCTCTCATTTTTACCAAAATGTACAATGTTATTCACATCTCAAAGATATACCAAGTATTTGTTCTGATCTTCTTACCTTGGTTATCAGGCTGTCATCATTTTCGCCACTAGAGTTTCGGGTGTTATTTCGACCACTAAGAATTTCCAAAACAAGAACGCCGAAGCTATACACGTCAGACTTGACAGAGAAAAGGCCGTGTAATGCGTACTCTGGAGCCATATATCCGCTATAGACACAGCAATATTATGTTAACCCTTAAATCACTTTGAAAAATCTATTAATTCAGTTTAAATTTGATTTTGTGTGTGCATAAATTAGTATTAATATCTGATTTTTTTTCAACCCATGCATCACTTACTAGGTACCAGCGATTCTGATTGTGGCTTCTTGACTTTGATCTACTTGAAACAGCCTTGCCATGCCAAAGTCTGCAATCTTTGGATTCATGTTTGCATCTAGCAGTATATTGCTAGCTTTGAGATCACGGTGGATGACTTTAAGTCTAGATTCTTCATGAAGATAAAGAAGTCCTCTAGCAATGCCTCCTATGATTTTGTAGCGAGTAGTCCAATTAAGATTAGCACGGCTAGTCGCATCTGCATAATAAAAGGCAAACTGTAAGATAACACCAATTTTACAAAATGTCAAAAGATCAAGTATTACAATAAACATACCAAACAAGAATTTATCCAGGCTTGCATTAGGTAAATACTCGTATACCAAAAGTCTTTCTTCTTGTTCTAAGCAGAAACCTATGAGCCTGACGAAATTACGGTGCTGAAGCTTAGCAACTAATAGAACCTCATTCTTGAATTCCTGTTCGCCTTGTGTAGAATTCTTGTCCAACCTCTTTACTGCTATTTCTTTTCCATGAACTAAAACACCCTGAATTTTGTACAAAATAGAACCAATCAATTCCATTTGAATCTTAAAAGGTTTCAAGTTTTGGTGTTTTCTAAACCAAAAGAGTGTTAATCATGTACCTTGTACACTACGCCGAAACCACCTCTACCGATTTTGTTAGCCTCAGAAAAGTTCTCAGTGGCAGATTTGATTCTTTGAAAATCAAATTGCAATGAATCAATAGCACTGATATCATCTTCATGAGACAAGTCACAACTGACCTTTTTTAATTCCTTTCTTTTTTGCCTTAAGAAGCAACAGATAATGATTATAAATAGTAAAGTTGTAGTTGTAACAACAGCAACAATCAGAACAATCTTGAATGTATCACTCCCTTTTCCTGCACATGCCAAAAACATATAAAATTCATGGATGGATTAACCTAATGTTAGTATGTTAAATAAGCTTGTATGTCTAATGATTTACAGAAAAGACTCACCTCCAACTTTGCCCGGATTAGGAGGAGATGATGGTTGTGGTGTCAAAGATGAAGGAAAAGATGAGGGAGGCGGTGTAGATCCAGAAGCATTCTCCGACTCCAAAATCTCATACATTTCATATCTTAAATTACAGCTTGGACTAAAATTCCTTCCACCTTCTTTTGCATAAAAGCTCTTTGGAATATCATTAATGGCTCTTTCAAGGCAATTATAGCAATCCATCTGGCTTAAATCCGGAGTACACTGCATATACGAATACAAATGATTGAAATCGTTTATACTATCATTTCCCTTTGCAAATTTGAGCTTGGAGTCGTCTAAAGACGCCTTGTTTCTTAATCCATCAACCAGATCAGAGAGCTTGTCATTGAACTGATCCACATCAGAAGCATTATTAACATTCCACATATAAAACCCAGGAAGATCTTCTCTAAGTTGGAATATTGATCAGTTCGAAAACCGTAGCATACACTCATCATGCCATCCAATAGCCTCCTTCTGGTAAGGGCAGAGCTGCTTGAGCTGATAAACCGAGTTGTTGAGACAAAGGCGGCAGCCAGCAACTGAAACATCGCCTCTGCACAATCCGATCCCGTTAACTTGATCCGGACCCTGGCCAGAAGAGAAGTTATAGAAGCCATAGTCAATTTGGGTATCAGAAGATATATCAGAGAGGACTGAGTCTAGATTTGCTTTGTAGGTGCTATTTTCAGTGTAGTTTCCATATGTATCAATGCAGAAGTAATACAGGAAGCTTGGTTGGGCGGTAGAGAAAGAAATTATATGAAACAGAATCAAAAACAGCATCCAAGTAGCCATTACTCTCCCCTGAAGCAAGCCTCATAGGAAATGGTTTATTGCTTATAATAATGTTGTGAGTTTACTAACTGCTTCTACAATTGACCATAATATGTTTGAATTCAGAGTTTGGTATTGAAGCTAATGGGCAAAGAAATTCAAGTCTAACAATGAGACAAGAGCAGTTGAGGACACAAAACGCGTCTACAATTGTCAAGGAATCAAACAACACATGCAAGCAAATGCACAGAAAGTCAACATTCAACATATAAGTTAGTCATCTCTAATGGAGTATTAAACTTTAAACTAGAACCAATGTCGTGAAAATTACTGAATTTTTCTGGGTCCAAAAAGGTGGAAGTTGTCGTGGCTTTTTCAGTACCAATCCAGAACTTGAAATTCCTACTTGTCAAAAAGTTTTAGAAAAATGGGTATTGTAAAAATAGTCATTTTTCACATGTTCAAGTCGCTAGCCAATCCTTCACTCTTTGTGAAAATATGCTTGGATATATAAATGTCTTAGAAAGTATGGTGCACTACTTTTTCTTTGTCAATTGGTTTTTGGATAGAATTCTGCTCGACTTAACATGTATATGCATACGGACGGACACACCCCTACGACGTTTAACACTCGCTCTTCCATGTCATCCAGATTTTTCTATCAGATTCACAGGCTTCTTGTTAGTTCAAATCAATTTAGAAAAATATCAACAAAGATCAAGAGGATTCAGACAAACATGAATCAAGAGGATTCAGACATATTGACCCGGAGCGAAAAAGTAGAAACAGATGCATACACAAAACACACAAGTACAGATCACTTGTAGCTTCACAATAAGCATATAATGTACAGATTCCAGACAAACATACAATAAAAGGGAAACAAACATCCTTTCAACCACATCATTCCCATACCACAACCAAATTTAACTCATGAACACGGAAACAAGCTCGCGTTGGAGAATCAGGCGGTGTATACTCGAATGGATCGAACGAATCCATCGAGCCTCTTCCTGATCTCCTCCGGATTCGCGCCAACGAGCTTCTCAACCTGGGCACCATCCTTTATAAACAAGAAGGTTGGCATTGCTTTTACATCCAACTTAGAAGCTACCTCCTACAAGTCAATGAAAGCAATGTCATAATACATTAACACAACAAATACTGAGTTTTGACTGATTAATTGTGCAAGGAATAACCTTGACATCATCGACGTCGACCGTGAGAAACAAGGCGTCTGGGTAAGCAGAGGCTATTTCTTCAAAGAAGGGATTCATAGCCACAGATGGTATGCACCATGATGCAGAAAAGTGCACCACAACCTGCAATACACAGATTTCTAAAATCAATTCTACAAACACTTAATTCAACCATTTATACATACCCAATTTTAGGAAATTGGGTATCAAATACTTATCTTCATTCAGATGATACCAAAATTTCAGAATTATTCAGGACAGCAGACGAACATGAAATCGTGATTGGTTGGAATTGAAATGGTAATAAAATTAGCAGTTAAGACACAGAAAAGGTCAAATCCAAAAGGAAAGAGAGAAAGAGAATCAGTTGCTTACAGGGGAGCCATGAGCTTTGGCCTGGTTCATGTGAAAATCCCACGACTCTGGGGAATCAACCTTGATCACCCCTGGTTTACTGGTCTGTTCTTGGCTATCCATCTAGTCTTTTCTTCTTCTTGTGTCTTCGAGAATTGGTTTGTGAGGTGGTGATGAAGAAATCTAAAGAGAGAATAATATTGGCTGGTTTTTGCCACCAGAAATGAGAATACCTTAAGCTGGAAGTGGATTAGACCAAGAAAAACTACTAGATAAGACCAACACGATTCCCCGGGACCCACTTCCAGGGGCCTTCTTCGGGCCCACTTTAGTTTCTTTATAGTTTTAAATCTCTAATTGACATTTTATGCATATCTTTTGCAATTTTGCCTAAAGTTTAACATATCTGCTACAATTAGGTGGGCATGGGTCCAGGTCTATTCTTTTATTAAAAATATTCTTTTAAAGAAAATATATACATCATTTGTAAAAAAGAATTATATTTTTATAGAAAATATCTATTATATCACATAAAAATTAAGTTTGTATTTTTTAACATAAATTTTTTTTATACAAGTGTACATATTTACATATAAAATAAGGACCGGATCGGATAGGGGATCGAATTTTAATTTTTTTGGACCGATGACCGGACCGAACACCCCTCGGTCCGGTCCGGTCTCGATCTAAATTTTGCCCATCCCTATATAATTGTAAAATTAGTTGTGGGCCTCCCTCCCTCTATCAATTTAGGATTCTTGAGATTATAATAATTTGATTTTTCTTCAATTTTTCTACATTTTATTTGGTTTGTATAGTAATTAAAAGAATTTGATTCACTTGAAAACAGGTCTTTTCGTGCAAACTATAAATGATTATTGGCCTTTGGATGTGGTGGATTGGACAACCTAGGTGCAAACGAGTGTTATTCTTAATTTTAAGTCTGAGGGTATTTTTTTCTTTTTATCTCGATTTACCTTCTTCCATAATCTCATTGAACAATTGAACTAAACTTTCGATTTTAATCGTACCTCTTCTCCATCATCTTCGATCAATTTCTTGCTATGATTTAATTTAATTCATTTTATTCTTCGTTTTTCTTCATCATGGATTCAAATTTTTATATTTTATTAATTGATTCATATCTAAATTTGGCTCAAAATTTTCAATCTAAAATAAAACTAATTAGACTTTACAGTGCATATGAACTTGGATTCGACCTTGTACTCATCTTGCTTTGTCAATAGTGAATCTTCCATTGTTGAATTTAAGAATTTAGAAATTTTGTGATGTCTAGTTGATGATTTGGGAGATGCTTACAAGTTGTTCTATGAAATGCCTAAAAATAAGAGTTAAGTTTCACCTCATAATAATCACGTAGATCTTAATTTAAATTTGAATGTTGTTTTGTGCAGAATAAACATGTAAACGCGTTATCTGCTATAATGCGGGAACCTTAGTCAATAATCAATTCAAACACATTAACACGTTAGAGATAGCATAATTATAAAGAAATATGAACAATGAAAATGATGCAGATAAGATAGAAATATTGTGATTCAAAAAAAATGTGTTCTTGGATGAGTGTGATACAACTTGACTCGATGAGCACAAATGCGAACTACAAATATAATTTGAGAGTGACGAAGTATCAGGATGGAATGTTTGAATTGTATGAGAGCTTGAGCATAATATTAGGTATCCGACGATCCTCTCTTCTCTTCTCCTCGCCTATTTATAATTATCCATACTAAGGAGACGTTACACATCCAGCTCATCTATCCTGAATATTTCGCCAACCTCTTTACTGAATGAGTTGTTGTGGGCGTCTTTCTCGCACGTCATTAATGATCGGATTGTGTTTCCTGAGATGGGCTTCAATCCTCGTTGCACTGGCCCAAAATCACTCGGCCCAACAAATATATTTTGTATGAACCTCATAAGATTTTACATGAATCTTATAGTGCTAGCTTATGAACTTGTTGTAGGTTGTTCTCCAATTTTAACTCTTGATAGCAAAGACTGATACGGACCCGGTGTGGATCGCGTATCGAACCCTTGTTGGTCAAGGGGGTTGAGCCTAACCCGAGGTGGATTCCGACTCGAATAATCGTGGTTGGTGGCCACGGAAAGCAAAGAGCAGACAAAGTAAATTAGGGCAAACTATTTCTTGGATAATTTATGAAGGTGACACCAAGAGTATTTATACCTAAGCCCTAACGGTTCAAAAAAAGCGTCCCGGGAAAGAACCGTAAAGAAAACCCGAGAAGAGAGCTTTGCTCTAGTTTATAAAAATTACATAAATTGCATATAATGCTGAAATTATCAAATAATATCCTAAAAAGTTTATAAATTATGCTAATAAAATTAAATAAGCTAATCTTCATATCGTCTTGGACGACGTCGGACTCGAGATGGCCTGGCAACGGATATTTCTCCCGTATCATTCTCTCCCCCGTTGAGAATAGGCTTGTCCTCAAGCCGTAATTCCGGAAAAGAACGGGAAATCACATCGACTGGTTCCCAAGTAGATTCGCCTGGCGCTCCGTCCGACCATTCAATGAGCCACTCGTGCCTGGGGATGCCGTCCACAATTACCTGGCGCTCGTCCGTGGCACGTCGCGGAAGTGAGATCGGCCGGTCGTACAAAAATTCCGCCGGTAAAGAAGCGGGTGGCACAGGGAAACCATCCGGTGTAAATGGTCGGAGCAGCGAAACATGAAATACGTTATGTATACGAGCCGTTGCCGGCAGCTCTAGGCGATATGCAACAGGTCCAATCCGCTCAAGAATTGTAAATGGTCCATAGAAACGACGGGCAAGCTTAGCGGATAGAGGACGACTGACAGAATGTTGCCGATATGGTTGCAATTTCAACAGAACTCGATCTCCGACACTAAATTCCACATCTTTCCGATGCTTGTTGGCTTGGTTCGCCATCCGCTGTTGCATTTTGGAGAGATTATGACGGATGAGGTCTAAAACATGCTCTCTATCACGCATGGCCTCCGACGCCGGTGTTGTTGGACCCGACGGAATAGTGACACGAGCAATCGGCGGTGCTTCACGGCCGTACAAGGCTTTGAATGGTGACATGCCGAGGCCCTCGTGATGCATGGAATTCAATGCCAATTCAGCCCAAGGCAAGAAGTCGAACCAGCGGCGTGGGCGACCCTGCGTCACAGCCCGTAAATATTGTTCCAAGCATCGGTTTTTGACTTCCGTCTGACCATCGGATTGAGGGTGATAAGCTGTGCTATGATGTAGTTTTGTACCGCTCAAACGATGTAACTCGGACCAAAAAGCACTGCGAAAAATAGGGTCCCTGTCCGAGACAATAGTAGCCGGAATCCCGTGGAGCTTGACGACCATATCGATGAACAAGGACGCCACTCGGGGGGCGTCAAAAGAGGGTCCTAAGGCGCCGAAATGTGCGTATTTAGATAACCTGTCAACGACAACTAGAATCGTCGTATGACCGCGGGACGGAGGTAATCCCGTAATGAAATCCATAGAGACATCATCCCAAACTTGTGTCGGCACTGGTAAAGGCTGAATTAAGCCGACAGGTTTAGCGGTACTGTATTTAGTGGACTGACAGATCAAACAAGAGTCCACGAAGCGTTTAACATCAACTCGCATTCCCTTCCAATAGAAAACATCAGCGACACGACGAAATGTACGGTCGATGCCCGGGTGGCCAGCACTGGGTGAGGCATGAAACTCGGTAAGAATATCAGCCTTAAGTGGAGAAGACGCGCCGACAACCAAACGATGTCCATAATATAAGACGCCGTCGTGCACACGAAATGGCGCGGCAAGAGTCCCCGCCTCGGCAGCCGCATGCCACGCTCGGAGATCCTCCAACGCGGAGTTCTCGGATCGAAGACGATGTAGCATATCCGGTAATGGAGCCGTGAATGACATAAACTGCTTCAGCGTGGCCTCATCATCGATCATACAGCGGGATAAGGCATCGGCAACTCTGTTACTTGCGCCTGATTTGTACTCAATGCGAAACTTATAACCCATGAGCTTGCGCATAAAGAATTGTTGATCGGGTGTCTGAATTACCTGAGTCAGAAGTTCTTTCAAACTTTTCTGATCACTTCGGATAACAAACTCGCGGCCTAACAAGTACTGACGCCATTTCTGCACTGCCGAAACAATAGCAAATAATTCCCTGTGATATGCGGAAGACCCGCGTCGACGAATACCCAGTTTCTTGCTGAAAAACGACAGGGGTTTCTCGTCCTGTAATAATACGGCGCCAACGCCCTCGTCAGAAGCGTCAGTCTCAACTACAAACTGATTGGAGAAATCAGGAAGTTGTAAAATAGGAGGCTGCATCATAGTGGACTTTAATTTTTGAAAGGCAGAATCAGCAGCGGCAGACCATTCAAACTTATCTTTCTGTAATAAATCAGTCAAAGGGGCGGCTAGCAATGCGTAGTGGCGGATAAACTTCCGATAATAACCGTTCAACCCTAAAAATCCCCTCAACTTCTTGACAGAAGTCGGAGCAGGCCATTCGGCCATGGCGGATAACTTGGCCGGATCTGCGATTAACTGGCCCGCGGTGACAATGTGCCCGAGGTACTCGACCTGAGATGTGCCAAAAGAGCATTTGGATCCTTTCACATAAAAGTGATTAGCCTGAAGAATCTGTAGAACAGTCGCTAAGTGTGAAGCGTGAGTTGAAACTGAAGGACTGTAAATCAGAATATCATCAAAAAATACAATGACAAATTGTCGTAGATACTGAGCAAACAGGGCATTCATGGCAGCCTGAAATGTGGACGGGGCATTCGTCAGGCCAAAAGGCATGACTAAGAACTCGAAGTGCCCATCGTGTGTCCGAAAAGCAGTTTTATAAATGTCTGAAGAATGCATCCTAATCTGATGATAACCCGAACGCAGATCAAGTTTAGTGAAAATAACCGCTTTCCCTAATTCATCAAATAACTCATCAGCAGTGGGAATAGGAAACTTATCTGCAACTGTGATGCCATTCAGAGCTCTGTAATCAATACAAAATCGGAAGCTGCCAGCTTTCTTTTTAACTAATAGCGCCGGCGAGGAAAAAGGACTTGTACTGTGCTGAATGATGCCTTGATCCATCATGGATTTAACCTGTCTTTCAATCTCAGATTTCTGAAAGTAAGGATATCTGTATGGACGGACATTGACCGGCTTAGATCCGGGTTGTAAATGAATTCTATGGTCCCATAACCGCGAAGGAGGTAGCCCTATTGGTAAGGCGAACACCGCCTGATGGCGCTCCAGCACGTCACGAATTTCAGACGCCAGATCGGACGGCCACTCGGTGGGCGCAGAGGGTTCGGCCGGCGTTATGTGTAAAATTTCAAAACAGTCCAAAATGTTGTCAGAAGCACAAAGAGAATGAAGCTCCGACATAGTAATGGGTTTCGGCGATTGTCGGTCGCCCGTCAGAAAGACAGATTTATCATTCCACATAAACTGCATAGTAAGTTTTGCATAATCATGGGACACAGTGCCCAGAGTTTGTAACCATTGCACACCGAGTACGACCTGCGGTCCATGAACCGCAAGGACAAAAAGATCAATAGCAAACGTGTGACCCTGCAGAACAACACGCGTTGCCGGGCACTGATGGGAGCATAATAAATACGCTCCGTTTCCAACGAACACCCGAAAAGGTGATATGTGTAACAAAGGTAGTTGCAATTTCTCAGCTAAATCGGGATGAATAAAGTTATGAGTACTACCTCCGTCGATGAGAACCTGGATCCGTGCATCATTAATCGATCCGGCAAGGCGCAGGGAGCGCGGATTCTGTAGTCCCTCCATAGAATTAAGACTTGAGATGTCGCCCTGAACGGCCATGTCATCTGTATTCCCGGCATCCTCGTCGTCATCACTATCGTCGCAGCTTAGTAACGCTAAAAATCGAGGTGTGCAGCGATGGCCCCGAACAAACCTCTCATCACAATTCCAACACAAGCCTTTTTTAGTACGCTCATCACGTTCAGCTCTAGAAAGACGACGAATTGGAAGAGAAGAGAAATTACCGTTAGGATTTTCCGGTGTCTGCGCAGGGCCGGTTGAAACGGGGTCTCCGACGTTGGATTTCGACGGTGGCGCACTCTGGCGCGGAGCGTTCGGCTGCCACGTTCGCTTATTAACCATCCACTGCGACGTGGTCTCCGTATAAGATGCTGCCAATTCACGGGCTAGAGCGAAAGCCTGTGCCAATGATTGCGGAGTACGCAGATTCAACTCTCGACGAATAGGTTGTTTCAGGCCGGCTTTGAAGAGCGAAATCAATGTTGGTTCGGGAACGCCGGTTACTTTATTCAGCAAGGCTTCGAATTCAGTCTGATATTCGATAACCGATGATTTCTGTTTCAGATTGGCAAGGAGCTCTGTGTAGTCTTCATAATAGGAGGGATCAAAACGCTGTTGAACTGACAGCAGGAAGGCTGCCCAAGTTTCGCCGCAATTGTTCCGGCGTTGATAACGAAACCAATCTGAAGCTGGGTGATCAATCAACATACCAACGAGTCGTAAACGATCGTGGTCTGCAATTCTGAAATAGTCAAAATACGCCTGGACTTTGAAAACCCATCCATTCGGATCCAGCCCGTTAAAGCGAGGCGGATCCACCCGAATTTTAGGACCGAAATCGGGGGCTGGTGGGATGCGCGACCCTTCGCGAATCGCGATCGGCGGAGCCTGCCGCAAGGGGTCGGGTTCGGTTGTCGGGGCGGAAGGGTAGGGCAAAACCTGCGACGTCCCCGCGCCATAGGGTCCAGGATGCGATCCTTGGCCAGGCCCATAAGGAGCGAAACGAAGACCGAGTGGTGCCACGGCCGTCCAATCTGCGAAGGGCGCGGTGCCAGGGCTGGGAACGGCAGGTTGGGGCGTCCATCCAGCGAAGACTTGCGCACCCTCGCTCGCTGCTGTGAAGGGCGGAGTCCAGCCCGGGAAGACTTGCGGTGGTAGGCTAGGGTTTGGCGAGAACGGACCCGCGGAAGATCCGATCCTGGTGTTGGCTTCGGGCGCGATAGCGGCGGCGGTGGGGCTAGGGTTCGACAGCTTGTCGACCCGTTCCCGCAAACTGGCGGTCGTAGATTTGTGCATATCAAAATCGCAACGCATCGTGTCAACGGTATCGGTCAATTGCAAGATCAAAGTGCGAAGATCGGGATAATCTCCGGCGGTGGCGGACGTATCGTCGACCCCGGATTTCGACATGATGTTCGGGATGAAAGCACCAGATGATACGGACCCGGTGTGGATCGCGTATCGAACCCTTGTTGGTCAAGGGGGTTGAGCCTAACCCGAGGTGGATTCCGACTCGAATAATCGTGGTTGGTGGCCACGGAAAGCAAAGAGCAGACAAAGTAAATTAGGGCAAACTATTTCTTGGATAATTTATGAAGGTGACACCAAGAGTATTTATACCTAAGCCCTAACGGTTCAAAAAAAGCGTCCCGGGAAAGAACCGTAAAGAAAACCCGAGAAGAGAGCTTTGCTCTAGTTTATAAAAATTACATAAATTGCATATAATGCTGAAATTATCAAATAATATCCTAAAAAGTTTATAAATTATGCTAATAAAATTAAATAAGCTAATCTTCATATCGTCTTGGACGACGTCGGACTCGAGATGGCCTGGCAACGGATATTTCTCCCGTATCAAAGACATTAGTCGATGTGAGTAAAAATTTGTCCCATTCCTATAGTATTGATAGTTTTTATGATGGTTTATTACTGGTTTTTGCACCATTATTGGTGGTTGATTTTGTTGTTGGGGTAGTTGATGTGATATGATATTGTTGATGTAGGCTAGCATCCATTTGGTCCACAGATCATTGCTAGTTTGTTGTTGTTTTAAGTCTCAATTTTTGTTGTAAGGTTGCTGCTAATTTGCAATCATTTGTTCATGTTGATGGGCAAAATTTCATGATTTTATATGAAATGGAAATTAATTAATTTTGATAATTTATTAAATTAATTTATCTTGAAATTTTAACATAAAATTCAAATGTTAAGATTGGCCTTCATATCTTCCGCATTGAGTTCAAGTTGAGTTTTGTTTAAATGAATTTAAACTAGCCGAAAAGAAAAATAAAAGAAAAATAGAACAAATCAAAAATTGCAATTGCTAGTTGCAAATTACGGTTACCATTTAGTTCATTTATCCGATTTTTTAAGTAAAATTTATTAATTAATTAATTGATAGGCATACAATAATTACTATTTTATAAATATATTAGCTTTTTTAAGAAAAATTGTCTATCTAAACATTTTGTCTAAAAAATTTCAAATTTAAACCAATTTTTTTTATGTGTTATAAATATACTTGAATTGAGCAAATTAAATTTGTTCAATTTTTGAGCTATTGATAAGTAGATGATATAAAAATAAATAATATAAGTACACAATATTTTGGCAAGAAATTGGAATTTTTTAATTTGTATGAAAATGTGTAACAATACTTAACGAAAAGAATATTTTTACAAAAAGTATTATTTTTTACTTTCAAATAAATACAAAAAAAAACTTTTAAAACAAATATTTAACGGGTTCGGATCTAGTGAGAATGGGCGCTTAGGTGAGAAAGAACAAGAATCGTTGGATGGGGAGAAATCAAGAGCGTTGATCATTTCACTTAAAAGGATAAATTTCACCACATACAAATTTTTTGCAAATTATTCGCGTATTTTAGAAAAAAAAACAGATATAGGGGTGCACTCGGATTGTTGTTGTTGTGGTTTTTGTTGTTTTTTGTTGGTTGTTGTTGTTGGTGTCGTTGTTGTTGTTGGTGGTGGACCTGGTGGTGGCGGTGGTGGACTTAAGTCTCGATGTTTGTGGCTATCGTGGCCTTGTGTGTTTGTTGCCTCAAAGAGGCTGGTTATGAACTTAGCGTAGAATCAGGGATGGAATTTTAGTATTCACATCTCTTTATAATATCGCATAGGATGACTCTAAACCCTAATGTTGGTCATGACCTTGTTGCCTCATCTGTGTATGAGGGGTATTACACCTAGCTAGTGCCTTATTCAAATCCCGAGAATCGTTATCGTTGCACCTCGACCAATGTCGAGAAAATGTAAAAGCTACCAACTTGAATTGTAAAGTTTTGGAATTAACATAAGATAAATGCACGATGCACATATTACAACGTGTTCAGGGTGGTGACTACAACTTGGAAAACCGGTTTGGCTCCCGATTAAGGAAGATCATCTTTCCAATCCAAATTCGGATAACACGTATTCGGTGATGTTGGTTTGTGGATCCAATTAGTCAATGGAGTTTTTTCAAAACTTTGTGTGATTAATAAATGTTCCCAACAAACCACTTAAAATTATGGAACCACACTATCGTGGCGTCCTATCTTTTTGTTGCACACCTTGACAATTTGGTGAGCATACTTGGTTAGTAGACCATCGATCAACTTTCATTCGGAGTTTGACGCTAATAACTAAGTATAATCAAAAGGAACATTTCTAAAACCCCATTTTCTTATTTTGTCACAAAACTCACCCGACCACTTTTTTTTACCTCTGCATGGTCAGTTGGTGTCAACCGTATTTCTCGTGGCGGCAAATCAGGAGTTGAGTTTAGAGAGTGAAGTTGAGAAGATTGTCGAGGAGGACATTGTTATGTTGTTCGGACATTTATTGTTCAAGACTTTCGCAAGTTTACGCAAGTTTTATTATAGGGTTGAAATCATTTGCTTTTAAGGACCAATCCGAGAACTATGTTTATTTCACATACTTACATAATGTTGAATGACATTTTGAATATATTATATGAAGTCTGATTTTATTTGTTTGATTGTTGCCTTAGGTGACTTTGAATAATAAGATTCGAGGTCATTGGCGGTAATATCAACATAGAACACAACACAACCAATTCTAATGTCCATACTTAGCTTCCAATTAGTCTCACTCACACACATTCGCACATCCACATACACACAGTCCTTCAGAAACAGATTTTTTGAAAAATACGCAAATTATATAGAAAAAAATTTTGTCCCTTTTTTCCTTTTTAATAAAAGTCTAATCAAAGACGACCGATTTTTTAGAGAAAACGACCAAAATTTAGTCTTATTTCTCAAATGAGCAACCATTTGTACCTGATATTTTCTCATATTTAACCAATATAAAGATCTTATAGAAAATATATATTAGCATAAAAAATAAACTGTTTTTAAATACCTAGTCTCCAATTATGTACACTAGTACATTATAAAGCAGAAACCAAGTCTTTGTAAATAATAGAAAAACTTTTTTCAAATTAAAAAACTAAATAATAATTCTAGAAAGCATCCTTCACATTATACTCTAATAATAATTCTAAAAATCATAATTTATCTTAACCACTTCATAAAACAGATAAAAGATAGATATCATATTGTATGTGTAGATTGTTTCATATAGTATCACATACTAAAAAATAAAAAATAATATACATATATTTAAAAAATAAAATAATAAACGTTAAAATCCAAATCCAAATTAATAACATACATGGATCTTATCTACGGTAATCTTACGAGAATAGTACATATGGATGACTGAAATGTATACTATGCTATGTTCGGTTTGATGCTTGAAAAATGCTTTTTGCTTTTACCCGTCTAGATCATTAATATTGATTAATGAGTACTTCTACCCGATGATCAATCTGATGTGTATTGGTATCGAGTTACATGGACAAACGCAACTTTATTACTGTTAGTTAGCTTCATAATTGGCTTGAATTTAATAACGATGATATGTTGTTTAATACATTAAATTTTTTAAATTTCCTTAAACATTAATTTCCTTTACATAACTAGAAGTATATGCTCGTGCATTTGCACTGGTTAATAATTCTATTTAAATTCTTTTTTACATATTTGCGTATTTGGTTTTTTCAAATATTATATTCTATCAATGAAGTTTTTGAAGTTGTATATCTTTTTTACATATAAGTTATCATATGCATTTACAATTGACATTCAATTATTTAGAAAACCTATAAAAATATAGGTTTTCTAAATGATTAATTTATAATTGATGTATAATATTAAGTAAATATTATGTGTGGAAGGTCAAGAGGCTAAGGTAGAGTATGTGAGATATGTATGACATTAAGTTTATATGAGGCAATTGAATGCTTTAAATTCAAAGCATTGAATGTAAAAAAATACAAATTTACATGTAGGTTAGATATTCCTTTTTCATGTAAATTTCATATGAAAAATATATAGATGGATTGAATTTTGAAAATAATACAAAGATAATTTGCTCTATATTTTATCTCTTAAATCAAGGACAATATCTTTATATTTTATCTCATTTTATGTAAAACAAGAATGGAAAATGTATTTATAGATATTTAATAATTTTTAAATTTTAATTTCATAAAAATATTCATAATAATTAATCTATTCAATAAATATATAATATTTATTTGTATAATATATAATATTTAATTTCGTTATCTATGTTTTATCCATGTTAAATCAAAACTTATCTCTTGTATTTTACCTTTTTCATAAAAAAAAAATTCTTTATTTTGAACTAAATTTTTAGCAACGCATTTATACATATATTACTATTTTATGATAGATAACGCGCTTTAAGCTGGGACATTCTTATGATAGATAAAAAAGAGACTTTTAACTTATCTAAATATTTATTAACACATATATGTGTTTTTTTATATTTAAAAAATAAATGTATCAAGGTTTATGACAAATTAATAATATTAATTTTTTAAGGGAAAGAGTTACGTGCGAATGGGCGCCCAGGTGAGAATTGAGAATAAATCTCGCTCGTTTCTTCCAAAAAATCAACGTCCCTAATTAAACATTCATTAAAAAAAAAATACGGCACGGGCGAATTTTTCCCGTATTATTCACGTATTTTTCAATAAAATACGGTATGGATGAATTTTTCCCGTATTATTCACGAATTTTTCGAAAAATACGTTTTTATTAGACGCGCCCAATTTGTTCATCAAAACTAGCGATTTGTTCATCAATATTGACCAATTGTTCATCAGTACTAACTAATTGTGCATCGAGTTTTTCATAACATTGTGCATCGATTTGAACTTTTTTAATTTTTAATTTTATTTTTTAACCTTATTTATGTGTATGAATACAATATTATATAGTTTTTTATGCACATATAATTAGTTTCGATATACACATACTTGTTCATTGATATACCCTATTTGTTCATGTATATACCCTTATTTGTTCATTGATATAACTTTTTTTGTTCATTGATATAACTTTGTTTGTCCATTGTTTGTTCATTGATATACCATATTTGTTCATGAATATACCGCTATTTGTTCATTGATATAACCTTGTTTGTTCATTATTATACCATTATTTGTGAATTGAAATAAACTTGTGTCAATATCATCAATTTGTAAATTTAGGACTATTAATACCATCAAGTTGTACATTTAGGACTATCTATTTGTGCATGTTTGCATTTATTTTGTGTTTTTAAGGCTATCTTGAATGCAAAGGATAATACGAATGAAGTGCTTTAAGGCTAACTTGTCAATACGAATGAAGTGCTCAGTATAGTACCTAAATAAGATAAGTTTGATTTAGAAACTTGAATACAAAGGATAATAGATAAAGAATCTAACTTTTGTAACAATATGGTGTATACTAAGAGGTTACTAATGAACAAATTAATATGCATCTAGCAATAAACAATTATATGAAAAATGCAATGAAAAAATATGCACAAACCAATTAACAAATTGATGTTACTAATGAACAAATATGCACAAACCGATGAACAAATATGAATATAACAATGAACAAATATGCATCTATCAATGAACAAATATGCATAAAACAATGAACAAATTGATGTTACTAATGGAACAAATATGCACAAACAGATGAACAAATATGCACAAACAGATGAACAAATATGACAAAACCAATGAACAAATATGTCATAGTGTTGATGAACAAATCCACATTGTTGATGAACAAATCCATAGTATTGATGAACAAATCCACAATATTGATGAACAAATCCACATTTTTTATGAACAATCTGGGCGCGTGTCCTATTTCCGTTTTTTCAAAAATACGCGAATAATTCGCCAAAAATTCGCCTGTGCCGTTTTCCCCCTTTTTAAGTGAAATGATCAGCGCCTTTGATTTTTCTTAATCCAACGGCTCTTGTTCTTTCTTATTTCGCACCTGGGCGCCCATTCGCACTTGAACCGGCCTCATTTTTTAATAATAAATATTATAATAACTTGTATTATTATTTCTATATGAAAAAAATATAATATGAATATATGATAGATTAAAGGTTTTTTTATGAATTACATTATTTTATTATGATAGATTAAAATTATTAAAATATTAATTTGACTTGAATTGAATATTTTTAAATATTTTTTTAGATATTAATATGCATAAAATAAATACTTTTTATAAAATATTTATTTAAAATTATGTAACAGAGTTTTTATCTTTTACTTTGTAAAGAATATTATAATATTTTTTAAAATAAATTTTATGTTAATATCATAATATTGTATAATTTTTAGTAAGATTATCCCGTGAGTATCACGGGAATTCAACTATCTACTATATATATAAAAGCAATAAGGTTTGGAGCCACCACATTGCGCCACCTCAGCTTTTGACACATGTCATAGTATTATTAATCCACATAGGATTTTGCCACATGGCATTTAATCCTTGCTTCATAAAAATTATATATTAATTATTCTTTCCACTTCATATTCCACATGGCAAATTTTTTCCACTTAATTAAAATTTATTTTTATTTCCCAAATTTAGATAATATCTTAATTTTTGGTAGGAGATAATATCTTAAATAAAAAATTTAACTAATGGTTGAATTTTTTTCTTATAAGGCAGTAAAATATTTATGCTCAATCTTTTTAACATTTTAGTTGTTTCTTTCTCTCTCTTATATTAAGAGATAAATATACTCAATTACATATATTATTATTAAATAAATTATTATTTTTCAAAATCTCATCTCTTCTATATTTTCAAAATATATCTTTTTTGTTTTATTTTTTTCATATTTTATCTCCTTCTTTTAAATTAAACCTATTTATAAAATATTGTCAAGGAAAATGAGCAATGTAGATTATTTTGTCTTAATAATCTATGTTTATTCTCAATTTTAAACTTAATAATTTAAATGTAATTTGTTTTATTCGATTTTAAAAAACAAAATAATTTTATACATATTACGGGCAACAAATTACTTACATTAAATTTTATATTATATTTTTATTTATTAATATCTTTTTTATAATATATCTAAAAAATATCGTGTCACACGACGGAGACAACTAATTTTTTTTTAAAAACTAACAAATTGTATTAAAAGACTGCGATTTTTTTTTTTGAACTAATCAATGTTTTCAATTTATTTAATTTGGGATTTAATTATATAAAGGTCCGGCCTGTGGTCAAGCAAACCGAAACCGAGCATTTTCTTATTCCCGTCTTCTCTTCTATAAGTTCTATCCCTCTCCTCCAAGAAAAGAACACCACAATATCTGCCATAGTTGGAGCTTTTGGTGCTCGTTATGGCTGACGATCTCTTCAGGGACTGCGATTGCGGCGACTGTGGTGATTGCGGCGACTGTGGCGACTGCGATTGCGACTGCGACTGCGATTGTTGCGACTTCGATTGCAATTGCGACGACTGCCTCCCGGTATCTCCTTCTTGCCCTTCTTGTTCTTAATTTTGATTTATGCATACATATTCTGTCTTTGTTTTCTGCTCCTGCTAAGTTCACTTCCTGTACTCTGCTCTCCTCCCCGATCCACAAATTAAACTAGAAAAGTTATGAATTGAATTTGAACTTCTTCGTGCTAATTTGAATGTTTCTGCTGTGTTCTCTCCCATTTCAAAGGTTTGGAAACCGAATTTGTTTTCCCATTTGATTGGGGCTAATTATTTCCAATTTTATTGCTGGAAAAAACTTCAGTTAATACTGAGGTTTAGTTAAATCTCCATATGGTTTCAATTTTTACTGCTCAACAATGAGATCTAGGGTTTTCTCTTTTGGGGGTAAAGTTTAGGAAAGAAGATAAAGAAGTGGTATCACACTACCACATATACCATAGAATAATTACAAGTTGCTTATCTTCAATTGGTTGAGCAGTAGTTGGATTCTTTGCTTGGAGAGCTGTATAAAGCCCATTACAAAGCCTATTACTACATATGCACATGATATCAGATGGCAAAGTAAAATGGTTTAAAGTGGTGGCAGAGCGTAATTGTGAAAGAATGGGTGTAAAACGTATAGTCCCTTCATTAAGAAGATTATCTTGATTTAGTCAGTTGGGCAACATCCAAGTAGTTGGCTCCAATTTTCTTTATTTCGACCCTCTTGAAGGGTTGGCTGTGGAATTCTTAAACATTACGTTGACCTCTCTGAGTCATGAGCACGTTGTTGTGAAAATTGAAAATAGACCATTGATTAAAACAATCATGTTTGCCGTGTTCTATGGTTTGGAATTTTTTTTGAAATAAAATATTTATTATTACTATTTTTGAAAGGATTGAATTATTTATCAAAGTAAATTCTTTTCTTGTTGTATAGTATTAATATCAATTGATTTTCTATTTTCGAAAATATGATCCTTTGTAAGCCTTGAAAGAGGAAACCTTCAAGTTCTAAACAAAATGCAGATCGTATGTTGAAATTACCATGAGCTGACATATTCTCAATATCTGAATTGTGAAATTATGTGACAGGGCAACAATTTTATTGTAATTTGCTGTTGCATTCCCCCTGCTCCGAATAACAACGATCCCAACAGGACAAACAGACACACATCGTCGGATTGCTTCCCTTGCTGCTGTTGCTGTGATGGAAGCCCACGAAGACGAAGGCGTGAGATGAGAAAAAAGAAGAAGAAGAAAAAAGGTTTCTGCTGTTGGCGTTTATGGTGTTGTTTCGCACGCAATGAACCTTCTTCGCCCCCATCTCCACCACGCCCTGGGCCTGGTGAGCTGTCTCCCAGAAGCTATTACAGGAGGAATGGAAGATACCCTATGGAGGATCCCGAATTCTATATGAATGATAGATGGGCTAGACACCATGAGCTTGACATGCCCCCAAGGGGATATAATAAATCGGGAGGAAGATATCCTATGCGTGAAGAGATGCGCATGTATCGTGATGAGTATTATGGGCGTGGTGCTAAATGGAATGATGATCCTCGAGACATGAGGAAGGATTATACAAGGGATTATGATAGACGGGCCAAGAGAGAAGATGAAGCGAGTACAAGGCGTGTGGAGCTAGATAAGCCGCCAGATGAGCTTGTTATTAGTCAAGATATGCTCCCGGGAGATCACCCTTTGCGCATTAAACAGGATGATGACACCGCTCATCAGGATCACCAGCTTCCGGGCAATTGGTCAAGACCGGTGCTATATGAAGAGTCTGGTGCACAGACCAAAAATTGATGGCCAAATAAAAACAACTTATGCGAAATCTGTATTGTACTTTCGACCTTCAAACCCATTGCATTTCTGACAAGCAAATTGTTTGTTTCATATTAATGGTGGAGAACATCTGTAAGATTAATGTTGATCTCTTTTATCTTGTATCATTTTTATCAAGTGTGGTTTCTTTGCGTGCGGATATTCATTGCTTGCTAGCCCGTTTCCGGTGTTGGAGTATCTCCCACGTTGTCCAGGAGTGCAATTTGGTGGCGGACTACATTGTTGGTTCCTTTCGTCGTGTGTTGTCTGTTCCTCTCACTGCTGATCCGGGTCTTCGGAGCTTCATCCATCAGCATGCTCTAGGACGTCTGCTAGCCTGTTAGCGAACCGTCCTAACTACTTTCCTTATATAAAAAAATGGTGCTGAAATATCGCTTGACATTATGTTTGATGCATAGCAACCATAACAAAAATGTGTAATGCTGTGGATGCTCATTCCTTTTTTACCCGTGTTGTCGACGGTTATAATTGAACAAAGTTTGTCTTTACATATTTAAACCCGCCACAAATGCCATGTTGTGATGTGTGCATGAATCACAGTTACCTGTTATCGTAATTCTGCATCATTGTGGAATCACATTATTACAGTATTATGTAGCAAATTAAGGAAAAACCCATATGAAAATGAGAAGAAAAAATACAGGTAAAATGATTATTTGATAATTATGTGGTGGATTAGGACCTCAACACGGCCCACAAAGTTATCAAATGGGCCATTGGGCCCTACATTTGTACCACCTGCTAAGCTTCAATGATTCAAACAGTACTTCCGTATTAGCTATTGCATAGAAACATCACATGAGCAAACTAAGGTGGATCCCATGATGGAGATTGGAGCATCGTCTAATTTTTCTTTTTCTTTCACGCGGTTGCATAAAATGACTATTGCATACAAATATCCCATTCTTTCACGTTATTGCACCATCTATCCCGACTTTTGAATTTCATAAAATATCATACATTTTGGGAGTTGTTACACACTCTACCCTCAAAATATCCATTTTGAAAAAAAAAAATTATATATTAGTCCCTTGCCTTTTTATTTTGTGACAACTTCTTCATTTGTGTGCAATTTTTTTTTAATTATAAATCTTGTTATTAAAGGATTAAAATATTAAAAAATAATCATTTTATATCTAGTTTGGTTCTAAACGTTCTTAGTGAAAATTAATATAAAAACAATCAATTTCCTTTAAATCAAAATATATTGAGTAAGATTAATAATATTTTGCATAAGTTCCAAAGTTATAACATAATCTTATAGGTTTAGTTTTCTCATTTACAAGAAAATATTTACATTACTTTTATTATTTGGCTAATATAAATTCTCAACATCATAATTAACCAAATAAATATTAAATCATGTTGACTTTACAAGTAATTCATCTTAGGCTCCGTTCGGCAACACTTATTTGCATACTTATAAGTACCCGGTTACTTATTTGGAAAAAATAAACTTCGTTTTATGTGTTCGGTAAAATTTGCTTATTTGAAGTAAGTTACTTATATCCGATATTTATCTGCTGAAAAAATAATCAGCACCCCCTAACCTTATGTCAAATAAGCTAACTTATCCACCAAAATATAAGTAAGTGGGACCCATATGATTTCCAATTAAATTTTATTTTTTATTTTTTTAGTCTTCATTAATCCATTTTTAGTAATTTTACACCTCTTGCTTAAAATATCAGCAATTCAGTTTACCGAACACATTCCAGATTATTTGGAAAATAAACAACTCATATAAATATCTCATATCAGCATTCACGATCAACATCAACAACCATAAGTATCAGCATCAACATCAACATCAGCATCAACATCGATAAGTACCGATTTACCGAACGGAGCCTTAATATGTTTATCTATTATTATTTTTAAATAATTTTAGACAAAAAATTAATAAGAATTTTCATAACCCTTTTCATAAAAGTGTAAAAAAAATGGATTATTACACAATCAAGATGATGTATCCAACTTTTATTTATCCAAAACAAAAATTAATATGAATATTTTAAAATCCTTGTTTGGATTTTTAGTTATTTTTAAAAATAACTAGGCTTTAGTTTTTCATTAATAAAAAGGAAATTTGGGTTTTTATGTTTAATTTAATAATTTTTTATTCAACTAATCTATGTCATTATGTTTATTTTGACAAGTCAGAGCATAAGTTGTACAAGCTAGATCATAAGTTTTAAAGCTTTTTATACAAGGGTTATGACATTCTTATTAACTTTTGTATAAAACTATTCAAAAATAATAATAGATAAAAGTATTAAGATGAACTACTTGTAAAGTCAAAGTTATGATTTAATGATTTGTGTTGTTAATTATAGAGTTTGGTTCAAATGAAACCAACTCTTATCCTGAAAACGAATGCACTTTTCCTAGTTCGTAGTGCACTTTTCCTATTTCGGAGTACACTTTTTCGAATTTGCGCTTTTCGTACTTTGAAGTGCACTTTTCGTACTTTTTGTAGTGCGCTTTTTCGGATTGCACTTTTTTGTATTTTGCAATGCACTTTTGTATGAAAAGTGCACTACAAACTAGAAAAAGTGCACTCGTTTCACGTTTCAAGATAAGAGTTTGTTTCATTTGAACCAAATTCGTTAATTACAAAGTTGAGAATTTATATTAGCTAAATAGTAAAAATAATGTCATTATTTTCTTATAAATGAGAAAAATAAACCTATAAGATTATGTTGTAACTTTTGAGCTTATCCAAAATTTTATTAATCTTACTCAATTTATTTTTATGTAACGGAAATTGATCTGTTTTTAAATTAATTTTCACTAAGAATGTTTTAGAACCAATCTAGATATAAAATGACTATTTTTTTATATTTTAATCCTTTAATGACAAGATTTATATTTTTGAAAATTTGTTTGTACAGAGATTTGGCAATTTTGTCAAAAAATAAAAAACGGAAAAGGGGCTAATATATAACTTTCTCAATGTGTGCACATTTCGAGGGCAGAATGCAAAACGACCTCCAAAGTCTGGGATATTTTGTGAAATTCAAAAAGGTTGAAATAGAAGGTGCAATTGAGTGAAAAGTTAAAATATTTAGAGCGGTTTTTTTTTTGTTTTTTTTTTAATGAAGGTGAGACTAGCTTCATAGCTTAGAATATCCTTGTTTTGTTTTGTAAAAATACAAGCAATATGCAATGATAATGTATGGGTGTGTTTTGCATTATCTTGAGCAATCTAAGCGCAAGATAACGCAAAACACACCCATACATCAAGAACTATTCAAGAACGTAGATGATCTGATCCCAAGCAAATTCGATCAGCTCTTCAAGACTATTCAAGAGTACGTAAGGTAATCTAGCTTCCCCATTCAAGACTACAACTCTCTTATACATCATTTTTGTAGGTTTTTGTAGTGATAGTTCAATTCGATAATAGGGAATGCACTTTTAAGGGTTTGTTCATGAAATATTTGGTAAGATATCAAATAACATCGCCTTTGCTCATGTTCAAAACATCACCTTCACCCAACTCAATTTGATGTTGGGGTCTATTTATCCCTGATTACAACCTTGGTTAATCATATGTCTTATCATATCTTACTTTTTTTATTATGCTAATATCTTGGAAATATCTCAATTCTCGACCATTCAAACAAATCAATGGTTGAGATTTCGAGCTCTCTAGGTTGAATTTTTGTCACACGATTAATTTCATTGTGTTGTTCTATTCCATAATAGTGGCTTCTGTATATACAAACTTCAAGCAATATACACGACTAAGGCTAAGCCTTTACAAACGGAAAGTAAAGGGAAACCATATCCCATAGAATTAGGTTAATATCATGCTAGAGAGGATATATTATCCAAAAGGAAAGAAAAGACTATATACACACAATTGCTATCCTCATATATAATATATAGAAATATATCGTTCACATTATCCTCTCTCAAGTTGGAGCATGCAAGTTTTGTATGCCCAATTTGCAAAGAAGACGGTGTAAGTGAAGATGTTTGCCATTTGAGTACTCGTGTGAACATGTCGGAGAGAGCGTACCCTTGATGATTTCATCTCGTAGAAAATGACAATCAACTTCGATATCTTTGGTACACTCATGGAAGACGAAATTGATGACAATATGAAGAGTGTGCCACAACTTACTTGATTTTGGAAAAACGTTTAGCAATGGAACAGTAAAGTGTGGAAAGGATAGCAAAAGTGAAAAAACAGTGAGCTCATTTTCATTAAAGCATTAGCCAAAGTTACAGCTTTTTACAAGACAACTTTTACATTCTGATTTTGATGTAAGGAGCGGCAGCTTTCTCTAGGGTTCTAATCATTGCCTGTAAGGGCAATTTATACTAGGAAAGGAAACAATGATTGGCCCAAAAAGAGAGGAAGAAATTGGCCCATGTATCAGGTGCCCTTTGTAGGGTCATTTCTGTCTTTTTGTCCTATTGTGTTTGATAGAGCGGATTGACTATCACAAAACAATTAATTTTATGGGTTGAGAGTGATTAACTCCAAGATCGGCAAGCACACCTTTTAATCATTTGAGCTCGCAAATTATGAACGCCATGGAATAGTACTCAGCCTTTATGAAAGATCGCGACACAATGTTTTGCTTTTAGGTTTTCCATGAGACTAGGGAAGACTCAAGAAAAGTGACCCAACTGGAGAGGGACCTACATGTTAGAGGGCAACTAGCTCAATCGGAATCGTACTATCCTTTGAGTTGAAGTGCAACATCAGCTCAAAGAAGAACTCCTTGTCATGGTCGCCCTTTAAGATAGAGAACGACACAAAGGGACGCTCGCCAATGGTCTATCTTTGATTGTTGCATAAATTGTGATAGAATGTGTACAATATAGGTCAAGTCGGGGCGAGTGAAACAAAGGTATATTAAGCTCCCAACAAAGCGTCGGTATGGCTCGGCATTGTGTAGTAGTGGAGAGGAAGACAAGGCTAATTTATGGTGGCAATCCATCGGAAAATCAATGGGTTTGGCTCCTAGTAGTCCAACCTTCTTTATAATGCCGAGAGCATATTTTCTTTGACAAAGGTTGATGCCTTCTAGGGAAGGAGCAACTTCAACACCTAGGAAATATTTTAAAGGACCTAAATTCTTCATTTTAAAACAAGAATTGAGATATGATTTGAATTTGGTCATCGCGATGTAATCATTCCCAGAAATAATTAGACCGTCAACATAAACTAAAACATGTATTTGAGTGAATTCATGATGATAAGTAAAAAGTGAGTAATTAGAACGGGATTGTAAAAAATTGTACCTTTTTATGATGTTGGACAACTTTGCAAACCAACAACGAGGGGCCTATTTAATCACATAAAGTGATTTGTGGAGTTTACATACCAAGCTAGCAGAACTTGTATGGAAACCCGGTGGTGGCCTCATATACAATTCTTCACTCAAGTCTCCATGGAGGAACACATTTTGGACGTCCATTTGGTGTAATTTCCATTTCCTAATTGATGCCATCGCCGAGAAGGTTCTAATGGTCTCCATTTTTGCAATTGGTGCGAAGGTATCTGAATAGTCGACTCCTTTGACTTGATTGTTGCCTAGAATAACCAACCTAGCTTTAAATCGCTCCACTTACCCATTAGATTTATGTTTGATTTTATAAACTCATTTTGGATCCCAAGGCTCATTTTCTAGGTGGTATAGTGGTGGGAGTCCATGTTTGATTTTTGTTGGGACGGTGTTGGGAACTCTAATCTCAAACATCGGAACAACGATACCATTCTCCAGTTTTGACAATGACAAACTCCATATGGAAACTAACGTGTTACATCCAAGTATTTATAAGGAACACAGGTCTAGTGAAGAATCCCCAAGACCGCCAAAGGAACACAAGTATACATGAAGAAGAGTTCCTTTCAAAGGAACTCTAAAGAAGACAGTTCCCATCACATGGGAAGTCACATGTGCAAACAAAGACCACTCAGCGCGATTCACGGGATTCTGTCTCAAGACAAAACAAATGCTCAGTTTGAGGAATAAACTGAAGCGATTGATCCAACGGCCCGATTTCTTCTCAAAGTTGACTCAATTCAAATTAAGTCACATGTGAAGGACAAAGACTTGGCACACAAGACAAAGGGCATTTCGGACACAAATGAAAGTCAAGATTGCAACCCAAGCATTGACAAGTATAAAGCCAAGTGAATAATGCTCAAACAGTGCACTTCTCCCAGAACTCACTTTCACTCACAAAGAAAGAAAGAAAGAAAAGAGAAGAGAAGTCCCCGGCGGCGAGTGTGTGATCTCGACGACGGCGAATCCGAGTTCCCAGGAAATAGGGAACTGTGACATTGAGCTCAAGGTGTAAAGTTCGATGTGTCTTATGCTTAGTTGAGTTGTTTGCTTAGGAACAAGGCCGATTACTAGTGTTGTTAGAGTTAGGTAGAACTGCTAGGAACAGAGAATTGTAAGT
This sequence comes from Fallopia convolvulus, assembly GCA_964016875.1. Lineage (NCBI taxonomy): Eukaryota > Viridiplantae > Streptophyta > Magnoliopsida > Caryophyllales > Polygonaceae > Fallopia > Fallopia convolvulus. The sequence continues at coordinate 6,838,530 of OZ024718.1, read as the reverse complement.
CTGCCTGTGTAACTAGGGAAACATCAATAAGATAAGAAGACCGTTCAAAATCCTCCAAGTGGAGGTAGAGGTTTACCAGCCCAACTAGTTGGTTGTCGTGGGGTTCCTCTATAAAGGAACTGTGTCCATTGCATTCTGTTTACTTGCTTATATAATACTTCCGCTGCCTTGGGAACAGCCTAACTGCTAGTTCCCAAGCTCTTGCTAACACCTATCGATCCAACAATTTTCTTCAAGGGCTTGAATCTCATGTTGCATGGCTTCTCACTAACAAGCATCCTTCATTGCTTAGGAAAACAAAGATGGTTCAACTACATCGGATATGGCTGCAAGAAAACCACAGTGTCGAGCCGAAAACCGTTTAGAAGAAAGATAATTATGAAGGGGATAGATGGTACTTGAGACATGGCGAGATTTTTCGGACTCAGGGATTAATTTGGTAGTGTTAGTGACAAAATTATAGAGTTTGGTTGGGGGCTTTTGGATTCGATGTCCATGCCTAGTTGGCTGCGTAGGAACCAATACAAGGGCTGACTCCGTAATAGGTATGTTCAGTAATCCAACGTCAAAGAGTCGATTATCTAGTTTTAATGGAGTTGACCATAGAAGGCGGTGTCGGGAAGTCAGCGGGAACGTCAAGGATGTGGTCATCCATAAGAGATGGTGTGAAGGAATCAATGGGAATGTTGGGCTTGTGATTGTGTACTAGCGGGGATAGGTGGATAGAGGAGCCATTGTTCTACTCAAGATCATCCTCATATAAACTTTTGGAAATTGATATCTAGTCATGGTGGGTTCGATTGCTTTTGTGGCATATCGAAACTCATTTTTCAAGAACTCCACGTCCCTAGATGAAATTTTTTTTGTTAAACTCATCATATAAAATCCAAGCTTTCTTACCAAAAGGATATCCCAAAAAAAAATGAAGACTACGTTCTAAGAATTTATCACCTCCTTTTCGTTGAATACGAGCATAACAAAGTGAACTGGGTACCCGTAAGTGATTGTATGTAGGGGCAGTTCCATGAAGAATTTCGTAAGGAGTTTTACTATGAAGAACCCGAGAGGGAGTTCTATTTATTAAGTAACTAGCCGTAAGGATGCATTCACCCTAAAACTTAATAGGAAGGCGCCCTTAGAATCGAAGGGCTTGCACCATGTTAAGAATGTGGCAGTGGCAGTGTTTACGTTCTACTTGCCCGTTTTGTTGAGGAGTTCCCACTCAAGATGTTTGAAAAACAATACCATGCTCCAAGAAATAAGAGCGCATCAAAGTAAATTCCTTTCCATTATCACTTCGAAGGGTCTTAAATTTCCGTCCAAAGTGATGTTCAACATAGGCAAAAAATTGGAGTAAAGTATTCATAACAGTTTTCTTATCCTCAAGCAAATAAATCCAAACAGCTCAACTATAGTCCTCAACAATAGTTAAAAAAATAATGTGATCCACATGATGAGCTCTCTCTACAAGGTCCCCATAAATCTCAATGTATCAAATCAAAACAATTGTTTGTAATATTATGACTTAACGAAAAACTAGTACGGATTTTTTTTAGCGTTGACATACGTCACACTCTTTTATTTAATGCTAGGGTTACCAATAGTCTTTAAAAGCAACTTGTGTACTTCCCATGATGGATGTCTCATATGTTTATGTCACACTTCGAATGTGGGTTTGATGCCGACTTGAAACACTCGCGCTTGAGATACCGACAAGAAGTAGTAAAGTCCTCTCCTACGTTTACCTGCACGAATGAACATTCTCGAAGGTCGGTCCTAGATAACACATAAATGAGGAGTTAGTTGTACGTGGTAATTACCATCATCCATTAACTAAGTAATAGATATCAAATCACATTGTAATTTAGGTATGTAAAGAACATTTTGTAATATGAGACAAGTGCCTAATTTTACACTTTCTTCCATGGAAGCCACGACTTTGTCTCCGTCAGGAAGTCCGATCGAGACTCCTGAAATTTTCTTAAAAGAACTAAAATGTCCGCAATTACCTGTCATATGGTTAGTAGTCTCGGAATCGATAATCCATAAATTACAAAAAATCTTACCACTCATGTGTTCGTTTGATCCAGATTTTTGGTTCTTAAGCAAGTATATTAGAGTTTGAATTTGTTCCCCACTTAGATCAGGAATGCCACGAGCTTCGTCTTCAACATTCACACCACCTCTTTCTAGGTTGTGAGTGTGGCATTAGCTCGAACTGACACTTCTCGACCTCGACTGTTATTGGATCCGGGTCTCGATGTTTTGGACTAATCACAACTACCACCTTGGCTTCCTTCTTTGGTGTTGTTCTTGGGTCTATCTTCCCACCATTTAGGATATCTAGTTACTTAGAAACAACCCGATGCAAGATGTTAGGCTTGTTGCAATGCATACAATCTCGGTTCTCCTAGCGGCCCTTGGAATTGGATATGTTTCAAGCGCCAAATTGTGTTGCTAGATCCATCTGGTCATTTTTCTATTACATCGAGATATTCATTGTACAAACCTATTCCTCTTGAATCAGTGTGGAGTAGATTTTGTTATTGGAGGGCAGGGGCTCGATAGGAAGCAAAGTCGATCGAAGTGTGTGGTAGATTTCGTTGTTTAGTCCCATTAAGAATCGGTGCACCATGGCACCTTCTTGTTGTTTTTGGAGCCTTGAATTCAAGTTACAAGTACAACCTGTACATGGTACATAAAGGGATCGGATCATAGTGCCCTAGATCTTCCCATAAGCACTTTCGTTTTCCATATTAGCTTAGAATTGATAATCCACAAACTGAAGTGCTTATGGGAAGATCTAGGGCACTATGATCCACGTTGCTTTGTCTCAACAAGCTCATTCTAGAATTGATGAATTCTCATTCCATTAACCACCGAGAAGCGTTCCGTTATATTGTCCCATAGATCCTTTGCATTCTCTTTGTAGTAGATCGTTTATTGAAGACTCGACTCAATCGTGCTGAGGATCCATGAAACGATCATGGAATGAATGGTCCACCAATCGTCCATTAGTTGCGATTTCTCATCGACTTTCTCTTGAGTTCTGTCAACGAAACCCCATTTATGCCTCGCTCGGAGGATATGTACCCACAACCCATGCCCATTAATCATAGTTGGCTCCCTTCAATTGGACCTGAGTAATTACGTTACCCGATGAATCACTTGAGTTGAGATCATAAGGAGATGGTTTCTTTCGTGTGGTTTCTTTTGTGTGGTTTCTTTTAAATTAGATGTCTTAGTCATGGTTGAGGTTTTGAAACAAGAAGAGAAGAAGGTATTGAATGCTCTGATACCATATCGCACGATTGATTTCAACGTGCTATTCTATTCCATAATAGAGGTTGCTATATATACAAACCTCAAGCAATATACACGGCTAAGGCTAAGGCTTTACAAACGGAAAGTAAAGGGGAAAACATATCCTATAGAATTAGGTTAATATCATGCTAGAGGGCATGTATTATCCAAAAGGAAAGCAACGACTATATACACACAATTGCTATCCTCATATAGGAGATACAGAAGATATCGTTCACATTAGTTTTATTGAAAGCTTTTGTAGAATTGAGATACATAGACGTAATAATCAATAGATAAACTTTAGGATACTATTCTTATAATATTATATAGTGTTTTTTAATCCTATATCTTTACAATTATCCTAACAACGAGTGGTGACATCTCATTCTCTTTTTTAGCCAACTCAACCCAAATAACGAGTGGGCTACTAGTCAAACCCAAACAAATGAACAAGTAGCATCACTCACTAAGCCCAACCCAAATAGCTAGGAAATAGGCCTTCTCCTCTACGAAGAGGAGAAACTTGATTAACCTAATCGACATACCACCTTCATCAAATGTCATATAATCGTCTTTATCGTCCTTTGTTTCTTCGTTGACTGCAAACGCTGCCAAAAGCAACACCAGTGATCGCTTTTTCTCCCCATGAGGTCGTGGATCCTATAATTATTAGGGTCGCAGTTTTGGTTTTGGTAGGGGTGTGGTCGTGACTTCAACAACAACAACGATCAACAACAACCGCAACAATATCACAACAATTATGGTGGTGATGATTCTTATTCTTCTAATGGAAATTGATCGGTTTGCCAAATATGCAATCATGTTGTTCTCTCATCCAAAAACTGCTACAATATATTTGATGTCTCTCGTTACCCACCCAACTATCCTCCCCTAAATTAGGTTAATCAAATATCTCCCTCGTCCATTGTGGAACCCGCTTGGTATGTCGATTCTAGCACTTCTGATCATGTCACATGATAAATCTCTCAATCCACTATGAATATGATGGTACTGATCATCTTGATCTCAGTGATGGTAAAATGATTCATACTGGCTCTACCTCTCTTGGCTCTTCTAAGTTACAGTTGAAAAATGTTCTTGTTGTGCCTCAAACTTCTAAAAGTCTTTTAAGTGCATCTGCTCATACAAAAGACAATAACTTACTAATTAGGCTTCTTCATGTTTGTTGTTTTGAGAAGGATATGCAAGGACACGTCATCCTAAAGAGCATCATTGAAAACAAACTCTACCGGCTCCCAACTTCTCATTTGTCTCCACTTGTCGCCCTCACCCATCATGTGTCCCTTAGAGACTAGAATCGATTCCTTGTCCATCCCAACCTTGTCATTCTCAAACACTCAATTACTAGTTTTCATTTACATATCTCTAAACAAACAATTGTCAAAATTTTGTCAACCTAATCATCTTCCTATTTGTTCATTTCATTAATCAAGTGCATATTATTTTGATGTTATCAATGTTGATGTTTAGGGTCCAACATCAACTACTTCTATCTATGTGAATAAGTATTTTCTGCAATTTGTGGATGATCATTTGAAGTTTTGTTGGATTTAGTTTCTTTTTAAAAATTCACAAGTGCTTACAACCTTCATATTGTTTCGCAAAAATGATTCACACTCAATTCAAATCCACCATTATTCAACTTCAAACTGACGGAGGAGGAAAATTTCTAGCCCTTACTCAATATCTACAACAACATGGTATCTTTCATCGCATCTCTTGTTCTCATACTCAATCCCAAAATGGTGGTGTTTAATGACGCCGTTGTTGCTCAAGAATAAGGCCTTTCCCTCCGTCCCATAATGTTTGTCATATTTCCTTTTCCGTTGTCCCAAAATGTTTGTCCACTTTCCTTTTATATCTATACCTTTCTTCCAATATTACCTTTATCCATATTATCTAATTAAAAATCTACTCCAATACCCTTTTTAGTCATTTCCTTTTTTTCTTCATCTTTCTTTCCATCTTTATCCATCAACATCATACTCTCTCTTCCATTCCTATTGACTATTTTTTCTTCTCTTTGTTTTCTTAATTTGTGTGAAAACCGTCATTTAGGACGAACATTTTGGGACGGGGGGAGTATCATTTAATATTTTTTTTACAAAGTTAGTTTATCAAATGAATTAATAATAATTTATATTTAATTAAATAATTTTGATTAATTGGCCTTAGTTGATTACCAAACATTTGTATCATGACTTGAACTTGATCCAAATTAAATGTATTTGGATGTTATTGGGTATTTGGGTTATTTTGAAAGTTTGAGTTATTTGGATTATTGTTATCCATGGAATGTAGTAGTAGCAGTGAAGGAGAGAAAGAAAAGATAATAGATGAGTTTGTAAAATATGAACAATATTAGACTATTTATACAACAAAAACAACAATTACCCGGTGGGACTTCCCTTGCGGGAAATCTGGGGGTCAAGATAGGAGCCCCCCTGGCTGAACGCAGAGGGGGAGTGCCCAAGAGACCCGACGGACCACAAAGCACAGAAAGAAAACAAGGTAACTCAAGAACAAAGACAAAGACGAGGCAAAACTAAACCGAAACGAGACAAGGATATAAAACTGAAACAAATCATTGTAGCCTTGGGGGCCCCGTGGGCCGGTCTGTTCGGGTGACTAGCTGTCCACCACTCGAATCTTCTCGCTCCAACTATCACTTAAAAAATTATTAAAATTAATTAATTCATTTTTTAAAAATATCAACATTAATTCTTATTTTGTTGAAAACATATTTAATGATAGGTTAGAATGAAATAAATGAAGTTAGTTGAAAATTAAAAATACATGTATCAAATTGTTAATGGGTGAAAGCTCCTCTTTGAGCATAAGCGCCAAAACTCTCATTCCTCTATAGAAGGAGGATTACTCTCATTTCTCTTTGAAAGAGGATTTCCCTTTCAATTTTTACAAGAAAGGGGAGCTCCTCTTTATAGAGAGTGAGTATAAAGAGGACCTTGATTCCTTTCAATTACACATGCTCTTAAACCCCCAATCTCCCCGTTTCAAAACTAACATTTGAGTTTCATCTTTTTTTGGTTGAAATTGAGCATGGAATTGGCGGTGAGCCATCGATATTCCAACGAAGATCTTCTGGTCCATCTTCCTAGTCCACATTCCTGGTCCGTTGTTTCTTATTGGCCCACGTAGCAATCATATTTAAAAACAATTAACTAATTAAAATAGAAAAGAAAGAGATGGCCGGTTATGGGCTGCGGGTTTTATTTCACCATCCCTAATTTTTCACCTTCTAGTCCATTTCTCTTGCACTTCTCCTTCAATCTTCTGAATTCCCATCAATTTACGCACCATTCCACCACCTTCTTCTCTAAATTCCCATTAGTTTTTCCTTTTTCTCCGACCGCTCCTGATTCCGCTTCTTCTCCTGATCCCAACAATTAGGTTTTTTCCTAGTCTACGTCGCCAGACCACTCCAATTGTAGTGGCAAAGAAGAAAAAGGAAGAAGCGGCTTCTCGGAGCTAGAATGTCCAGATCGTCGGCGACGGAGGTGGTGTTTACTTGCAGCGCCGGAGGTGGTATTTTCATGAAGAAGCGGCTTATCAGTGCACTCTCTACTGTCGGGAATACACCAATCGCCACCGACAAAGCCAACTAATTAGGTTTGTCTTTCAATTCAAATCTCCCACCAGTATTGTCCAAGCATTAGGTCTGGTCATTGTCTTCTCCATGAACTCTTTAGATCGTTGATTTCAAATTTAGGATTATATATGTCAATTGGTTCGCTTTGATCGAATTTTGCTTTGGTTGGTTGAATTAATTAAATTTTGGGACTACGTTGAGAGCAAGTTAGTTCAATTTCAGATTTGGGACTCTGTTGAGAGCAAATTGGTTCAATTGGATGGTTGTCCTCTCCATTTCAGATTTGGGACTATACTGAAAGGAAATTGGTTCAATTTGATTGACGTTTGCTTTGGTTGGTTGAATGTGAATCAAGTGAGAGGCTTTGTCTCACAATGCTCTTAAAATATCTGTCACTCATTTAGTCATTAGTCTTATCTTGTCAACAGAATCCTTGAACTGAAATTAGTCAGCAAAATCCTTGAACTAAAATTAGTCTGTTGAATCCTTGAACTGAAATTATGCTAAATTGTTCAATTATTTATCTAGGTTTTAAGATTTTAACATTCGTATTGTGATAGCATTCTGTGGAGTCAAAGCTTTTAAATATGTCATTAGGTGTGAACTGTGGAAGACCAAAGAATGAGACCATTTTCCACTGTCCATTTCTCCTGCTGCTTTGGAAATAGAATAGCCTAGTAATAACAACAACAATGAAGTCTTATCATTTGCAGTAATGACTAATAAGTCTTGAGTGAAGAAACTCTTATATAAAGTTGTGCAAAGGTTCATGTATTATATAGGTTATTAGCTTATCTATAAAATGGTAATGAGTGTGTTTGAATAAAGTTTCATAAAGCCGATGAGTGGTTTACCTGCCAAGCCTTTTAGCTCAAATGGTATAGCATTATACAAATGTATAAAGACGTGGGTTCAAATCCCACAAAGGCTAATATCATGCAAGTTGAAATCTAAAATTTAAAACTAATGTACGAAGTTGTAAGCTTGGACAATTGACAACTCGGTTAAAAACAACAAGAAGGGCATCAACATCTCAAAAACATCAATGATAGATAAGATAAACAAAAAAGATAAACAAAGGCAGCAAAATCTCAACTTCGACAACATACAATTCAGTTATAAAACAGCAACAAGGTAGCAACTTCTCAGCTTCGACAGCATACAACTCAGTCATCTTGGACAGCTTACAACTCAAATATAAAATAGCAACAAGGCAACAACATCTCAGCTTCGACAACATACATCTCAGTCATCTTGGACAGCTTACAACTCAGATATAAAATAGCATCAAGGCAACAACATCTCAGCTTAGTCATTTGGACATCTTACAACTCAGATATAAAACAACAAGAAGGCAACAACATCTCAACTTTGAAGGAGCTTGGCATAGGCATTGTAGTCATCACTCTGGAGTAAGCAAAATTTATACTTATTTTAAGAAATACTTGTGATAAGCCAAAGTAATGATTTAAAGAATATATTGAAATGTTAAAACCTGTTGCAACAAAGGTAGCAAAGAGCTTTGTTGAGTAAGTGTACTCGTATTGCTAGCCTGAAAACATATAAACATAAATATGGAACTTTATGACATTTGCCCCCAAAGATATATTATACTAAGAATTCGTATGAATTTATATAAATGACAATACCTGCAAAAAATTGTTTGAACGAGCTTGAATATACTCTGGTTGGGATTCCATTGGCATGTGGGATTGCTCTATATGATGAACCATTGGATTGGATACATCATTTTTAGGCAATGATTTCTTCTTCTTCTTTTTGGGTCTCGTTGCCTTGTCAAGAGCACCTTTGGGCCTTTTGCTTTTATTTCCAACTTTTGGCTTGACTTTTATTCCCTTTGTTGTCTTCACTATGTCATTCATGGGAATTGGATTTTGTAGGCTGTCTTGTTGCGTTCCTATGGCTTGAGAACTCCCACTATTACATTCTAAAGGCTTTCCAGTACAACTTATATCAAGTTCTTGTAGCAAATTCACAAGACCATCTTTCACCATGTTATAGGTTTCTTCAAAATCAACTGCTCTTGTAACCAAACGAGTAGATATACGGAACAAGTCTCTATAACGTCTTCATATCATTCCTTCAAGAGTAACATCAGCTGAACCTTCACTAATAACTCCACAAATTCCTTTCTTGGCATTTTTTGTCCATCTTTTCAAAACGAACTTGTGAGGAACTTTTATAATACCTCTTTCGTTGAACACCTTCAATATATGACAACATACTATTCCAGCAAACTCAAATTTCCGACAGCTACAAGATATAACTTCTTCTTCACTTACATCATAAATGGCAATATAATTGTGTTGCATCCCATGAGGTCTAACAAAATACATAGTTGAAGCTCCTACCTCATCGTAACTTACAATACGACAATCATAGCATTTACATGACTCGACCTGAAATAATTTAAATATTTTTGGTGTGTACACACTTGCAACATGTTTCAAAATTTCATCAGGATATGCCAATGAAATTTTACTTTGACTAGCTTTAATATCAGCCACCAGCTTATTATATCGATAGTCAGGAGCGGAGCGGGATGGGTGCCTGTGGGGGCCGGTGACCCCACTGAGCGTGGGGGAGAGGCCAAAATTAGTGGGAAGTCTGAGCTTTGATGTAGCCGGTGCCCCCATTGAGAGATGGGTCGAAGTTTTCATTTACAGATCTGAGAGTTCTGAAGGTTGAAGATGATAGATATTTTATTTTGTTTATTGTTTTTATAAACCTAAAACGACGTCATTTTTGGATCTGTTTTAAAAAGGGTAACAACGTCATTTTGTTAGTTTTCATTTTTTTAAGATCAATTTTTTTTTACAGTTTTACGAAAGAAAAGTCAGGCCTCTGCCTTCACTGTTTCGAGTTTCGACCGCCAATATACCATTGAAGACTCTGAAGCATATCAACGACGTCGTAACCCTTGTTGCCCAACTCTGATCGAAGCCTCCACTCCACCCATTACAGCTGATCTGTGCCTATGCGATGGTAAGTTCCTATTAATTTTAGGCTTAGATTAAAATTTGATATTTTTGGGGTTTGGAATTTTTGATATAGGATATCTAATTGAGTTTGCTAATTTGTTGAATTCGATTTGGTTATGTAATTTAATTGAATTAGTGGTTGTGATTGGATTTGTTATTGTTTATGATTTGATTACGTTAATTTTCTGAAGTTTTGATTTTAGGGTTTGAATTTGTAAATTATGTAATTTTTATTAGTTTTCCAATTAATTACTTAAATTAATTGGTTTTGAATCTATTTCTATACGTAATTGATTTGAATTTGAAATAATACGGTAATATTGAATTGATCGGTAGTATTGATAAAATCAGAGAAAATCTATATGATTCTATACTTGTTAAAGTTTTGAGGAATTTGTGTAAATTGAATTCTTTTAATAGGAATAAAGATAAATTTATTAACCAAAGTAAGAAATTATCAATTTTAATTTAATATAATATATTTTTTTTATTTTGTGCACCCCTTGTTAAAAATGTCTGGCTCCGCCACTGTCGACCGTCATTAACCATCCTCTGAAAATTCTCAAAGAATGCTCGCAAATTGTGCTTGTAGCTTATGTAGCCTTTTAAAACATTGTTCATGCTCTCGCTTCGTTGACTCAACATCTCTACACAAAAGGTATCACACCCATATACTAATTTTCATTTTTCTTTGATGTCGAACAACCACTGTAACCAATCATTTTCCTACAAGTCATACTTCTGAAGCATCGTACTCCAAGCATCCAAAAAATCTTGTTCATAATCATGAGCATAGACACATCTCTAAAATCTGTTGCAAAATATGTAAACTTTCCAAAGACACTAGATAAATGAATGGTTGCATTTTGAAAGATATGCCAGATGCAAAGTCGATGATACAATTGAGGCCATTGGAAAGCAAGTGCTTTAGACATCGCAACATCTTGATCGGTAATTATTGTCTTTGGTAACTTTCCAGACATCGCCTTTGAAAAAGTGTCAAACAACCATATGAAAGAATCTGCTGTTTCATCAAAGAGTAAAACGGCTCCAAAAATGTTGGTTTTCTTATGATGATTTGCCCCAACAAATAAGGCAATTGGCCGAGCATCCTAATGCTTCCGATAGGTAGTATCAAAGCTAACCGCATCACCAAAATCATCGTAATCAGTCCTCATTTTTGCATCGGCCCAAAAGATATTAGTGATCAAATCATCTTTGTCAACTTGAAGAGCATAAAAGAAGCTAGGATCTTCTGTTTGCATACGTTGTAAGTACTCTATAACACCTCCAGTTTCTCCCGATTTCATTTGCAAACTACGCTTAGTTCGCAAGTAATTTTTCAAATCCTCATGAACAAATCCAAGCTTTTCATGCCCCCTGCTTGATTGACCATATACTCAAAGACACGTTTTGGAGCAATTCCCGAATTTTCTGCAATATCTACTTTTGATGTTTGGGAAGATGACATCCTTCGATGCGATCTACACAAATGAGTTTTGTTTGGACTTGCCAAGTTGTGGTTATGTTCCTCAATGAATTTCACAACCCGATACTTAGAACTTTGACGACAACTTATTTTTAAGATTGCCAAACATCTGTACCTTGTCTCTGGCCGGTGAGATTTGTAAGCATCACCCCGCTTATTGGGACCTCGTGTACCCTCACATGAACACACAAAATTCCTATCTAGTAGCTTCCCAGTCTCTTTATGCACCTTGCTTTTCCGAACAAAAAAACCAACTTCAAAAGCATAAGCATTATAGATCTCATAAGTTTCGTCTTCAGTTTAAAATTCCATAACAACCTTTGGCACCATTGTCGATATCTTATTAACATCACCTGAATCTCTTCTTTTGCTATCATTACAAGACTTTGTAGGATCTACATCTTCTTCAAATTGCAATCAACGTTTTGGTGTAATAGCATCCATAATCTGTAAAAGAGATTAACTTGTAAAAGATCGTGAAAATTGATTTTAAACTAATCATTTGGTAGAATGTGAATAAACAAACGCAACAACACTAGATGATCTCATTTGAATTGTATGTCAAGCAAATTTACACGTGAAAATTGAGATGAGATACCCTAAGTAAAACAAATATCGTAAGAATAATGATCATTAATTAGGTTTTGTCTAAGTGCTATTAGATAAACTAATAAGAATAGAAATAATACACGTTTCACAATTAAAAAAAGAAGAGTAGAATAGCATTACGAAGCAGATACAATAATATACTTTCTTCTACCATAGTTCAAGCAAGTTTATAGAAAATGAGCAAATAAAGTGGAAGCAGTATGTTCAAACTTTTTTTTTGAAAAATGAGCTACTAGCTTATTGTAAGCCAACATTAAATCACCCGAACATTACAAGGCTGACCTAAATTATCATAACGGATGATCATTAAGAAATTCAAAATTAAAGGACTAATATTACAATAATCAGAAACCTGATTTAAAGGAGAAAAATAAGGAGTAAAAATAGGAGTAAATCTTGAAACTTTCAATCTAAGATGATCAAGATTGAAGTGTCTTCTTACTAAGAAATCCGATGCCGAGTTACATTCCCTATAACAATGAAAAAACTAAACATGAGGTATTGTCAAAAGAAAAAGTCTAATATCTTCAATTATTTTAGCTATTTCCCAAGGTATTTTTCATATGTTTTTTAAAGAATTAATAAGCATAAGATTATTGCCTTCTATAATTAAATTGGACATATTAAGTGTGCTTGCATATATAACACCACAGTGTGTTCAAACTTAAAAACATAAACCTGAGCTGAAACTTACGTGGTGAATTGGTGATCAAAACTTTCTATATGGTTAACCTGATCTTGTAAACGGATTGAGATCTTAACAATTGTGCTTCTGGTCTAAAGATCGAATTGTGCTTCAATTATGAGATTTATTAGGTTGAAATTGAAGAGCCATTAACGGCAATGAAAAAAACAAGAAGATCGAATAAACGAGAGTATTGATAACTACTTAGTTTTTTCTATTATTATTATTATTATTACTATTATTATTATTATTATTATTTTTACTTAATTTTTTTTATTTAATTAACCCATGCCATGTGGATCAATAAGAAAGAATAGACCAAGAATGTGGACTAGGAAGATGGACCAAAAAATCTTCATTGTCCATATTCATGCTCTTATCAACATACCACCCCGAAAATTAACAAAAAATCAACATACTTTATTTACTTTTTATGCTAGTATAAATTGGCCTTCTTATAGTTTACTCTTGCAAATGTTTTAAAATGTTAGTATTTTTTCAAGATGGATTATGATATACTATTAGGTCTGTCAAAATTTGACCCGACTCGAGAAACCCGTCCGATCCGCCCGAATCCGAACCCGGCCCTACCCGAGAAAAAGATAAAAAGTTTTATATCCGAGACATGTTTGACTCGAACTGATTTGATCCGAATCCGAAAAAACTCGAACTCGAGATTAATCTAAACCCGATTATACCCGAATGGACTAAGCCTGATGCAATCCGATATCCGATACTACCTGACCCAAAGTCATCCGAAAATCCGAAGTTACCCGACCCGAAATCATCCGAAAATCCGAAGTTACCCGACCCGAAACCATCCGAAAATTACATTATGTTTTAAAATATTAATGATAGTGAATATTTATTATAATTATGTTTTTAATTTAAATGTTATATTAAATATTTAGACCCAAGAGTAGTTAAACTACAAAAAATCATCATTCGGTTATGGTCTGAATCAAAATCTAGCTTACTCGAAATCAGATTAACCGGAAATTCGGTCAAAGTCGAAATCCAATTCACAAAAAATCCGAACAACCCAAAACCCGACTCACCCGAAATCCAACTAAATCCGAAACTAACTAAACCCGAAACAGGACTTATCCGAAATCAAGTTGGATCGAAAACTGAATGACCCAACCGAAATTGACCCGAAACCCGACTTTGCCCGATTAATGGAGCACCCGACCCGAAACGATCCAACCCAATTTGACCCGATTTTTAAAATATTCGAATTTGACCTGAATTCAAAATTACCTGAAACTGAATTGACCCGACCCAAACTCAACCTGACCCTCCCGATTGACACCCCTATATACTTTTAGTATTTGTGATCGAATTTATACTGGTCGGTCATTCCATGAGCCCGGATAAATTTACCAAATTTAGAACATCGAAGGAAAATGCATAAATAAAATCTGATAATTGACCGAGACAGTTTACCTGGACAGCATTCCAACGCATCAATCCCGAATCCTTCTCATAGCAACATCCATCCGTCCATCAGCAAATAAAATCAACGGTCTAAGATTGCGATCCGCGTCAAACCATCTCATTGGCTGATTTTCCTTGCCAAAAAAAACTTCCCGGTGCCCCAGTCTATATATATCACAGCACAGTTCCGTCTCTCTCACATCTTCCCGCTTAAATCTCTACAATTGGTGTTCGATTCTCTCCCTCTCGCTCTCTCTAGAAACATCCACCAGAATCTCCGTTCAAGCTCCGACGAACGAATCCACAATGGCAGGAAGAGGGAAAATGATCGGCTCAGGAGCTTCGAAGAAGGCGACCTCGCGTAGCAGCAAAGCCGGCCTCCAATTCCCCGTCGGCCGTATCGCTCGTTTTCTCAAGGCGGGCAAGTACGCCGAGCGCGTCGGTGCCGGAGCTCCGGTCTATCTCGCCGCTGTTCTCGAATACCTCGCTGCAGAGGTACGAACAATTCTAGTCAATTTCTCCCTGTGTTTCTATTCTGTTGTTTCCTAATCTTTGAATTAGGGTTAGGGTTAGAATTTTCAATTCGGATCTGCTATTCGAAGTTAGAATCCTTCTAATGCGAATTTCAATTTCTTTCTCCTTCTCTGTCAAGTTCCAGTGTTTCTTATGAATTTTGATGGGATTCTCGTATCTGAAATTTGAATCTGATCTGTTCTTTGAAGGTTTTGGAGCTAGCAGGAAACGCTGCAAGGGACAACAAGAAGACGAGGATTGTGCCTCGCCACATCCAGTTGGCTGTGAGGAACGATGAGGAGTTGAGCAAATTGCTCGGTTCTGTGACCATCGCCAATGGTGGAGTCATGCCGAACATCCACAACCATCTCTTGCCGAAGAAGGCTGGATTCTCCAAGCCCAGCGCTGATGACGAGTGATGTCAACCGAGCGTGGATTTGCCTATCTGCTCCAAATATGATCTAAAGAAGTTTTACTAGGTGTTTGATACTGTTGAATACTGAGGCAAGAATTGATTTGAACTAGTGATATTGTCTAGGGTTTTACTGATCTAGTTGTTATTTTGTGTTTATGCGTTTGTTCTTTGGGAGAAATTTCATCTGTTCCTGTAGATTTGCTGTTCATATGCGAAATTGCTATGATGTCATCATGGTTACAAGTACTTGGATGAGAACAAAAGAGTTTGATTAGTGCATTCACATTCGTCAACTGATCTTTGAATACAGTTTCTTCCAACTTGCTGATACAGCATTTCATTAAGTAAAAAAAAAATCAATCCTGGATTAAGAAATGAACATTATACTCGTACCAAATCAAAGTGAAGTTAAAATTAGAGTGCCTGATCTGGAAATTAAGCTTGTAGTCTTGGTTGGTTGATCATTGCATCCTCCTCTTCATCAGCAGCACTTGA
This sequence comes from Fallopia convolvulus, assembly GCA_964016875.1. Lineage (NCBI taxonomy): Eukaryota > Viridiplantae > Streptophyta > Magnoliopsida > Caryophyllales > Polygonaceae > Fallopia > Fallopia convolvulus. Next base: position 6,822,948 of record OZ024718.1, on the reverse strand, counting down.
AGAGACATAGTAAGGAACCAAGAAGAATCCATGGATAAAGCAGAGGATCCCTCCAAACAACAGTGCATGTTGGTGTGAGAAACCACATTTATCCCTTGATCTTGAGTTTGACATTGCTCCAATGATCAGCAATGAGAAGGCAAATATGAGGATGATCCTGAAAGTCAAGCACAAGACATTATGAGTTAAGAGTATCTGTTTTTCATAGAAAATGATGAGCTATAAATTATGTCATGTAACTTAAATGAGATCTACCATGACAAGAGAAGAGACCCAGCTGCTACTTTTCTGTTTGGAGAAGATCTCTCCAATTCTTCCCTTGAAAAAATGCAAACACACCCACCAAGAGCATTTGCAATGGAGTGTGCTAGAGCTAGCATTATTGCGGCTGCCACTCCGAGCTTGTAAGCCTCGTAGCTCGGCTCTCTGCACTCAAATATCAACACCTTCATAAACCTTTCCTGTTCCACCAAACAAGCCAAATCAACGAGTTTGCTATTTATTAGACATGGAATGATGGAATCTTCTGTGTTTAGTTTGAATGATGAATAATCCTACCTTGTTTTGGGCTATTTGAGCTTCAATGCCGAGTATCCCTGCAACGATATCCATGATCACAAGAACAATGCAAATGATAGGGCCAATAGCCCTTACCATCCTAGCCATCTTTGCTTAAAATGCAAACCGGTTATATTATTATCCTTGATCAGATAATTAGATGCCTATAGCTTTAGGGTAATCTAGAAGACGAATTAGCTCAATTTAAAGGCAGGATATGGTTGATCCCCTAGGACAAAGAAAGAAGACAAGAATAGAATAAGTGCACAAGAGACGTATTAATTAGCTCTTGCTTTGAAATGGCTAGCTGTGAAGATTCACATAAAAAGCTTCTTTTGTACCTTATAATCTTTTTCTTATTTTGTTGTGTGACGCCTTTGCTCTGTTCTTTGTAGGATTCTTGGCATGGAGAGCAAGGAAAGAAGGGAATCCACCAGCAATGCATACAATTGTGTCGGATATAGTTTTTTCATGAATTTGATAACCAAGTAAAATCGTATTGAGCCGATCCTTGTCCTCAGAGGCTCAGATAATGCACATTCCTATTGCTCGATCTACACGGCGGCTGCACAACATATGTTTTCCTTGCTCGGTTTTGAATATTCGTAAAATAAATCTTGCCTTCAAAATGTTCCTATCCAAACTTGCCAAAAACATGTTACAAGAGATATTATTTGTAGCTTATCCAATTTTTTTTTATGTTGCAAGGGTTTTCACGAAATACCGTGAGCATAAAAAAGTTGCTAGGCTTTACCCCAAAATAGTGTATATTAGTTGATGACCCTGTCTGTACCTTCTACGACGTAAACCACTATTAAAACGTTTTTTTAATGTAGAATTTAATTTATAAAATATATATAAGTAGCTTTCTTTTCATGTAAGAATAAAAATTATTGTCATAGAAAATAAAATTGTATAAATAGTAGCTAAATTATTTTCGAGTTTCATGGTCAAATGAATATGTATCGGTTAAATTATACATTATTTTCATTAAAAAAAATAAATTATAAAATTCTCATATTTACACAAATTACAACCAATTAATTAATTTTATCATAAACGTAGCAAAGTGAATATATGTATTATATATTCAATATTTTTTAGTTTTTAAATTTCTTTGTCCTTAAGTTAATGATGAATGATGATTTATATATTCACGTATTGATTTTTTATCCGATATTTATATGCAAGCAGAAGAAATCCAATTGCATATGTAATTGAGTAAATTAATGAGGTATTTCTGCAGTCGTTTAATACTTAATAAAGAAACCTTAACAAATCAACTAAACTTAGTAGAACGGTAAGTAAGGGTCGAACCCACACATACTCGTGTATTTGTGCTTTTACTTGCATGCCAAGTAATAGAAATAAAGGGTTTTTTGGATGATTGAATGATTATCTAAACCTATGATGCAAAGTAAAATCAAAGTAAGTATGCAAGTATGATTGTGAATGTAAAGTATGAGAAAAATGCATGTTTAACTAATTAATATCCATTATAGATATGCTTATTGATCATTGATTCTCACTTGTCTTGCCGTGAAATCTGATCCAAACTTCAGTTTAGTTATCAGAACTACTAGTCTAGCAAACCTAATCATCTAACAACCTAGAAGACCTTCTAGATTCAATTAAACAACAGCTTTACGATTCAAATATCGATAGAAACAAACACTTAGAGCAACCAAACATCTAAGTAACTTGTGATTTTATCCCCTTTTAGAACTGAATATCCCAACCGGGTCTAAACAATTATAGATCCTACTTTATCTAATTAACTTCAACCGATAATTAATCAGATTAGTTGTAAATTAATCTAGAAATCTCATTAGTTGATCAATCTAACAAAACCTAAACCAATTATGATTCAATTAAACAAAGGACTAAAATCTACTCAAGTTTGTTGAGAATCAATCAAACCTCACAATAATATGCAATCTACAACTTCAATCAACTAGTTAAATACTCCCTCCGATTCAAATTAAGTTTCATTTTTTAGCACTTTAAGTTTGATCCACTTTATGTGTCGTTTTAGGTTTTCTAGGCAATTGATTATGCGCGAGTTATGAGAATTTTTATTAGAATGTGTTTTTATTGATTAATGTTATTCATTCATTGGTTAAAAAAGGTAATGAGTGGTAAAATTTATAAAAAAATACATTTTTGAGTTTAGTTAATACTTTTCTTCTTAAATCTTGTGTCGAAAACTTAAACAACACTTATTTTGGATCGGAGGGAGTATAAGAGAAATTAGCAATGCATAATTAGAATTGAAAACTCATAATAAGCTTCAAAAAGTCTTCATTGGAAAAAAGCTCGCAAGAACAAAACCATAGTTCTCCAAATTGTAATTGTGATGATTCCAAAAAAGAGAGGAAAAATAGGAGTTTTAATTACCCCAATATAAAGATAGAAATAAATTATCCACACTTAAAACTATCCAAAAATACATTAAAACACTAAAGGATAAAAAAATCATGTGTCGGCTGATGTTCATGTTTTTAGTCTAGTTTTTGGTGTGTTTCGTAGTTTGTTTAGTTTAGTTTTAGTAGTTTTTAGAGTTAGTTTTGTGTGTTTTTGGATGAGTTTGCATATTTTGTGAAAAGTATGGAAGCTACTTCGCTTTGTGTCTTTTTGTAGGTTTTGAGTGGGAAGAAGCACTTTTTGAGCTGAATTGAAGTGTTGTCGTGGAGGTCGGAAGAACATGAAGATAAGGAGGAAATTCCATGAGAAGATCAAGTCGAAGTCCAAAGTTCAAGTCAAGAAAGACGAAGAAAAGCCAAATTCCAGGCTCGTTAACGATCTTGTGAAGGTCGTTAACGAGGCTTAGAGATAGAATTTTTCTAGTGGATTTTGTGATTTCTACCGACCCTGTGCGGAGGTCGTTAACGATGGCTCCGTGTCGGTAGGGTTTTAACTGATTTTTGGGTTGTTATATCTTATATCTTATATCTTGTTATCTTTTTGGGGTTAGTTTTTATCTTTTAAGCTTTTTAATAAATAGCTTTCTTAGTATAAATACCCTTCTTCTAGTTAGAAGAGGGGGGAGAGTCAGATTGTTTCTAGGAAAAGTCGAGTGGAGAAGGCTGCGAGCCTGGTTCGATCGAGAGAGGAACAAGGGTCGTTAGTTGGATTTGCTCGGGTTTTGTTCTGTGTTTTCGAATTCTTCTGGAGATTGTAAGACGATATTTTCATATAAATTTCAAGTAAGTTTGTTTTGTTTTCAATATTTTCTCTTATTGAAGTTGATTGCTTTATTATTATGAGTAGTGAGTAGTTTTCTTATCTAGGATCGAGGTTGAAACCCGACATAGTTATGCATGTTTGATGAGTGAGTTGATGTTTTGAATGCCTTTTATCTATTTGAAATTGCTTGTGTGTTTATGCTTAGACGATAGTCGAGGTAATTTGAGTTCTCAATTTGATTGAAAGAGAAAGTTGTTAACTTGAAGGTTGATATTGTTCGATTACGAAAGTTTCGAGCTTTGGATCCAAAACAAGTGATTAAGTGAATTGATTTATGAGAATTGATTGATTTACTTGTTAATCAGCGAAAGTTGATGAATTTATCTTCTAAAGGCATGATCTTTATCTTCTTATGAGTTTATATGCATGGCTATGTTGTGGTGACCCTTGTCCTAGGTATTTTATTTTATAAGGTTTAGCATTCGTTATATTCGTTATCGAGTTCCTTTGCCTCGGTATCGAACCTGCGTTTTTTTTAGTTCGTTATTTTGTGTTCGTAGTTTATCCAAGTTCGTTAGCGACCCTGACAAGGTCGTTAACGAGGTTGGTCGTGTGTGTTTTTGCCCGTTTTACTTTGTTTTCCTTGTTTAGTAGTTTGATAGACAAACAACCGTGCTTCCCGTGGAACGATCCTGACTTTACTATACTCAGCGGGGTCTTGACTATAAATTTATTTGTTGTCAAGTTAAATATCCCTCACCAACAAATTGGCGCCGTTGCTGGGGAAGCAACAGTGTTTGTTTGTTTATCTGTGGGTCTGGGAATAGCCCGACCCTGTTTGTGTTTTTAATTTTGTTTTCTTTGTCTGTTTTCTCAGCGTATGCCAGCAGGATGTCGCAGGCTCGAATTTGACAACACCGGTTATTATTCTGAACCTGAGCGCACCTTGCACCGTAGACGAAGAGAAACCCGAGCTATGGCTATACCTGAAGAGATGGCTCGACAGATGGAAGCACTCCAACAACAGATGAAGGCGTTACAAGCTGATCAAGTTGCCGCTGCTGCCGAGGCCGAACGTCAACGAGTCAACAACGCTCATTTACAAGAAGAGCTGAATGCCTATCCAAGGAATGCCAAGCAATATATGCATCCAGAACTGAGGGTGCCAGAGTCTCCAATTGTGCTTCCGGAGATAGAGAAGACTTTTGAGATTAAGTCTCAATTTATATCCTTGATCAAAAGGGCTCAGTTTGAAGGGAAACCTACTGAGTGCCCTATGGAACATATTAGAAACTTTCTTGATTTATCTGACACTATAGCTGCTGAAGGTGTCTCACTTGAATATGTTCTGTTAAAAGCTTTTAGGTGGTCTCTTACAGGAAAGGCCCTGAGCTGGTTGGAGAGCTTACCTCCTAAGTCTATCAGGACTTGAAAGGCTTTGTATGATCAGTTTCTTACAAAAATTTTCCCTCCTGCTACGACAACAGAGTTGAGAAAACGCATCACCTCCTATCACCAGCTGCCTAATGAGACCTTTATAGAGACATGAGAAAGATTTAAGAAAATGATTAGACAGTGCCCTACTCATGGGCAACCTTTATATGTGCTCCAATGAATCTTTTTCTAGGGTATTAATGTAGAGACGAAGAACCGCATCAACACGCATACAACGTGCAGTTTTATAGAGATGGATCCCACAGCTGAATGGGAATTGTTGGACAAGCTTTCTAACTAGATGCTATGTATGGTACCCAGCAATCACCCCAACCCCAGAGGCGTTTCTACGTGCCTAATAAGGAAGATGTTGACCCCGATGTCAAAAATCAATTTCTGCAAGACGAGGTCAACCGCCCGAAGAAGCAAGTAAGTTTTCTGAAATCCTCTCAATCTTGTCAAGAATGTGGCTCTTCTGCCCATAGTACTTCTGCTTGCACTAACATAGAGCAGGTAAGAGCCAGTGAGACATATGCTGAAGTGAACTATATGAGAGGCCCATACAGGAACCAACCTAGTAATTTTGACAGGTCAACCAATTATCCAACGTGGGGAAACCAAAACCAGAATTCAAACTATGCAACGCCTCCACCAGATAGACGACCTGCACCGTATCAACCTCCAGGCTATCAAGAGCCACCATCATGGGTACAAGGGTTACAAGAAGGCATTAACGGATTTCAAGCCAACCTAAATAGCCAACTAAAAAGATGGGGAGAGTTCGATGTGTGAAAAAAGAATGTCGACTCCCAACTAGGGAACCTTGCTGCATAAATTCCAAGGCCACAAGGGCAACTCCCGGGTCGAGCCGAGGAGAACCCTAGAGGACAAATATCAGCGGTGCACCTTAGGAGCGGGAAGACACTACCGGAGCGTGTCCAAGCTAAAGAGAAGAGCCCCTCAACTGATAAAGAAGCCAAGACTCAGCTCGATAACGAACCAGAGAGGGTCGTTACCGAACCTGCACACCATGATGACGATGCTCCCAGGGTCGTAAACGACCCTAGTCCAGGTATATTTCCTATTCCGAGCTCCCCTCTCAATCCCAGGCTCGTTAACGACCCACAAGGGTTGGTAACGATCCTCCGAGTGCACCAAACGACCCTAAAGTCGACCCGGTAGCATCACCACTCGAACCCGATTTGATTCCGAGAATGGTTGATATGCTCTCTTTAGTATAGACTAACTCTTGTATTTTAGGCATGATTTGAGTGTGTTTAGGTTAGTTTTGAGCATAATTGTAATATGAAGTCCAAAGACACGATTTGAAGAATTGCAAGAGTTTTGAAGACAAGTTTTGATTTGAAGTTGTTTTGACGCCACTTTCTTGTGACGCATCGTTTGGGAGTTACGGTTATCGGATGAAGCTGAAATTGGTACCATTGGAAAGCTAACTCGAAGAGCTACAATTCATGTTATACAGAGAGTTCAAATTCCAACTCTAAGTCGGTTAAAAGACCCACGCTTGCGGGTCAGGACCGCGCTCGCGGGTGGCTGTGTTTCCGAAGCGCCGACTTTGTTTTTATTTTATCTTTTATCTATATTTATATCTTTAGGTTTCGGTTGTTTTTATACTATTTAAGTTTAGTTTCGTAGCAGCCTTTGGAAGACTTCAATTTCTAGATTTAATTTGAGTTTTTATTGCTATTATGGAGAACTAATTTTCCTTGGAGTTTGTTTGATCAAGGAAGCCTTTTTATGTAATTCGTGAGATTCTGGTAACTTTTCTATTCCTTGGTTAATATCAAAACTCTTGTTTTTATTTATATGATCTATGTTTGATTTTATTAGCCTGATCAACTTGTTTGATTAACTTAGATCTACTGTTTGGATTAGGTTTGATTGTTGTCTATGCAATCTTATTTATCCTTGAAACAACTCTTTTCCAGGACCGTGGATTGGAATTGAGAAAGAGTGTTTGATTGTTATTTTATGCATGAGACTCGTATCTTGATTGCATGATTTAATATCCTTTTATCCTTAATACTTTGCATGATTTAAATTAAGCGTTCTTGTTCATATCATAATTTCGCTTGGACCGTGGACAAGCGAAAATCTTTTATAAGGATTGGAATTATCCTGGGAATTAATAGAAAAGTGGATGAATTGATGATCGAATGATTAAAAAGGTGGAATTGATTGAATGAACTCTGCTTTCCTTAATTGATTTGATACTTTAATATTGTTTGCTTGTTTAAACTCCCAAAACCCCTGTTTTGTTCTCTGCTGATTGTTCAGAATACCGATTCTCTTGGGTTAGATCCCTTACTTGCATGCTATACTAGTTTGTAGTTTTGGGTAATTTATTTTTGATCTTGGCAACAACGACTTTAGCCGAGTCAAATTTTGGCGCTGTTGCCGGGGATTCGGTTTTAATTTTCTGTTCAATCAGCGTTTCTGGACGAATCCGCGCTCGCGGCTCGGAGCCCGCGCCCGCGGCCAGACCCGCGCCCGCGGTTTAGCACCCACGCTCACGGTTCGTTTCGTCCCCAGAATTCCTGAAGCTGGTAAGAACCGTTTATGGTTCTTACCCGTTCTGCTGATAATTCGCCTGTTGTTCCTTTTGATCCAGAAATTAACAGGACTCTGAGAGAGCTAAGACGTCAAGTTCAAGCTTGAGTGTTAGGCATTCAGTTTGATCCAGTAACATTTTCTTCTTCTTCCTCATCTGATTTAGAGGTTGAAGAACAGTTCGTAACAATGGCAGATCGTACTATTAGGCAACTGACTGCGCCTCTAGAGCAACAATAACTTGGTCTTCAATTTCCCGCACTAGGGGAAGGAGTGAAGTTTGAGTTAAAGTCTGGTCTTCTCCATTATTTGCCTAAGTTATATGGATTGAGTGGGGAGGATCCGAACAAACACCTTGCAGAGTTCCATTATGTCTGTCTGGGAATGGAGCCGACTGATGTGACTGAAGATCAACTGATGTTGAGGGCTTTCCAATTTTGTTTAGCTGACGCAGCTAAGGAATGGTATCTATACTTAGGACCTAAGACGATTACTACTTGGGCTTAGATGAAGGGTGCTTTTCTGGAGAAGTACTTCCCTGCTGCCAAACAAACATCAATTAAGAAGCAACTGAGCAGTCTGGAGCAGGGTGATGATGAGAATCTGTATGAATATTATGAGCGTTACAAGAGGCTTATAGCCAGCTGTCCCTACCATGGCTATTTTGATAAAGATCTGATCTGTTATATTATTGAGGGGCTCTATGATGCTGATAGGCGCCTGATGAATGCGTCTTGTGGAGGTTCTTATGAAAATCTCACCCCAAGGCAAGCGTTTGATAAGTTGGAGACTCTAGCTGAGCAATGCAGAATTCAAAGAAAGAGGTCCAACAGTAGGTTTGTAAATTCTGTGAATAATTCCCTGAATGCTGAATTAAGGGAGTTAAAGGCTATGATGAAGCTACTGTTGGTGGGTAATAGAGCTACAAGTTCAAGGGCTTGTTGAATCTGTGGTGAAACAGGCCATCCTTCTGATGCATGCCCTATCATGCAAGAGCCAACAGCTGATGTTAATGCTATTGGGAACTATGAATCAAGGCCCCGGAATGACGCATATTCAAATACATACAATCCGGGGTGGGCGAACCATCCTAACGTTAGGTGGAATCAACAACCTCAACAACCTTTTCCACAACAAGGAGGTCAACCCAATTATGTTCTCAGGCCTAATTATGTGCCAAGGCCTCAAGTTCCCCCTGAAAATCCCGCTATTATTGCTCATCTTATGAAGGAAAATCAAGAGACCAAGGCTGCAGTGAAAAGCCTTGAAAATTAGTTAAGTCAGATTGCAACCATTCTGAATCGTCTAGAAGCCAAAGACTCGGGAAAACTGCCATCTCAGACCATAAAATCGAGGGAGAAGGTAAGTGCAATCATATTAAGGAGTAGGAAAGAGCTGAATATTAAAGTCCCAACCAGCGGAAACCAACCGAGCTCGCAGGAGGACAACCCCGATCGCGGAACTAGAAAATGAAGCTGAAACTGAGTGTCAAATAGAACCCGCGACCGCGGACCAAAACCGCGCTCGTGGTTTGCCAGCCGCGCCCGCGGGTCCCCTCTCCGACAGAATCTGATTCTTACGTTCATCCTTCGTTTGCTTCCATGGCTTCACAAAAGCCAGCTCCACCATTTCCTGAGGCACTGAAGGACACCAGGAGGCCAGCCAATGACAAGGAAATTTTCGAAACCTTCTCCAAGTGTGAGGTAAATGTCCCTTTGCTTAAACTTGTTCAAAGTATTTCTCGTTTTGCTAAATTTCTGAAAGAATTATGTACTATCAAGAGGAAACAAAAAGAAAAAGGGAAGGTTCAGAAAATTAATATTGTTGAGAATTGAAAATGTTTCTTCCATGCTTCAAAGGCAATTGCCTAAGAAGTATGGAGATCCAGGGAGGTTTACTGTTCCCGTTACTATTGGTAAGGCAAAAATTGAGCATTCTATGCTTGATTTAGGAGCATCCATAAATGTCATGCCACTTAGCATATATGAGCGGTTAGGTCTAGGGCCATTTCAAGATTCTAATGTTACTATTGAACAGGCTGACCATTCTAACGTGCATCCGAAAGGATTTGTGGAAGATGTTTTAGTACAGGTGGATGGTTTAATTTTTCCGACGGACTTTTATGTCCTAGAGATTGGTAAGGGCAGATACGACCCAGTTTTGCTGTTGGGTCGTCCGTTTATGAAGATGGCGAGCGCCGTGATTGATGCTTCAAAGAGCCTATTATATATGGCACATGAAGGGAAAAAGGTCCAGTTTCAAATAGATGATGACCCGTTCTGAGCTATAAAGGACGTTGGGCCATCGACGTTAAACAAAGGCGCTGCTCGGGAGGTAACCCGAGGTAAGTTTTTCTTTTCTTTTCTTTTTTTTTGCCTTTTTAGTTTAGTTTTAGTTTTAGTTTCGTTTTGGCTTTGTTGGGCTAACATGCAGGTACAATTTTTCCATCTCAAAGGAAGCATGCCCAAGGCGAGGATTCGAGGTCGCGACTGAACTGTGACCGCGGCACAGGACCCGCGCTCGCGGGTCGGCCCTAACGAAATCTAGTTTCTATTTTTCAATAAAAAAATAAAAAAATAAAAAAATAAAAAAATAAAAAAATAAAAAAATAAAAAAATAAAAAAATAAAAAAATAAAAAAATAAAAAAATAAAAAAATAAAAAAATAAAAAAATAAAAAAATAAAAAAATAAAAAAATAAAAAAATAAAAAAATAAAAAAATAAAAAAATAAAAAAATAAAAAAATAAAAAAATAAAAAAATAAAAAAATAAAAAAATAAAAAAATAAAAAAATAAAAAAATAAAAAAATAAAAAAATAAAAAAATAAAAAAATAAAAAAATAAAAAAATAAAAAAATAAAAAAATAAAAAAATAAAAAAATAAAAAAATAAAAAAATAAAAAAATAAAAAAATAAAAAAATAAAAAAATAAAAAAATAAAAAAATAAAAAAATAAAAAAATAAAAAAATAAAAAAATAAAAAAATAAAAAAATAAAAAAATAAAAAAATAAAAAAATAAAAAAATAAAAAAATAAAAAAATAAAAAAATAAAAAAATAAAAAAATAAAAAAATAAAAAAATAAAAAAATAAAAAAATAAAAAAATAAAAAAATAAAAAAATAAAAAAATAAAAAAATAAAAAATAAAAAATAAAAAAAGGCTTTTCGGGTGAAACACCCGAAATAAATCAGGAAAAAAAGAGAGAAAAAAAAGAGTGTTCTTCCATATTCTACCATCACCCACCAATCCATTTTTTTTATATATCTTTCCATGTCTAGTTCCTTGGAATTGTTCGTTACTATTATCAGGTTCCATCCCATTGTGGTGAGTCCGCATTTACACCATCTTTGCGGCATTGTTCAAGTATGGGGGTGTTGTCGTCGTTAGAGTTTTTATTATTTTGAGGAGTCCAATTCATTCTAATTGGAGACGTCCTATGGTGTGGATCTGGTTGCTGAAGTTGTGAAGACGACGTTCGAGATTTGAGTGTTCGCTGTCGCCAGTAGCCGCACCCGCGGTCCATTACTCGCGCTCGTGGTTCGTTCCCAGAAAGATCAGTTTGTTCCTGCATTTGGTGCATATCTTCTTTCGTATGTGAGTCTTTTGATTTTCTTCTTCTATGCTTTCTCTTAACTTCATTGAGGACAATGAAGGATTTAAGTATGGGGGAGGAAGTACTCACTATGCTTATCATAGATAGTTGCTTTTCAGTTTATTTTTTGTTATTTTTATGAGATTTTTGTTCCATGTTTTGTATAGAGAAAAGTTTGAAAAAAATGCAAAAGCCATAAAAAAATAGAAAAAAGGCATATAAAATCATTGGATGAGCTGAAAACCCGAAAGGGCGGCTCAGGTAATAAGCAGGTAATCCGGACCAGCATTAGGCTGGGGTAATATGAGGTTTATGAGAGTTGTGAGCATATGTGAGCACACCTGAAGAAAAATGAAAAGAGTGATTAGGTGAAAACCCGAAAGGGCGTCTAAGTAGAATTGAGTGGAAAAATCAAAGTGTTTAGAATTTCATTCTACTTTGGGGTCTGGGGATTACAGTTTAGATGTCGGGTAGATCCTAGGACGCTCTACATTTTTTAGAGCTTGAGAGCTTATTGACTATGTATCTATGTGAGGTGTGTGTTTGAGCTTTCATGTTTTTGCTAATTATTTCTCTATTTTGGGTTCGGGTTGGTGAGGTGAGTGTTTTTTGTCTTCCCTTGTACTATGATGTAAACCTTGATAGGATTGATTGTTAGATTTATTTTGAGCTTACTCGAGGACGAGCAAGGTCTAAGTATGGGGGAACTTGATATGCTCTCTTTAGTATAGGTTAACTCTTGTATTTTAGGCATGATTTGAGTGTATTTAGGTTAGTTTTGAACATAATTGTAATATGAAGACCGAAGACACGATTTGAAGAATTGCAAGAGTTTTGAAGACAAGTGTTGATTTGGAGTTGTTTTGACGTCACTTCCTTGTGACGCATCGTTCGGGGGCTATGGTTATCGGATGAAGCTGAAATTGGTATCATTGGAAAGCTAACTCGAATAGCTACAATTCATGTTCTTACTGCGAGTTCAAGTTCCAACTCTAAGTGGGTCAAAACCACCTCTGAAGTTGACATCAATAAGCTGTCAGAAGACCCGTGCTCGCGGGTCAGGACCGCGCTCGCGGGTGGCTGTGTTTCCGAAGCGCCGACTTTGTTTTTATTTTATCTTTTATCTATATTTATATCTTTAGGTTTCGGTTGTTTTTCTACTATTTAAGTTAAGTTTCGTAGCAGCCTTTGGAAGACTTCAATTTCTAGATTTAATTTGAGTTTTTATTTCTATTATGGAGAACTAATTTTCCTTGGAGTTTGTTTGATCAAGGAAGCCTTTTTTATGTATTTCGTGAGATTCTGGTAACTTTTCTATCCCTTGGTTAATATCAAAACTCTTGTTTTTATTTATATGATCTATGGTTGATTTTATTAGCCTGATCAACTTGTTTGATTAACTTAGATCTACTGTTTGGATTAGGTTTGATTGTTGTCTGTGCAATCTTATTTATCCTTGAAACAAATCTTTTCCAGGACCGTGGACTGGAATTGAGAAAGAGTGTTTGATTGTTATTTTATGCATGAGACTCGTAGCTTGATTGCATGATTTAATATCCTTTTATCCTTAATACTTTGCATTATTTGAATTAAGCGTTCTTGTTCATATCATAATTTCTCTTGGACCGTGGACAAGCGGAAATCTTTTATAAGGATTGGAATTAACCTGGGAATTAATAGAAAAGTGGATGAATTGATGATCGAATGATTAAAAAGGTGGAATTGATTGAATGAACTCTGCTTTCCTTAATTGATTTGATACTTTAATATTGTTTGCTTGTTTAAACTCTCAAAACCCCTGTTTCGTTCTCTGCTGATTGTTCAGAATACCGATTCTCTTGGGTTCGATCCCTTACTTGCATGCTATACTAGTTTGTAGTTTTGGGTAATTTATTTTTGATCTTGGTAACAACGACTTTAGCCGAGGCAATGGTGAAATCTCTTCCTTTTCCTACTAAGAAATCAAAGGACTCTACTGAGAGTAAGTTCAAGCGTTTCGTAAAGATTTTGTAGGGCATAAATATTTCTATCCCATTCGTTGATGCCCTAAGCGAAATGCCGACTTACACAAAATTCTTGAAAGATATTCTTAGCAGGAAACGATCTATTTCAAAGCTGCAAGATGAGGTCCGATCCATTGTGCTACCAGAGAAATTAGGCGACCCAGGGAGATTTGCTATAACAATCGGAATTGGCTACCACAAATTCAAAGCTCTATGTGATTTGGGAGCCAGTACCCACTTACTCCCTCTATCAATCTGGTCAAAAGCTAACATGGGACCATTGGAGCCAATCAACATGCGGTTATACATGGCAGATGGCTCGTGTATCAAGCTAACAGGGGTTGTAGAAGACTTTCCGGTTCAAGTGGGAAAATTCTTTGTTCCAAATAATTTCATAGTTATGGCAATGCCCGGAGACCCGATGGTTCCAATTATCTTGGGGAGACCGTTCCTTGCCACAACAGGAGCCATAATTGATGTTAGGAAGGGACTCCTAACATTCGATATTGGGGTTGAGGTGACGAAATTTAGGTTCAACCAGTCTATGAAGGAGACAGATAGAGCCGTAGTCAAGATGCTCTACACCCACAATGAATTTATCGAATGTGGGGATCCCGTTGGAAGACTAGTATCACGTGATGAATTCTATAGTCAAAGATGGGCCGAGATAGTTCCTGCAGTTTCGGTAACGATTTCACCAACCTCAACACCGAATCTCCTGGCAGAAGAAAAAGGATCGTTAACGACCCTTCCTGCATCGTTAACGACCCTAGCTGAGGAAAATGAAATATCGGCGTTTGAATACCTTGAAGAGGTGTTAAAGATGGATCTAAAAGAACCAATCCTCATTCCAGCTGAACCTTCTCCAACACTAAAGCCTCTTCCAGAATCTCTCAGGTATGAATTTCTTGGTCCTAATTCTACTTTCCCTGTTATCATCAATGCTAAATTAAAAGATGAGGAAGTAGAGGAACTGCTGAATGTGCTTAGGACGCATAGAAAAGCCATAGGTTACTCCCTAGATGATATAACCGGCGTATCCCCTTCACTTTGCATGCATAGGATATACATGGAGGATAATCATAAACCCACTATAGAGCATCAACGTAGATTAAATCCTAATATGAAAGAAGTGGTAAAAAAGGAAATCATTAAATTACTTGATGCAAGGATCATATTTCCTATATCGGACAACTAATGGGTTAGTCCGGTCCATCTTGTTCCTAAAAAAGGGGGCATGACTGTAATAGAATATGAAAAGGGAGAGCTAATCCCCACTAGGACCACCACTAGTTGGAGGATGTGCATTGATTACAGGAAGCTTAATAGTGCTACTAGAAAAGATCATTTTCCACTTCCTTTCATTGATCAGGTGTTAGAACGCTTAGCCTAACATGATTATTTATGTTATTTAGATGGCTATAGCGGTTTTTGGAAGATTCTCATTCATCCTGATGATCAGGAGAAGACCACCTTTACTTGTCCCTATGGGACTTTTGCTTATAAAAGAATGCCATTCGGGCTTTGCAACGCCCCCCCCCACCTTTCAAAGGTGTATGATGGCAATTTTTTCTGATATGATAGATGATATTGTAGAGGTTGTTATGGATGATTTTTCTGTTTATGGTTCTTCTTTTGATGCTTGTCTTGCTAACCTTGCATGTGTTCTTAAAAGACGTGAAGAAACCAATCTTGTGCTAAACTGGGAAAAATGCCATTTCATGGTTCAAGAGGGGATAGTATTAGGACATCTTGTCTCAAAAAGGGGGATAGAAGTAAATAAAGAAAAAATTGAGCTCATTGAAAAACTACCTCCTCCCTCTTCTGTAAAAGACATTAGGAGTTTTCTAGGACATGCTGACTTTTATAGACGTTTTATTCAGGATTTTTCTAAGATAGCTAAACCTCTGACTAACCTACTAATGAAAGATGTAGTGTTTGAGCTGTCTCCAGAATGTCTTGAAGCATTTTACAGGTTAAGAGTAGCCCTCGTCTCCGCCCCTATTATGCAGTCCCCAAATTGGACTTTACCCTTTGAGATTATGTGTGACGCTAGTGACTATGTTGTTGGCGCAGTCTTGGGACAACAGAAGGATAAGAAGCTCCACGCCATCTACTACGTAAGTAAGTGACTACGTAAGTATGTGTGACGCTAGTGACTATGTTGTTGGCGCAGTCTTGATGAGGCGCAGAGTAAGTATACCACAATAGAGAAGGAATTCCTCGCTGTGGTATTTGCCTTTGAAAAATTCCGGTCTTATCTTGTTGGTTCGAAGGTGATTGTTTATACTGACCATGAGGTTGCTAGATACCTAATGGCCAAAAAGGATGCCAAACCTAGATTGCTTCGTTGGATGCTCTTACTGCAGGAATTTGATCATGAAATTAGAGATAAGAAAGGAGTAGAAAACCTGGTAGCAGACCACTTATCTAGGCTGTCGGTTGAACATATCACCGAATCCAACAACGAAGTGGCAATCAATGACTCCAGACCAGACGAACACCTCATGCTGAACGAGGTCGAACTCGACAAGACCCTCGTTACCGACCCTTTCAGGGTCGTTAACGAACCACCGAGGCTGGAAGGCATAGTGTGATTTACTCTCTTTATGTATATTATCTCTTGGAATTGTGATGATTATCTATTTCTTGAGGCCTATATAAGATTTATAGTGCATTACTTGTGAAAGTCATAGGATAGAGAACTTATTTTCTTAAGCCCTATTAATCCTTATCCACCCTTACATTATCCTTCTTTGAAGCCAATTTAAGCCTTGAAGCCTTTTATTTTTAGCTCCACAAAATTATTCCCTAGCCGAGATAAGCTTGACCCTATTTGGGGATTAGGACTTAGTTTGGTGAGGATTGTTTTGTTGAGTGAAATGTTATGTTTGGTTCGAAAATAAAGGGTTTGGGAAGGGTAGATTCGAAGTCTCTTGTTTGATTTGTAAAAAGATCTATTGGTAAAGAAAGGATGCACAAAAAGAAAGTTGTTGTTGAAAAATAGAGAGAACGAGTACACGATGAAACTCGTTAACGACCTAGTTGGTTCGTTAACGAGGCTGCTCGAGATAAAGTAGAGAAAGGAAAAAGAGCTGAAAGAAATATGAGAGATATGAAAAAAAGAGAGAAGAGAAGTAAAATGTGCATTTGTGTTTAAAAGATAAGCCAAAGATTCTTTTGAGTTGTTTTATGAGACTTTCTAGGATATATTGGGTGAGTGAGAGTATGCATAATGAAGAGTGAGTTTGGTATATTTTTTTGAGAGTTTTGGTGAAGTGTGAGTTTTTGGGAGTCTTTGATTCCCGGATATTATTAGCACCACATAGCCAAAATATTTCCACGCCTTATTGTTTTTACCAAGCTCCGTTACAACCCGGCCGAATGGAAGTTTCTTTGAAGTTTTTC
This sequence comes from Fallopia convolvulus, assembly GCA_964016875.1. Taxonomy (NCBI): domain Eukaryota; kingdom Viridiplantae; phylum Streptophyta; class Magnoliopsida; order Caryophyllales; family Polygonaceae; genus Fallopia; species Fallopia convolvulus. Next base: position 6,806,195 of record OZ024718.1, on the reverse strand, counting down.
ATTGAGCCTAAGTTTCTCTTGATGATTTTTGCTTGTTTTGACAAATCTTAGGTGGAGAGTTTGATGATATAAGTTCCAATTTCTATGAGTTTTTGCATATAAGATGAGTTGAGAGATTGAATTTATAAGCCTAAACACTTAAGAGTTGAGTGAAACACATATATCCCTGGTGAGGTTGGATTGTATTTACTTGTGTCTATTTAGTGTTTATATGTGTGATGACGTTAATAGTCATTTGCTATTTTCTTCTATGCTTTTGATGTTGCCTTTAAGTTGATGGCTATTTTCTTGATGAGCATGTTTTGTTTGGTCTTAGTTGTTGTTTAGTGATTGCTTGACGCCAAGCAAGTCTAAGTATGGGGTATTTTGATGTTCATGTTTTTAGTCTAGTTTTTGGTGTGTTTCGTAGTTTGTTTAGTTTTAGTAGTTTTTAGAGTTAGGTTTGTGTGTTTTTGGATGAGTTTGCATATTTTGTGAAAAGTATGGAAGCTACTCCGCTTTGTGTCTTTTTGTAGGTTTTGAGCGGGAAGGAGCGCTTTTTGAGCTGAATTGAAATGTTGTGGTAGAGGTCGGAAGAACATGAAGATAAGGAGGAAATTCCATGAGAAGATCAAGTCGAATTCCAAAGTTCAAGTCAAGAAAGACGAAGAAAAGCCAAATTCCAGGCTCGTTAACGATCTTGTGAAGGTCGTTAACGAGGCTTAGAGATAGAATTTTTCTAGTGGATTTTGTGATTTCTACCGACCCTGTGCGGAGGTCGTTAACGATGGCTCCACGTCGGTAGGGTTTTAATTGATTTTTGGGTTGTTATATCTTATATCTTATATCTTGTTATCTTTTTAGGGTTAATTTTTATCTTTTAGGCTTTTTAATAGATAGCTTTCTTAGTATAAATACCCTTCTTTCTAGTTAGAAGAGGGGGGAGAGTCAGATTGTTTCTAGGAAAAGTCGAGTGGAGAAGGCTGCGAGCCTGGTTCGATCGAGAGAGGAACAAGGGTCGTTAATTGGATTTGCTCGGGTTTTGTTCTGTATTTTCGAATTCTTCTGGAGATTGTAAGACGATATTTTCATATTAATTTCAAGTAAGTTTGTTTTGTTTTCAATGTTTTCTCTTATTGAAGTTGATTGCTTTATTATTAAGAGTAGTGAGTAGTTTTCTTATCTAGGATCGAGGTTGAAACCCGACATAGTTATGCATGTTTGATGAGTGAGTTGATGTTTTGAATGCCTTTTATCTATTTGAAATTGCTTGTGTTGCTTAGACGATAGTCGAGGTAATTTGAGTTCTCAATTTGATTGAAAGAGAAAGTTGTTAACTTCAAGGTTGATATTGTTCGAATACGAAAGTTTAGAGCTTTGGATCCAAAATAAGTGATTAAGTGAATTGATTTATGAGAATTGATTGATTTACTTGTTAATCAGCGAAAGTTGATGAATTTATCTTCTAACAGCATGATCTTTATCTTCTTATGAGTTTATATGCATGACTATGTTGTGGTGACCCTTGTCCTAGGTCTTTTATTTTATAAGGTTTAGCATTCGTTATATTCGTTATCGAGTTCCTTTGCCTCGTTACCGAACCTGCGTTTTGTTTAGTTTGTTATTTTGTGTTCGTAGTTTATCCAGGTTCGTTAACGACCCTGACAAGGTCGTTAACGAGGTTGGTCGTGTGTGTTTTTGCCCGTTTTGCTTTGTTTTCCTTGTTTAGTAGTTTGATAGACAAACAACCGTGCTTCCCGTGGAGCGATCCTGATTTCGCTATACACAGCGGGGTCTTGACTATAAATTTATTTGTTGCCAATTTAAATATCCCTCACCAACATCGGCGCATGTCTCCCGCGTCATAACCGTCTGGCGCGGTCCTGGTCTGAGTAACACGGTCATGGTCTACCGCGCCTCGCCCGCGTCTGCTTCGAATTCTTTTTTCTCACATTCTGTTGGATTGGCGCGGTCTTGGCTCGCATAACTCGAACGAGCTCTACAAGTTCTACCCACGTCCAACCTCTAATCTCGCCACTTTGCCTTGGTTCTCGTCCCGTTCACTCTTGTTCACCTGAAGATTTGTAATACAACATAGAACAAGTGCAAAACCCGAATCTCCTAGAGAAACTAAGAACTAATGAAACTAACTAAAACTAACCAAAAACCATGTAAAAAAAGCATAAATATACACTCTAAGCACTACCTATATGTGAGTTATAATAAATTCTTACACCAAAAAGTAAAAATATAAAAATTGCTTACCTCCTCATCCATGTCTTTTTAATGCAATCATAAACTTTAGTTCTTTGTACTAAAAAGGAAGATAAAACTATATAATTTAGTAAATTCTAATTTTTTTTGTCAAATATAAAATTATTATTTTAGAGATGTTAATATTTTAGGATAGAACTAATCATTTAATCAGTTTAATTAAAAGGCAATTATATTGTAAGTTTCATAATTAAAAAGCTTTATATGGAAATAAAAATTAATTTAAAATTAATAAATTTTATATTCTTACATTAATAAAGAATATAAATAAAAAAACTTAAAATTTAAAAAATTTTAACTAAAAACAATACTTTTATAGTCTTATCTTATAAAAAGATCACATAAAAATAAATTAAATATTAATATAATTTATTGTGTTATCTTAAGAAAAAAGATAAATAAAAAATAACAAAAAATTCCCTTATTACTGGTACGTATGATAAGATAAAAATATTTCCTTATCTATATTTCCTTTACATATTGTAAGATAGGATAGAATTATACAAAGTATATTTTAATATTTTAATTATTTTTTCCATCTATATTTCTCAAGTTCTCACAAATAAAAAATTATTTTTTCTATATTTTTATTATCCTTTACTATAACCAATTAAGTATTTTAAATAAATATCTCAATATAGAGTGATTTGTCACAATATGGTTACAAATATTGCTACCACTTTAGTTATTGTTAATAACTAGTATGTATTCTCGTACCTTGTACGTGTTTCGCTTAAACAAAATATTAATAATAGTTTTTTTTTCAAATACATGAATTATCTAGGAATAAATAATCATGATCTTAAGACGCAAATTAATTTTTAATTTGTATATAGCTAAGATAAACTTAAAGGTTTTTTAGAATCTAGAACTCTTTTTTATTAGTAATATCCCAATTTAATAATAAATCAAGTTATCTTAAATAAATAATTTTTAATAAAATATCTTGTAAGTTTTTCTAGAATTTTGAACTTTTTATTATTATTAATATTAAAATTGAATAATACTTAAAAAATAAATTAAATCAAGTTATCTTAAATAAATTATGTGAATCAGTTTTCTTTATTTTGTTTAACAAATCAATAAATCAATATAAATAATTTATTTCTTAGTTAAAAAACGATTCTTTCTAAAAATAAAATAAATATTCTAGAATTTATATGATAGCATACAAAAATATCCTAATGGTCTTTCAATCTATCGTATCCAAAAATAAAAGATTGTTTAATAATGAGATATTTTATCCTATATTCTAAAAATATGGATAATAATTTATCATATCCAAAAATAAAAAAATATTTAAAAAAAAAGATGGTGTGGTCCAATTTAAAAGTGACATGTGTCGTTTATTAATTTTTTAAACATCCGCTTTAGGTTATAGTTATGATTAGTAATAGATATTAGATTTATGGGGGTCAAGATCGAGATGTTTATGGGTTGTTAAATTGAAAAAATTCAAATGAGAAAAAATTTAAATTTAAGAACAAACGAATTTTATCTGAATAATGTGTATTGTTCGAAAAATGGGGCAAATAGACAAATGCTTATTTATTACAAGAAGTAATATACATTTAAAAAATCAATGTTATGATGCAGATTTAGGCATAGGTTTATATAGAATTCATCCTCACATAGTTTCAAAAACAACTTTTGCACACTTTCTATAATTTTGATACACTTTCGTGGGAGATACGTATGGTATGGGGTGTGCTGCAAATCCTCTGTCAACGTGTGCATAAATAAACACACGTTCGTATGGTATGGGGTGTGCTGCAAATCCTTTGTCAACGTGTGCATAAATAAACACACGTTTTCTACTAGGAAAGAAACTAGAAAGCATTCTCTGTCAGTAGACTTGTCAATCGGGTCGGGTCGGGCGGGTTCAGGTTTGGTCATTTCGGGTTCGGGTTAAATCGGATTTTGGTTCATTATGGATCACGGGTGGGTCGAGTTGTAGCGGGTTTTCGGTCGGATCGGATCGACCAGCGGGTCTAAAATATCCTTTTTTCTTATGATTATTAAAATCAAGTTTTAATTAAATAATAATATTTAATTAAAATATATTATTTTTACTTATTTTAATAATAAAATATATCATAAGTTTCAAAATAAATTTTAAAAATTCTATAAATATACTAAATCGATCAACCCAACGGATTTCGGGTTCTATCGGGTTCGGTTTATTTCGGGTTTCAGGTTCAAATTTTCGGGTCTTGACCATAAAATTATCGGGCTATTCGGGTTAGCGGGTTAGGTCAGTTTTTGACCGCTCTATCTGTGAGGCTTGGAAATACTGTAAAAATGACTCCTAAAGAACGCGCCCACATGCGCCTCTAGTTCCCCCCTCTCAACTTCCTTGTTTCTTGCGCTAATGAACCCGCCGCCGCTAACATCACCGCAACCACCCATTCCGCTAGCTCCTCCTCCCCCGACGAATGCCCTGGATTCAATGATGGGGGAAGCCTCCACTCAACAAGAAAAGACCAACCAGGCTCCATCTTTCAATGATAAGCTCACTCAAGGTTTTCCGTCGCTCCAAAAGGAAACCCTAGATGATGCCTCCCTTGCCGGAAAGATTCAAGTCGAGTTTCCCCATGGAGTTAATGGGTTGCCGTCCATAACCATAGCTCCGGAAGTGTTAGAGACTCTGGCAAAAGCGTGGCGCAACTCGGTGGTGGTGAAATTGCTCGGAAGACAAGCACCATTCATCTAGTTCGAGCGCCGTCTCTGGGAGATGTGGATCCCTTCAGGAAGGATGGTCCTTATGGACCTGAACAATGGGTACTCACTAGCACGCTTTGAACTGGAGGAAGATTGTTGGAGATCCCTTATGGGGGGTCCATGGAAGATGTTTGGTCAATGCTTAATGGTCAAGAAGTGGGATCCGTCTTTCAACCCGAACAAAGATGAAATCAACTCCATTTGCACTAGATACGACTCTCGAACCTACCAGTCATCTTGTACGACGAGAGGATTATTTCACACATTGTAGTGAGCATTAGCCGTCCCCTAGGAGTGACAGTCACACCCTCTTTGCCACCAGAGGAAAATACGCGAGGGTGTGTGTGGAACTAGACCTGAATCGCCCTCTCCTAGGTGCGGTGCTTGTCAATGGAGAGACAGTCTTAGTTGAATATGAAGGACTCAAGGAGATTTGCATAATGTGTGGAGCCTATGGACACTTAGTGGGCAACTGTACGAAGAGAACACGCCGGGGAGTGTGATGGAGAAAGAGACCTCTCCGGAAGGCAACAAGGAAGGAACGTTGGAACAGAAGTTGTCGGAGGAGGGCCCACTATCGCCGGAAGCGGAAGGAATGTAGGGCCTTGGATGATCGTGACACGAAAAACAAGGAAGAAGCAAGAACCAAAAGGAAATAAGGGGGAGTCAACGGTCACTAGACATGAGAGCCAAAAGGGGAACAGACCCTCCTTACAGGATAAGAAGGGGGTAAAGCCTGCTGGGGAAAAAGAGAATGCAGACAAAGGGAAAGAATTAAGTCTGGAAAGAAAAGTAACATGATCAGAAGTTGGGTTTTCGGCACAGGAAGGAAAAATGGACATTATGGAGAAAAAAGACAAATTTCACTTTCCAAGCAGTGGATGGAGCGCAGCAGGATGTCAGCCCCTCAAAACCCACGCCTTTAGATCGTAGAAGGAAGGGACCAAATGGCCCAAAGCTGGACAAAAATGTGCCATTAGCTTTATTGGACTCTAAGCTGGCCAATTTGGGCATGGTGAGAGGTCCTACGAAAAGGCCCAGACAGGAGGAATTCCAATTGGATATCCCACCAAGTAATGATGCTGATATACCCAGTAATAAGGAGGTAACGACGATGGCTACAAATCCCCACCAGCCCGGTCAAGTGGAAGTTGAAGACTTCTTCGATGCGATGGAGACGGCAATGCCCCAAGAGGAGGGTGACAACCACCAGCAAAACCTGGATACCCCTAATATGGCCGACATTGCAAAAACAACAGTTGGGGAAGTTACCCCAACTCCTAATGTTCACCGATGCTCGACGTAAGCCTTTTGTTCCCTGAAAATCCAAATTTATTTGTTATTAATTATGAATTGCCTTCTTTGGAATGTTCGAGGAGCAGGGAAAAAGGGATTTAGGAGAGCTATCTGTTACATCCTTCGGCATAACACGATTGACGTTCTCGTTATACCGAAACCAAAAGTCTCGGGAGAGAGAGCTGACCGAATCTGTAACCGGCTGGATTTTGAACACTGTGACAGAATAGAGGCGAGGGGTTTCAATGGTGGGCTGTGGCTCCTTTGGAACGACTCCAGGCTACGCTTAAACATTATATTAAAGAGTAGCCATTTCATTCACGCAGAGGTGTTGATTGGAGTGGAGAAGTTGCACCTTATTACAGTCTACGCTCCGCCTTCAGCTGCGGGGAGTGTTAGATTCTAGGAGGAGTTGGGCATCGAAATTGCATCCATCACCGAGCCACTCTTTGTGGGTGGAGACTTCAACAATATACTTAGCCTGGAGGAGCGTCAAGGGGGAGCTCCGAGACTGTCTCAAGACTCAGACAAATTTGCTGACTGGGTTAGTAAAGGCAATTTGATTGATATGGGCTGCTCAAGGCAAATGTTCACTTGGAGTAGAGGCACAACCTTGGGCACTAGAGTTGCTGAGCGCCTGGATAGGGTGTTTACAAATATTGTGGGCAGACTGAGATAGGAGGAGGCCACAGTTAAGCACCTTCCAAGATTGTCGTCTGACCACAACCCGCTACTTTTGACACTCAAGAATCAGAACCAGAACAACCGTAACTGGCGCCCCTTTAGATTTGAAGCAGCATGGTTGACCCACCCGGACTTCCCCCGCCTCCTAAACGAGAACTGGGATCAATCGGAAGCTCCTATGGTGGCGTTGGAGAAGTTAAAACTGAAATTGCTGGAGTGGAACATGATGGTTTTTGGGAATGTCTACATGAGAAAGAGCAGACTATTGAGGAGGATTGAAGGGGCGCAGAAAGCCCTTGAGAGGAACCCCACCAAAGGCCTGTTGAGGTTAGAGCCCAGTTGGAGATGGTGGAGAACCAGGAAGAAATCATCTGGTTCCATAAATCAAGACAAAACTGGCTCCAGCTTGGGGACAAGAACACATCTTATTTTCATGCTAGCACAATCATTAGAAGGCGTAAAAATAAGGTGGAATCCATGCGTGATAAGAGAGGGACTTGGATAATTGATGCAAAGGCGCTCGAAAGAAATGCAGTTGATTATTTCCGCGAGTTATATACTCTCTTGACTAGTGAAGCCCAACCCCTTCAACTATTGAGAGGTAGCTTTCCGAAGTTGACCCCAAGGGAGTTGAATGCCATCAATAAACCTCTAAGCGATAATGAAGTGTTCCAAGCTCTCAAAGAGATGGGCTCTTACAAAGCACTCGGGTGTGATGGGTACCAATCGGTCATCTACAAGCAATGTTGGGCGACTGTAGGGCCGTCTGTCTGCGCTTTTGTTCGAGGTTTTATGAATTCAAATACTCTGCCGGAAGGAGCTAACAACACGCTTATCTCTTTGATCGGAAAGACATCGAATTCAGAAAATATGGGGCAATTCAGATCTTTTGGGCTCTATAATGTACTGTACAAGGTTGTGACTAAGTTGCTCGCCAACCGCCTCCAACCTCTGATGTAAAAATTGGTGGGCCCCCACCAAAACAACTTTCTCCCTGGCAGACTCATCATAGACAACATCATCATTCTCCAGGAGGTTATTCACTCGATGAAACGAAGGAGAGGGGAGAAGGGCTGGATGATCCTGAAATTAGACCTTGAGAAGGCCTACAATCGGCTGAAATGGGATTTCGTGATCGATAGGCTCGAAGATGCAGACCTACCCAACAACTGGGTCGCTTGGATTAAAACTTGCATCACCACCACCTCACTACAGCTCTTGTGGAATGGCGAGGCCTCGGAAAAATTCACACCGGAGAGGGGCCTCCGTCAAGGAGATCCGATCTCACCATATCTCTTCACCCTTGGTATGGAACGCCTCCATCATTGTGACACCCCTATACCCTATGACGTATACTTCGTAAAACTTATCTCTTATATCAACAGATAAGAGACATATATTAACTATCCATGTAAGCATATAACAGACATTAACAACCATAAAAGGTTGCACGCACGCATTTATGTCGTTACTTCTCATACTAAAACATCTATTACTCTAACTTCTATTACAACCCATATGTCTATGATGCAAAATGAGGAGGAGAAGGTTGCATAGAGCTTCAGCCGGCCGACCTGTATGAATGTGACCTCTAAAGAGACACACGTCAGAAAGTTCTAGCTGAACCTGAAAAATAGGAATTTAATATGCAAATGCCAATGTATCCAATTCATTATTCTGTGAACTTTTCAAGCCTGAATCTGCCCCGGGTTTACTATATATGGACTCTTATGGTCCCTTTAACAAAGAAATCTGAAGATCTCCTGAATATTGACTCTTATGGTCCCTTTAGCAAAGAAATCCGAAGATCTCCTGATTGACCCGTAGGTCCTGTATGATCCGAAGATCCTGTATGACCCGTAGGTCGCTTTAACAAAGAAATCCGAAGATTTCCTGAATTACAGTTCAGGGCAAGACAGTCACAGATCCTTTTAATCTCATTGCAATATGCTATGCAATCAAGTGCATCATGTAACCATATATCACATGCCATTTGTTAACATACTTTCTGTGCAAACAACTCTGGAAATTTCAGAGCTATCATATAAAACACATATATCCATATAATCCATATAACACGTATATCCATATAGCTCATATAGCACATATATCCATACAGCTCATATAGCACATATAACCATATAACACATAGGGTTGAATATCCGGTCTGTACTCACCTGTTCAAGACAGATACTATATCTCTTTCCTTTTCTCTTTGACCACGATCTATGACTTGTGCTTCTATATATAACCCAATGCAAAAACAACCTATTTACTCTTACAAACTTTAACCCCAAATGCAATGAAATGCCAGTATTCATTATAACTTCTTGTGCATAATTCCAAATCCTTTAAAACTTGACATCAATAAACTATATATATAGAAGAACATTTTTATAGTTCAAACCTTTCTGAAAAACTTGATCAAAGGGCTCCCTAATATCCTTACAAAACGAAACCCTAAAAATACTCTGAAATCTTTTACCGATTACAAATCCAATATCGAAAACACCCTTTGAAAACTATAGATCAACTGATTTCTTAATCAGAAGTAACTGTAGATCTAGATCTGAAAAAATTAGGAAAATCCAGATAAACCATTTACTAATTAAAAACTTACCAAACCACGCTTGTACTTCAAGATTAAAACCCGATAGAAGAAATCTTGTACCAGATCCAACAAAAACAATCGAATTCAAAATAATCAAATCTCTTTTTCTCTTCTTCTTTCTTGTTTCTTCTCTTTCTCTTCTTTTTTCTCTTCTTCTTTTTTTTTGTACGAAGCTTCACAATGAAGAATTGAATATAATATAGCAATTTAGCTGGAGTCGGCAAAATATTTATTGTAAACTACAATTTTCACCCACAAATCTCCTTTACTACAAACTTTACCTTGAAATAATTAATAATTAACTTTTATTTAAAAACTTTTTAAAATATAATAAACTTAATTAGAAAATAATTATTACTTTTAAAAAATGCACTATATATCATGCCACTATGCTATGCATATGCTCTTAATCTTATATGAATGCAGGATGACGTATGCACTTTGGTCGAGGATGTTACAATCATGTGATTGAAAAGGAGGTGAATGGGAAGAAATGGAAGCCGATACAAATCTGTAGAAATGGGCCAAAAATCTCCCATAGTTTCTTTGCGGACGACATCCTACTTTTCGTAGAGTCCTCAGTTTAACAAATAAAGGTTATAAAGGGGTGCCTGGAAGAGTTCTGTAAAGGTGCTGGGTTACGCTTACAGAGTTGATCCCTCTTGGGTGCAAGTGGAACGTTAGGAATGGCAGGTTGATTAGCTTCTGGGAAGATAAATGGATGGTAGGGCCACCTCTGGAAGACGATTGTGTTGGTACTATTCCTAGTGAGCTCAAGGGGAAAAAGCTTCAAGAATTTTGGGAGTCGGAATTGGGATGGGAGTGGGAAAAGTTTGAGGCCTTTATTTCGAACGATAGGAAGAACAAACTCGCGGCCACTAGCGTGATCGAAGAACCAAAATGGCAAGACACCATTAGATGGGCGGCTTCGCCCTCCGGAGAGTACACTGTTACGTCAGCCTACGCCATCCTTAAAACACAACCAGAGGATTATTATGAAGCAGGGTACGAAAGCCTGTTCAAAAGGGCTTGGAAGCTAAGGGTTTCAGAGAGGGTCAAAACTTTTACCTGGCTGGCGCTGAGGGGAAGGCTACTCACCAATGTTGAGAGAAAGTGCCACCACTTGACCAATGAAGACTCCTATGGTCTATGCATCGTTCAGCCGGAAGACTTGGTGCATATCTTTAGGGACTGCAGAGCCGCAAAAGAAATTTGGAAGGATCTGGTCCCCCAACATCAGTACGTGGATTTCTTCAATTCAGATGGAATTTCTTGGGTGAGCAAAAACTTGAAGGGAGAATTTACTTTAGGCATGGGGGACAACAAAGCTGAAGCTTTCACGGTTATTGCCTGGTGGCTGTGGAGATGGCGCAACAGCCGGGTGTTCAACGGGACTCCCTAGTAAGCCAACGCCACTGTGTTCTTAAAGCGCCAAATTTAGGAGATGAATGGACTCGGAAGCTGTAAGATCCGCGATATTCCAAGGTTTTTAAAACCATTATAACATTTAAATAATCCTTTTCTCTTTAAAAAGAGAGTTTAAATAATTTAATTAAATAAACTTAAGAACATCTTATAAAGGATTATTAAAGTGTAAAAGCTACTCAAATAAAATAAGATTAATATAAATTTTGGATTTTATTAATGAGGTATTAGAACGCTAAAAATAATACAAGGCAAAAAAAATAAAAAAGAGTCAAGAACCGAGACTCGAACCCGAGACCTCTCGCTCCTTTCAAGCAATCACACACTCCTCAAACCGCTAGACCATTGTAACTTGACTACCCAATTCACCACTCTTTTAATAATAAGGCCACTTTCTCCTTCTCCTTCTTCAAGAGTCAAATTGAGTCTGATGTGAACTGACGTACATCCAGTGCATGAGAAAAATGTCTGCCATTCTCCATTGTAGCTTGCAAGACCATCCAAGACACCATCACCTTTATGTCATCCTCAAACTATTACACTTTTCACCAATGGGCATCAATCCCCTCTCCCATCATTGATCAATTTCCATTGCCATGGATCACTAGGAGCTTCAACTTTGTTATTTAAAGGCTGAAAAACTCCATTCGAACTCATACAAATTCTCTCTTCTCTCTTCCTAGCATCTTGCTATTCTCTATTGTCAATTTTCAGCCCCAAACACATTTAATTACTTGTTGATTTTTTTTACAAAAACACCATTAAGTCACCTCCACACCACCACCAATCCGCCGCTGCACCACCGCCGGACCACCAGGCCGCCCCCCTTCTGCGTGAGCCACCACCGCCGCCTTCCCGGAGTCGCCGCCCGCTGGTGTCGCCGCCCCCTGCCCTGTTCGCCGACCACTTCTCCCCTACCTCTCCTTGTTTTGTTTTTACAGAAACCCTCCTGTAGAAGGTTTAATATCTTATCCTATTTTTTTTAAAATTAGTTTAGTTGTTTTGATAATAAATCAAGTAGTTAGTATAATAAAAATTGGATTTAATATAATATAGATATTGTTCAAGATATTGTTTGTCAAACAAGATAAAATCAAGGGAAATTTCATGTGGTACCCCTCAGTTTTGTACTTTTCTGAGTGGTGCCCAAAAAAAAAGTTATTCCGCATGATGCCCCCGAGTTTTAGTTTTAGTCCGCCCCATACCCTTTTATACATTTTCCTTCCAATTTCTACAAGCTCCGTCATTTTTTTAATAAAAAATGAATTTAAAAATAAAAAGAAATATTCTCTAACAGGAAGGATAGGTCAAAGTGAAAAAAGAACGTAGGTCGGCGGTGCTCATAGCGTTGATCCTCTTGCAGGTTTCGGTGCGGTGTTTCAAGGCCAAATCCCAAATATTTTTGAAGGCTTGCGGTAAGGCGGACGAAGGAGAAAATTAAGCAAAAAACAGATACATCAATTCTGATTTTCAGGATATAGAAATTCTAATTTTCAAAATACAAAAATTCAGATTCAGCAATACTGGAATACAAAATTACAAAATAAAGAATGCAGAAATTCAGATTCAGGAATGAAGAAATTCAGATTTCAAAAATGCAGAAAATTCTCCAATCACAACCTTCCCCCTCCGCCAGCCGTCATCCTTCCTCCTCTGTCCGCTGACCGCCGGCCTTCAGCCCGCCGTCGCCCTGGAACTTCGCTCATCGAGGCATCCAACAATCTCTCGCTTGTCCGAAAGCTCGTTTGAGAGTAAAAAAACCGATTGTTCTTTTTTTTTTTTCTTTACTTTGACTTATCCTTTCAACATTTAGAGTAATATTTTTTTTTATTTTTTATTAAAAATCTGACGGAAACTTGTAACAATTGGAAGGAAAATGTATAAAAGGGTACGGGGCGGACTAGTATTAAAACTCAGGGGTACCACGTGGAATAATTTTTTTTTTCTGGGCACCACTCGGAAAAGTACAAAACTCAGGGGTACCACTCGGAATTTTCCAAAAATCAAATAACTAAATTCATCATACTTAGATAAAGTATTTATCTTGCATGTTAGTTTAATAATAAAATAAATCTCAAGACATGGAAATTCTTAAATAAAAATAATAGACTTACTAACATTATTTTATATACATGGTTAATATTATAAAGTATTGAGTATACTAGATTTTAAAGATATCATAATATAAAAGACCTAAGTTAATAAGAAAAGATATGCTAGATATCATAAATAGCTGCATTCTCATATTTTTATAAAATAATGTTCTAGGCTTGAAGGACCTTTTTAAATAAAATAATAAGACTATATTATTATTTTTACATACTTGGAAGACTTGATATAAATATTTGTGTATAATATTTGGAAACTACTATATAAGGAAAGTACTAGCATATACATAGTTTAACATAATATCTTAATATCTTTAGAGTCCGGTTCAGGTGCGAAATAAGAAAGAACAAGAGCCGTTGGATCAAGAAAAATCAAAGACGCTGATCATTTCACTTAAAAGGGGAAAAAACGGCACGGGTGAATTTTTGGCGAATTATTCGCGTATTTTTGAAAAAAACGACCCAGATTTGTTCATCAATACTGTGGATTTGTTCATTGTTATATTCATATTTGTTCATTGGTTTTAGCATATTTGTTCATCGGTTTGTGCATATTTGTTCATTAGTTTATGCAGATTTGTTCATTGATAGATGCGTATTTGTTCATTGTTATATTCATATTTGTTCATTGGTTTTGGCATATTTGTTCATCATTAACGTCAATTTGTTCATTGGTTTATGCATATTTGTTCATTGCCTTTTTCATATAATTGTTCATTTCTAAATGCATATTTGTTCACTAGTAACCTCAATTTGTTCATTGCTATATGCATATTTGTTCATTAATAACATCAATTTGTTCATAGCTAAATAAGGCACAAGCACTCCTCTTCGATTGGTTGCTATCTCGTTCTCTTAGCATACACCATATTATTGCAAAGTCAGATTCTTTATCTATTATCCTTTGCATTCAAGTTTCTACATCAAACTTATCTTATTTTGGTAATATATTGAGCACTTCACTCGTATTGACAAGTTAGCCTTAAAGCACTTCATTCGTATTATCCTTTGCATTCAAGATAGACTTAAAGCACAAAATAAATGCAAAAATACACAAATAGATAGTCATAAATATACAAGTTGATGGTATTAATAGTCCTAAATGTACAAGTTGGTGGCATTGACACATAAACATAAGTTTATTTCAATTAACAAACAAAGGTTAGATCAATGAACAAAAAACTTATATCAATGAACAAATAGGGTATATCAATGAACAAACAATGGTATACCAATGAACAAAAAAAAGTATATCAAAGAACAAATAATGGTATATCAATGAACAAATAATGGTATATCAATGAACAAACATAGTTATATCAATGAACAAATAGTAGTATATCAATGAACAAATATTGGTATATCGAAACTAATTATATGTGCATAAAAAAACTAGATAATATTGTATTCATACTCATAAATAAGGTTAAAAAATAAAACTAAAAATTAAAAAAGTTCGAAATCGATGAACAATGTTATCAAAAACTCGATGCACAATAGGTTAGTATTGATGAACAAATGGTGAATATTGATGAACAAATCGCTATTTCTGATGAACAAACTGGGCGCGTGTTGAAAGGGTTTCTTGACAACAAATAAATTTATATCAAGACCCCGCTGAGTATAGGGAGGTCAGGTTCGTCCACAAGAGATAGTCAGTGCTAAGTCTTGTAACTTGGGGTGAAAGTAAGAGAAAAAGCAAGGATTTTTATATCAAGGAAGAGAAATTCTAAGGTTTAGGGTATCCCACAACAACAATTATGCATGCAAACACTAATGAAACACATAGATCATGCTTTTATCACATAAAGGCGCTAACTTTCGTTAACTTAAACAAGTAAATCAATCAAATTTCGTCCTATCAATAAACTTACTATCTAATCTCTTCTACTTCAACTAGGATAGATCCGCTTTCACTTCAAAACCCTAAATTGACTATTCTGATTCAAGGTTTCTGCTTTCGCTTCAACTATGAATGAGAAATTTCCTATCAACTTTCGTTTCAAGGATTAAGAACAAGAGATAAGATTCATGCAATAAAAACAATCAAAACATGATCACAAACAAGCATATACAACCATTGTTGGGTTTAACCCCAACCTTAGAGAGGAAGACTACTCACAAATCATAATTAAAAACAAAACAAAATTAAATTAAAGAGAAAGCTTACAACTTTAAATCCAAACAATAGTTCTTCTCCACAAACTCGTCCCTCTTTCTCGCCCCTCCTCTCACACGTCTCTCCTCTCTTCCACACGTCTTTCTCTCTTCTCTCCTCCCCCTCC
Organism: Fallopia convolvulus; assembly: GCA_964016875.1. NCBI lineage: Eukaryota > Viridiplantae > Streptophyta > Magnoliopsida > Caryophyllales > Polygonaceae > Fallopia > Fallopia convolvulus. The sequence goes on along the minus strand of OZ024718.1, from coordinate 6,790,812 downwards.
TCCTCTAACTTCAATGACCCCCCTATCTTGAATGATTGTGGGATCCCCCCAAACTAAAGAGGGGACAAGTGTATTTATAGAGAAACTATTCTATCTTAAATCTATCTATAACGAAATAATATCTTCTAATAAGATATATCCCTTGTATCTATCTAATAACATAAAAGGAAACAAGATAGAAGCTTTTAAATGCAATGACTCGGATCTCCGCTATGCTATGGTGTGCCTCGGTACCGACCCAAAGTGGGTCGTCACCGACCTCATTCAGCACTTTGAACAGCCTTGAGTAAAATTTGCGTAGAAAGATTCGTTACAACTCCGTTTGACTCGATTCATTTTCCTATGTTCTTGTAACGAATTTATCTATCTCTTTCCAAGCTCAAACTTGATCTTCAATGACTTTACTTGAGCGCTTTTCTTCATCTTCTCTTCATTCTTGAGTGCTATCTTCATCGGTTTTGCTCCTTTCTTCAAAAGTGCTCCAAATAGCTCCAAAACCCTATAAAACACCACCAAAGCTTATGTAGACTCCATATCTTAAGGAAATACGAAAACCTACACAAACGACTCAAAACAAAATACAAAACTAAAGAAAAAGACTCAAAGACACTAAAAACACACCCTAAAAACCCGACTAAAAAGGCGGACATCAAAATACCCCATACTTAGACTTGCTTGTCCTCAAGCAATCAACAAGACAAGAACCAAAATCATCAACACATATATCAAGTCAATGCCCTTATCAAAAAGCAACATCAAAGCACAAGTAAAAATAGATAGACAAGTGAATCTAACGTCATCAGACATATATGAGCAACCTCAAGCGAAAGCAACCATAAATCCAACCTCACAAAGGATATGTGTTTCTCTCAACTCTCATGTGTTTAGGCTTCAAATAACAACTCTCAACTCAATCCAATATGCAAAAATCAACATAGTCATTGGTACTTATATCACCAAACTCTCCACCAGAGATGTCAAAACATATAAAAATCATCAAGAGAACTTAGGCTCAATGAAAAACTTCATAGAAGCTTCCATTCGTCCGGGTTGTAATGGGGCTTGGTAAAAACAATAAGGCGTGGAAAATATTTGGCTATGTGGTGCTAATAATATCCGGGAATCAAAGACTCCTAAAAACTCACATTTACCAAAACTCTCATAGAAGATAACCAAACTCACTCAAACTTTAAAGAACAAAAACTCTCATTAACCCTTTTATCCCAACTTAATCTTGCTTACAAACACTAAGGAAAATTTAGCTCATGCACACTTTTCACTATTCAGTTCTTTCTTTCACTTTCTTCCCTTCTTTTTCTCCCTTATGATCTTCATTTTTTTTGTGTGGGAGGTCGATATCGATTTCTTCTAGGGTCGGTAATGATGTATCTATTTCCTTTCTTTCTTCCTCAATTCTCTTTCTTTCCACATTTTTTTTGTAAGTGCATTCAGGGAACCAAACTCCTTTTAATTTACATAATAAACTGCAAGATATTACTTCACCCAACCCAAAATTACCCCACACTTGAACCTATACCATTCACTCAACAAAACCAACTCTAACCAACACTAAGTTCTAATCCCCGGATAGGGTCAAGCTTACTCGGCTAGGGAATAATTTTGTGGAGCTAGAAATAGGCTTTAAGCTCAAAATAAAGGCTACAAACAGAGGGATCATGTATAGGTAGAAAAAGGAATATAATAGGCTTATAAAAATAAGTTCAAAATCATTTGATTCAATCAAGTAATGAGCATATCTTCATTGGTCTCAAGTTTAAAATAACCATGCCATTTTCAATTGAAATATTGCATTTGGAAGAGTAATTCACACATGAAAGAGAAAGGAGTAAAAAATGTACATCCTTTATAGGCCAAAATCTATCTCACTTAGGTTCAATTCTTGTTGGATTGCTTTCACTTAGAAATATGCATGCTCAATATCCATTATAGGCTCAAAATTCAAAAAGCAAGATCATGATTTAGGCAATTCTTAAAGCATGCCATAGGTTTTACATGATGATGCAAGAAATTTCCATCCTAGAACATCTAAGAAATAGGGCATTTATCCATCTAAAATCAAAAAGAAAAAGACTCAAAACAAAACTAAACACACACATCAATCAAAACACAAAACAACACATGACTCAAACAAGTAGTCTCCCAAACCACCCCATACTTAAACATCAATGTCCCCATTGATTAAGAAAGTAAAGAGAAAGGAAAGAGAAACTAACTTGGACACCTTGAAGCGTTGGCAAAGGAGGAGAATCATTCTTGAAGAGGGTGAGGAGGCGGTGGAGCTTGGAAAAGATGTTGCCCCAACCAATGGTTGAAATCCGCTTGAGCATTCCACCTTGCAACATCTAGCTTGTGGTCTTCATAATACTCGATGCGGAAATCCTTAAGCTCCTTGTGATGCTCAACAAACTGGTTGTGGTGATGATTAAGTGCCCCATAAAGTTGGTGTTGGTGGAGCATAAGGGCATCCATCTTAGCTGAGAGACGAGAGATATCGGGATCGCCACTCGAACTTGAACCGGTATGATATGTGCCTTGTCCTTGGAAATGAGAGCCACCGGACCCATCAAAACCATAGGGGTGAGAGTAATAGGGGACTATGTCAGTTTGAGGTCCCATCGTGAAGTCCATAGGGTCAGCACCATGATGATTTTGGTAGTGACCGACCTCTGGTGGGTCGTCTCCGACCCCATGTTGGTCGTCACCGACCTTCTGATGGTCGTCCCCGACCCCTCCTGGGTTGGCCTCGTGGTATTTGTGGTGTGTTCCGACGCTGTTGTTCTCTTTTCGTCGCCTCGGGTCCCTACAAAAACTTTAGTGGAGATGCAAGACAAGAATCCTAGCTACTCTAAACTATAAAAAACAAAATAAACTAAGCTAAAAAGAAAATCCAAAAAAATAAAAACAAAGCGGGTTGCCTCCCGTAAGCGCTTCATTTTACGTCTTTAGCTAGACGAGAAGATACCTCAGCGGATCAGGGCAGTTTCCATCCAGCTTTGTCGGGATCAAAAGAAACCCCATACTTAGCCGGAAAAACATCATAACTTCTCTCCAAAATATTTGGTCCTCGATCATCCACAAGAATGTTCGGTAATCCTACAACAGGGTTAGTAAAATCCGAAAAACAAGGAGGTTTTGACTCCTTCATATGACTAACAGTAGGATCTAATATAGAACGAGAATAGGAGAAAAGATCATGACCAGAATTGATTGGATAAGAACAAGAAAACTCACCTGGATTGAGCAGAAAAGGGGTCGTCACCGACCCATGGGGGGTCGGTACCGACCGATCTGGGTCAAGAAGTGCCTCGGTACTGTGCTTGAATCCACCTCCCACCTCGTTTTCCTTCAGATAAGGGTCGTTACCGACCCATGGGGGATCGATAGGCTCCTTAGTACTACAACTAGCCACTTCGTTCACGACCGGATTGAATTGAAATTCGACCTTTTCTTCTCCAATATCAAACGAGAGAAGTCCCTTCCTGACATCTACATGTGCTCCTGCGGTGGCTAAGAATGGTCTGCCTAGAATGATTGGCACCACAGGGTCTTCAGGCATATCTAGCACAATGAAGTCGTTGAGAACAAAATATTTCCAACTTGGATAGGAGCGTCGTCAATGATTCCAATTGCTTTTACACAAGAGCCATTTGCCATATAGAGATTCATATCAACGGGCTCTAGTGGTCCCATGTTGGTTTTGGACCATATAGAAAGAGGAAGAAGACTAGCACTTGCACCAAGATCACATAAGGCTTTAAAGCGATGGGCACCTATGCCAATAGTAATTGCAAATTTACCCGAATCACCGAGTTTCTCCGGGAGCTCTAAAGATCGTACCTCATCGGTTAGTTCAGACATCGACCGCTTCTTTGACAAGATCTCTTTAAGAAATTTGGTGTAAGCGGGCATCTCATTCAAAGCTTCAGCAAATGGAATAGTGATATTAAGCCCTTGAAGAACCTGCACAAAACGCTTGAATTTACCTTCCGTGGAATCCTTAGCCTTCTTGGATGGGAAAGGAAGCACCTTTGTTGTTGATATAGAAGGAACGGATGGAAAAATTCCGGGAAGAGGGTCGGTCACGACCTGGGGGGGGGGGGGGGGCGGTTACAACCCTGTCTGGAGTGGGTAGAGGGTCGGTCACGACCCTTGGTGGGTCGGTTACGACCTCTTTTGAGCTAGACCGGTCCTCGTCGTCCGCTGCTTTCTTGCCAGTTTCTCGATCCGACAACTTCTTTCCGCTTCTCAGATGGACTGCAACAATTTGACCTCTCGGATTCTCATCAGAATAGCCCGGTAATCACCCTTGAGGTCGTGGAATTTGGGCCACTAAATCACCAAGTTGAGAATTCACATTCTTCCTCCAAGCTTCAAAGTCTCCCAGTTGATTTTGCACTCCTTTAAGATCGGTTCGGATGCCATTCATTCCTTCAAGGTGTCCTTGTGCCCAAGTTGGTGGCTCTTGGAAACCGGGAGGTCTATAGGGAGGGGCTCTTTGCTCTTGTGGTGGTGGTTGAAAACCTTGACCGTAGCCATTGTTGTTCCATGGAGGAAAATTGTTGTTGTTCCTCCCTGGATAAGCATTGTTTTGGCCACGGTAGGGTCCCCTCATATAATTTGCCTCCGCATAAGCCTCGACGGCTCGCACTTGTTCCACATTCGTGTAAGAAGAGGTAGGATGAGCTTTGGAACCACATTCTTGACAAGGTTGAGCGGTGGATTTGTAGTGGCCCACTTGCTTCTTAAGCCGGTTTATCTCATCTTGCATAAATTGAAACCGCACATCTTGATCAATTGGTTTGGAATTAGGATCATAAAGTCTCTTCTGTTGAACCTTGACGGCTTTTTGGGTGCCATACATTGCATCATAGCTGGTGAGTTTGTCCAACAAAGCCCAAGCTTGATCAGGATCCATCTCAATGAATCCGCAGTCGGTGTGGAGATTGATTCGGTCCTTCGTAGCGGCATTTATCCCTTGAAAGAAAATTTCCTGAAGCACGTAAGGAGGTTGTCCATGAGTTGGACATTGCCGAAGAAGTTCTTTAAACCGCTCCCAAGTTTCCACAAAACTCTCATTGGGAAGTTGATGATAAGAAGTGATGCGCTTCCTTAACTCTATAGTCTTAGCCGGTGGAAAAAACTTTGTCAGAAACTGATCATGTAGAGCCTTCCATGTAGTAATCGACCTGGAGGGTAAGCTTTCAAGCCAAGTAAGAGCCTTTCCGGCCAAAGACCATTTAAACGCTTTCAAAAGCACATATTCAAGCGATACATCATCATCGGCAATAGTGTCGCAGAGGTCAGTGAAGTTCTTGATGTGCTCCATAGGGCACTCGGTGTGCTTGCCTTCAAATTGAGACCTCTTGATAAGAGTGATGAAGTGCGACTTTATCTCAAAAGCGTGCTCGATAGCAGGGAGCACAATAGCAGATTCGGGAACCTTGAATTCAGGATGCATATACTGCTTCACATTACGTGGAATAGCATCGAGTTGTTCCTGAAGACGGGTAGCAGTAGCTGCTTGAGCATCTCGTTCCCTTTGAATACCTTCCATCTGAAGGCGAAGATCAGCCATTTGGCGAGAAAGTTCCTCAGCATTGGCCATTGCTCTTCGTTCTCTTAGCCTGCAGTGAAGGGTTCTCTCAAGTTCGGGATCAAAAGGAAAATAGTCAACTCCCCTTCGTGAACTAGAGGGCATACACCTGCACACATAATCACGAGAAAACGAATTAGTAAAGACAAAAGGGTATGGGCTATTCCCAAACCCGAAAGATAACTAGACAAAGAAACTAAACTAACTCCCCGACAACGGTGCCAATTTGTTGAAAGGGTTTCTTGACAACAAATAAATTTATATCAAGACCCCGCCGAGTACAGGGAGGTCAGGTTCGTCCACAAGAGATAGTCAGTGCTAAGTTTTGTAACTTGGGGTGCAAGTAAGAGAAAAAGCAAGGATTTTTATATCAAGGAAGAGAAATTCTAAGGTTTAGGGTATCCCACAACAACAATTATGCATGCAAACACTAATGAAACACATAGATCATGCTTTTATCACATAAAGGCGCTAACTTTCGTTAACTTAAACAAGTAAATCAATCAACTTTCGTGCTATCAATAAACTTACTATCTAATCTCTTCTACTTCAACTAGGATAGATCCGCTTTCACTTCAAAACCCTAAATTGACTATTCTGATTCAAGGTTTCTGCTTTCGCTTCAACTATGAATGAGAAATTCCCTATCAACTTTCGTTTCAAGGATTAAGAACAAGAGAGAAGATTCATGCAATAAAAACAATCAAAACATGATCACAAACAAGCATACACAACCATAGTTGGGTTTAACCCCAACCTTAGAGAGGAAGACTACTCACAAATCATAATTAAAAACATAACTAAATTAAATTAAAGAGAAAGCTTACAACTTTAAATCCAAACAATAATTCTTCTCCACAAACTCGTCCCTCTTTCTCGCCCCTCCTCTCACACGTCTCTCCTCTCTTTCACACGTCTTTCTCTCTTCTCTCCTCCCCCTCCTCCTCTAACTTCAATGATCCCCCCTAACTTGAATGATTGTGGGATCCCCCCAAACTAAAGAGGGGACAAGTGTATTTATAGAGAAACTATTCTATCTTAAATCTATCTATAAGGAAATAATATCTTCTAATAAGATATATCCCTTGTATCTATCTAATAACATAAAAGGAAACAAGATAGAAGCTTTTAAATGCACTGACTCGGATCTCCGCTATGCTACGGTGTGCCTCGGTACCGACCCAAAGTGGGTTCTCACCGACCTCATTCAGCACTTTGAACAACCTTGAGTAAAACTTGCGTAGAAAGATTCGTTACAACTCCGTTTGACTCGATTCTTTTTCCTATGTTCTTGTAACGAATTTCTCTATCTCTTTCCAAGCTCAAACTTGATCTTCAATGACTTTACTTGAGCGCTTTTCTTCATCTTCTCTTCATTCTTGAGTGCTATCTTCATCGGTTTTGCTCCTTTCTTCAAAAGTGCTCCAAATAGCTTCAAAACCCTATAAAACACCACCAAAGCTTATGTAGACTCCATATCTTAAGGAAATACGAAAACCTACACAAACGACTCAAAACAAAATACAAAACTAAAGAAAAAGACTCAAAGACACTAAAAACACACCCTAAAAACCCGACTAAAAAGGCGGACATCAGCGCGTCTCATAAAAACGTATTTTTCAAAAAACACGTGAATAATACGGGAAAAATTCGTTCGTGCCATATTTTATTGAAAAATACGTGAATAATACGGGAAAAATTCGCCCGTGCCGTATTTTTTTAATGAATGTTTAATCAGGGACGTTGATTTTTTGGAATGAACGAGCGGGATTTATTCTTTTTTCTCACACAGGCGCCCATTCGCACAAGACTCTTTCTCATATCTTTATAAGAAAGTTGCATGTCTTAAAAAAGAATATATGTCTCCTTATAATAAGTATGAAAAGAGGATAATATAATAAAAATATATTCTAAAGTATTAAAAATATTTTATATGATTAAGATGGATAAAAGAAAATTATAAGGAAGAATAAAAGATATTTTATGACAAGGGCGTTTTGGACTTTTCACCTCTTAAGAATAGTTTTTATAATCAATATTTCATACAAATATGGAAGCAATATTTTTAAAGGACTTTATATAATTATCACCTTACTTGAATTAAATAAAAGAGTTACTTAATAATAATAAAGTAATTGTATGTCATAATGGATCAAAAAGTTTATAAATATTTAAATGAGGACTTTAACCTTATATAAAGGAAGATTTAATAATTTAAATAACGTTATGACTTGAGCTTCAAAGAAGTACAATAATTAAATTAAAATAAAGAGTTATAAAGAATACAAGGATATTACAAATAAGAAATAATAATAAGGGATATTATTATTTCATCACCTCCACCTAAATTATTATTATAATAATTTAGTAATTAGTTCTCTTGTAAAGAGAATATAAGAGATATTCAAAAACTTTAGAAAAATTAAAGAAATTCTTATTAAAGTTCGTTCGTACCTCTCGTGTCGATAGGTCGAGTCTCCGTGCCAACTAAAGACAACGATTTCCGTTCATCCGTTCGTACACAATCGTAAAAGCTAAGGCAAGTGGAATTTCTCCTTGTAGCCTTAATAATTCGTTTCGTGAAATTTCTCGATGTTGGGAACAACTTGGTTGCTAATAATAAACGAATCTAGGAATATCGATTGTTAGAAATAATGACCCCATTGTTATCTTTATTACGCTATTTATTATTCGATAGGGCTATTATGCTAGTCTTGTTTGTGACCTTGCTTGTTTAAGATCTCGTTTAGAGATCGGTTTGGATGAAATAGTGAGGGGTGTGGGATTAACTCGACACCTCTATATAACCTACTAAGTCGTATGACATCACACCTAAATTCCGCGACTTTACGAATCATGATCTATGTATGCTCCTGCTCGGAGGAGGGATGAGTGCACCCTAGCTAAGTGCCCGGAACTACGTTCCTGTAAGTGGACCCGGGCCCTTTCATGGCCCCCACACTTTAAAAATCATTAACGTAAGTGAAAGTTTTCATCATGATACAAGATAAGTGCCAAAGCACATTTAAAAGAAACCAAAACCGGGTCGGAGTAGTACAACGTGGAAAGACCGCCCGGCTCCCGGTTCTTGAAAAGATCATCTTTCCAATCTGAATGCTTATTTGGACTTGTCTAAGGTGGGCGTGTACTTAAGCGCCTTCGGGCCACCTCCCCTATCTGGAGCACCGAATAAGATGAGGTTGGTTGAGGTCCGACAAGGGCGCGAGAGGTTTTCAAAACTTATGTTAATTAATAACGTTCCCAACATACCTTCTACTCTAAGAAGTCTACAATCTCGTAGTTCTTCTCTCGATTATCGAGTTATCTCATCTCGAGATATACTCCCTTCCATTTCCGTTAAACTCCACATAAAGTCCTATACCTCAAAACACATCCCGATAATATCTCTCGAATATTATAAATTACCGAAATACCCTTGAGAAGTTCCGTTCCTCACTTGCTTAGTCTCTTAGACTAATTCCGCTTTTCCGCATGTTTTGCCTGGCATTTCTTGCCCTTTGCGACTTATGCCAGACCCCAGGAACTCCAATAAGGCGTAGCGGAAGACCGCATCACGAAGGAAGGGCCGGACTCACAAAGATGTACTTTCCGCTAATTTTGGTTTATTTATGTTTATGTTGTAAGGACAAGTTTACGATTTCCGCTATCAAACTCCGTTTTTATTATTGTAATGAAGGTTGTAAGAACAAAGTCTCCTTCAGAAGCACTCTTTAACTTATGTAACATTTATGTCAATTTCCGTATTTTATAAGTTTTTAATATCATTATAAAGCCTAGGGTGATTTTGGACGGTAAAGTCCGAGGTCACTGGCGGTAATACCTAGTGTTGTAAAATAGGGGTGTTACAGAAGCATGAAACTGGGATCGTTTCAGGGCCCCACCAAGGAAATTCACCCAATTGGTTGGGAGCGGCCGCCGGAAGGCTGGGTTAAAGTTAATTTAGATGGATCGGTGGCCAAGGAGGGTGGTAAAGCCACTGTTGGAGGTCTGTTGCGCGATGTTGACGGTCGCTGGGTCAGGGGTTTTGTCTACAACATTGGAAAGTGCTTGGTGCCGACGGCTGAGCTTTGGGGAATATATAAAGGCTTGTACCTTGCGTGGAACAATGGTGATAGTGGTGAAATGGTCGTGCAAATCACGACTATGCAAAAGAATCCAAACTAACTAAGAACCGTAATCTTTAGGAAGTCCGAGTCGAATCCACAAGGAGACAAATTTTTTATCTTTTGTAATGAATTTTGTGTTAAACAAGTAACAAGGGGGTTATTGTATTTGTAACTAAATCTAAGAATGCAAAACTAACAAAGCAATAAAAGATTATGAAAAACAATAATTAGGAAGATAGCTAGACAAACAAATATCCACATTCGTATGACAAGTTGATCATTGATTTCACTGCAATATCACATGCAATGGATTTTTCCAATTCCTTTTCAATTCTAACTAACATCACAACCAGATACTATTAGTTCTAACTAATTAAACAACCATGAAACCATCAATGATTCAGTTTAATAGCAGCAGTAAGCATAGGAATATAATAGGATACAATTCTAGCATAAAACAACCAACTTTTATCCTAGAATGTAAATCAAATCTCTTTTGCATAAGACTAGCACAACCAGATGCTGGTACGATGCAGTTGCTACTTCAATCTAGAGATGCTCAACCACTAACACTCTAGATCTAGCAATAGATCAATAACTACAAACCCTAGTTGATCAGGATAGAAACCGTTGAAATAAATCATAAACATTCAAGAAAGAGAGAAGATTAAATCCAAGCAATAGATAAGGAATTAGAAATCTCACAACTTTATTCAAAACGATGCTTCAATTGTCTGACTAAGCACAAGGGCTTAGTTCTCCATAGAAAAGTATGAAAAACTTAGAATGAAAGGTATGAGAATTAGAACTAGATAGATATATAGATGAGAGGTGCAACTCCCATAACCTAATATATGAAACTAGGTCTAAAAGTATCTCCAAAAATATAATATCTCGGAATAATACTGGAAAATATAAGATCAATCAGGAAATAACACGTGCCACATAAAGGGTCTCGCAACTGTCAGGGGCGGCGGGTGCCGCCAGCAACAATCAACACTTCTCGGATCAACATTCAAGTCACACTTCGGGGGCTGTTTTGACCCTCTTAGTCTTCAAGTTGGAATTTGGAGTTGGAGTAAAAACATGAATTGTAGATCTTTGAATTAGCTTTCCAATGATACCAAACTCAACTTCATAAGACCACTATAGCTCCTAAACGAACCCTCACAGGACAGAGGTGTCGAGCCAACAACTCCAATGGATGACCCGAATTCAAGCGTTCTTTTCCCGATTTCCATTCCTTTCACACTTGTTCACTTTAAGACCTGTAAAACAACATAGAACAAGTGCAAAAACACAAAACTCCTAGACACTCTAATAACTTAAAGAAACTAACTAAAACTACCTAAAACCAAAGCAAACGAAACGTAAACATGCATCCTAAACACTACTTATATGCAAGCTATCAAGTGGCTATCGGCGCATCATCATCGAGTCTGACTCACAACTCGCTCTCCACCTGATCACATCACAACTGAAGTCGTCCCACCCACTTGCTAGCCTGGCTTTCGGCTGCCAAGGCTTTACTCGAAGAGACTGGTGCATCCGGTTTCAACACTCCTATTGGGAAGGGAACAGAGCGGCTGACCTCTTAGCCTCTCGAGCCCACAAGTACCCCTTAGGTTTCCATCTAATTGATGTTCCCCCATTGATGTTTCTTGTATTGTTAACGATGACATTAGAAGGGTTGAATTCCCCCGTAAGACTTGTGCTTGTAATAGCTAGTTTTATCTAATGCAGTTTACCTATTTAACAAAAAAGAGCTGTTTTATTCAGATAAAATTTGCCTATATTGATTTTGTTTCTAACATAAGAGAGATCAGAACCTTCACTTTTTTTAAAAAAAAGAGTTTGTGTTTTTGATAAAAGCTTGAGTTTATGTGATTTTCTTATGCTTGCAGTGAATTTTATTTGCGTGTAGGCATAATTTGAACTTGTCAATGTATGATTTAGAGCTAAATTAAAAAAATTCATCCCTTCAATATTGATTTCTTCCATACAAGTTTGATTGCTCGTTGTTTAGTGTGTGATTATTTTCCGACTTTGATTTTGCTATTTTCTAAGAGTGAAACAATGATCAATCGAAGATGATTGAGCATGAAATTTTTCATATGGGTTTGGTTAAGGCTGATTTTTGTATAGAAGGTTAGTGATTTGCCCAAGGTAAGATCGATTGCAAATTAGTCCAAGAAAGCTTCTTGATTGCCGGTTTGATGCGCCTCCAACTCCAAGTTGGCGATGATAAAATGAACTTGTACTCAATTTGCGGTAGTATTATGACTCGATAAATGAAGGAGATTAAACTGGTTTTTGTTGGATCGTGAAGCGTTAGTAACAAGTCAGAGAATTAGCAAAGTTTCCTAGGCAGCGAAAATAAACAATAAGGAACACAGTATTTAGAGAGGAAAACTTTATGTCCGACCAACAAATCGTAGAAAGAAAAAACCTCTACCCCTAAGACTCCTTCTCAGAGGATTTTCAATAGAATACTTTTATTAAGTTTCAACGATTACAAGGCAAGTCAAGTTCCCTTGTAACTAAGGCACCAACCAAAGTTCAACCAACTAGACTTCTACAACCCTAAGCGTAAACCTAAATGGAAGTAAATTACTGACCTAAGTGCTCACTCACTTGTGGATTCTTCACCGGAAAAAGCCACACACTCGTACACTCGAAAAGCTCACTCTTCAAGTTCGCCGTTAATCAACCACAATTTAACCCTAGCTATAATCTAGCTATTTATAAGAAATGTCAAGTCTGATCTCATACGTAATTCTTGCCTAATTACGCAGATTTTCCACTTAACAAATCCCTCACTAATAGGAGAAAGTACTATTTGTGATTTGGATCCTCAACCATGCCGATTCTTGCCAAAACCGAATGATCTCGGATTTCCTAGATAAGATTGTGTATGTTTGATCTTATCCTTTTTTAATCTTCTCAAGCAACCACCTATAACTATCATATCTTCGTAGAAGATCGCTCGTAGAAGATCTGGTAACTTACTATTAATAGAAAGTCGCGTCCTTTTAAGAAGCGTTTCCTAAATCTCACTCGTTCCCTCCATTGTTTCTCACAATGTTCTGTCACTCATGACAATGTACCTATTTTCCTGAAAGACTTACATGTAGAAGCAAGTTATACCAACTAAGTTTGTTATCATCAAAACTAAGAGAAATAATGAAACAACGATTGTTCCAACAGTTTTTATTGAGGGCTAATACTTGATTAGTCTTGGATAGACTCATCAAAATTAGCCAAGCAACGATCAACAACTTAAGGATAAACACACCCGAAGGCCGAAGTTAATCAATCAAATGATCTTCACTAAGCTGACGAATAATACTTGATTTGTCTTGGATAGACTCATCAAAATTAGCCAAGCAATGATCAACAACTTAAGGATAAACACACCCGAAGGCCGAAGTTAATCAATCAAATGATCTTCACTAAGCTGACGAATACCAAAGTTTGCACTAGGTTATACACCTTTAGTTAACAATTAAAGTTGAACTATTGCTATTAAAGTTGAACAATTCTTAGTTATAGGTGACCGACTTTTTTCTCATACAAAGTTAAAGTTGAACAATTAGCCATTAAAGTTGAACATTTAGGTTTTAAAGTTGAACACTTTTTGTTAAAGTTGAACACATTATTTTCCCATACAAGATTAAACTTGAACAATTATTAAAGTTGAACAATTAGCCGTTAAAGTTGAACACTTATTTCTTAAAGTTGAACAATTAAGTGTTGAAGTTGAACACTTTATTTTCTCATACAGGATTAAAATTGAACAATTAGTTGTTAAAGTTGAACACTTAGTTTTTAAAGTTGAAGACTTAGTATTTAAAATTGAACACTTTATTTTCCCATACAAGATTAAAGTTGAACAATTAACTGTTACAGTTGAATATTTAAGCGTTAAAGTTGAACATTTTTTTAAAAATAAATTACAAAAAGTACTTTTTTAAAAAAAAGTAAAAAAATAATTAAAAAATTTAACCGTTGACCGATCAACGTCGATAGTTGACATGTCAGTGGTCAACGCTGACCATTGACTAGTCAGCGCTCAAATGTATACCATGGAGTATGATTGAATATTTATGTGTTAAAGTTGAACATTTGACCGTTGAAGGTGAACATTTTATAAAAATAAATTATAAAAAAGTACTTTTTTTAAAAAGGTAAGAAAAATTAAAAAAGTTAACCATTGACCGATCAACTTCGATAGTTGACATGTTAGTGGTCAACGCTAACCATTGACTAGGCAACGCTCAAATGTATACCATGGAGTATGATTGAATATTTAAGCGTTAAAGTTGAACATTTGACCGTTGATGTTGAACATTTTTTAAAAATAAATTATAAAAAGTACTTTTTTTAAAAAAGTAAAAAAAAAATAAAAAAGTTAACCATTGACCGATCAACATCGATAGTTGACATGTTACTATGTTAGTGATCAACGCTGACCATTGACTAGTCAACGCTCAAATGTATACCATGGAGTATGATTGAATATTTAAGCATTAAATTTGAACATATGACCGTTGAAGTTCAACATTTTTTAAAAAAAAATTATAAAAAAGTACTTTTTTAAAAAAAAATAAAAAAAATTTAAAAAAGTTAACCGTTGACCGATTAGCATCGATTGTTGACATTTCAGTGGTCAACGCTGACCATTGACTAGTCAAGGCTCAAATGTATACCATGGAGTATGATTGTGTGTGAGTGTCCATGGATTTTAAGGTGCACCTTTCATTCTAGCTTTTCATATGCTCTAATCTAATGACTCAAATCCCTCCTCACTCCTCACCATAAAACCCCTCCTCACCATAACCTAACCCTTATTTGCATAACACTGCCATTGACCCAGATGTTACAGTAGATAATTTTATTGATAATACCATACGCGGGAATGTGCTAATTAAACTTCAAGAGTTGTGAAAAAAAAACTAGAGATCCTTCTTCTAGAAAATTAGATTTGTGGTAGAATGTGTTGGTTATCAAATAAAAAATGGTTGGTTCTCTACAATTGTGACACCCCTATTTTACAACTATGGGTATTACCGCCAGTGACCTTAGATTTTTCCATCAAAAGTCACCCAGGACTTAGAGATACAACACATTTTATAATAAAGCGAAAATTCAACAAGGAATGCTCCACTAAAGTCTGATATTTTCGCAAAAAGAAGGAAATACCAGGCAAATGCAGAAAGAAAAACGGCTTAGTCTAAGGAGACTTATCAAGTGGGAATTGATAGTTCTGATGGGTGGGATTTTGTAAATCCTTGCTTGTAATGTCTTCCCTCTGAATTTCTTCTAGCTTGTCCCCTTTGGGTCTTGTAGAGACTACTAATTGCAAATTCTCTCTCTTTGGGTTCTGTTATAAAATTACCTTTATTCAATACAAAAAAAAGATCGTGAAGCCACTTTATTTTACCTATAAAAATGGAAAAAATACTCAAAATAATACCAACTTTTGCCTATTGACTCAAAATAATACGAATTTTTAAATTAATAAAAAATAATACCAACTTTTATTGTATTAACCAATAATAGTACAAAGACATTTCTGATGGAGATTTCGGCAAAACATATGATATGTCTATCAAAATTTGTTGACTAAACATTAAAAAATATCGATGGCTAAGATTTTGATATGATTATTACTCACTATCATCGTATAAATTACCATTTCGCATATAAGCTTATCGATTTACATTATATAAATTATCATTTCACCTTGTGAAATTAACAAAAGTTGGTATTATTAATGACCAACCAACAGTTTTCAATGGCCACATCACATATTTTGCCAAAATTTTCACAAAAAACACCGTTATACTATTTTTAGTTAATATAATGAAAGTTACTATTATTTTTAGTTAATACGATGAAAGTTGATATTATTTTTAGTCAATTTAAAAGTTCATATTATTTTGGATCAATTGACAAAAATTAGTATTATTTTGAGCAATTTTTTCTAAACAAATAATAAAAGTGTCGCTTTTCAACGTGACCGACCCACGGGATGTGAAGTTTGGACGATCTTGTTAAGTTAGGTTTGAAGTTTGATGTTCCGACCAATAAAGTTGGGTTTTAATGTATTAAATTCTTACCAAAAAAGGTTTGATTGATGTATTAAATTTTTTAAATTAAAAAAAACGTTTTCTATCTATTACGTATGTGGACCCATTAGAACGGGACCATCGAAAATATCTTAGCTGTTGGGATGACTTCTGTACGTGTGATAGATCAGGCCAGTGAACGATAACCACGCATTAGTTTCGACTTCATATCCTCCATCGGACGGAGATTTTCTTCCTCTTAATAGTACATTCTAGATAATTTATAATTAAAAATTATTTTAAAAAGATCTTTGATAAAGTTTGGTGGGCCAATACCAACTGAGTTGGTGATTGTTCGAGTACACATGCGTGTATAGGTCTAGCACAAAAGACTTTAGAGTCAACTCATTGTCGACGAACCCAAGGAGTTTCCAAAATTGCACCATCATGATGGACTAGCCCATATGCGAGTGGGGAGCATTTCCCCATGAATGACCGAAATAACTAAGGACCCATTATCAAATAAGCTCTAATACCAGTCGGTGGGCCAATACTGACGGAGGAAGTGACTGTTCGAGCGCATATTTAGTTATAAAATTATGCACAATCAATTATATATTCATGCACAATCATCTAAAAAAACACGCATACCCGTCCAAGAAACTATGTACACTCAATGACAAAGTTGTGCATAGGGCATGCATACCCATCCAACAACCATGAACAGTTCTTTATTCTCTCCACAAATATTATTCTCTCATGATTCATTCTCTTAAGATTAAAATTAAGAGAATGAATAGGGCATTGTATTAATCTCGTTCGTCCCTTCCAAAAAATCAACGTCCCTGATTAAATAAACATTCATTAAAAAAGATAAAATATGGCACGAACGAATTTTTCCCGTATTATTCGCGTTTTTTTCAATAAAAAACGGAATAGACGAATTTTTCCCGTATTATAGAATACGTTTTTATGAGTCACGCCCAATTTGTTCATCAATATTGACGAATTGTTCATCAATACTAACTAATTGTGCATCGAATTTTTGATAACATTGTTCATCGATTTCAAACTTTTTTAATTTGAACTTTATTTTTTAACCTTATCTATGTGTATGAATACAATATTATCTAGTTTTTGATGCATATATATAATTATTTTTTATATACCCATATTTTTTCATTGATCGATATACTCCTATTTGGTCATTGATATATCCTTGTTTGTTGATTGGTATACCATTATTTGTTCATTGATATGCTCATTTTTGTTCATTGGTATACCATTGTTTGTTCATTGATATAACCTTATTTGTTCATTGTTTGTTCATTAATATATCCTATTTGTTCATGGATATACCCCTATTTGTTCATCGATATAACCTCATTTATTCATTAATATACCCTTATTTTTGAATAGAAATGAATTTATATTTGTGTGTTAATACCATCAATTTGTACATTTAGGACTATTTATTTGTGCAATTTTGCATTTATTTTGTGCTTTAAGGCTATATTTTTTTTTCTTACTCATATAATCAGTTTTCACTCACATACTCATATAATTAGTTTCAATGCACACATATGTTTATCTAGTTTATGTAGTTGTGGTACGAATCCTTTCTTAAGAGTAAAATGTTAATATATTAAATATCCAATTCAGCTAAGTCAATTATACATGACGAAATATCAGTTACAACGACTTATTCATGTCCGAATTAAGATACAAATGTGTGATAAAGTGAGTTACACAATTGCATGTCATGTCTACCTATATGAGCACAACAAAAAGAAACAAATGAAGTGCTCAATATAGTACCTAAATATGATAAATTTGATGTATAAGCTTGAATGCAAAAGATAATAGATAAAGAATCTGACTTTGCAATAATATGATATATGCTTAGAGAACGAGCCAACTGCAAACCGAAGAGGAGTGCTTGTGTCTTAGATATGTTCGAAGCCCGGCCAAGAAGTAGTCACATGTTTCACAACAACAACAATGACAAATCCAAACGAGTCAAACAAGGCAATACCGAGACTGACATCAAAACAATTAGTTTTGTCTCACATACGAATAATTATGATGCATACGCATATATTAATGCATATAATTTCGATACACATTCTTCCATTTTTATGTACAAACAATAGATTTTTGATGCACAAGCAATAGTTTATTTATGCACAAAATCACAGTTTTGATGAACAAAATTATAGTGTTGATGAACAAAACCACAATTTTGATGAACAATCTGAGTGCACGTCCTATTTCTTTTTTTTTTCAAAAATATGCGAATGATTCGCCAAAAATTCGCGCGTTTCGTTTTTCTCCCTTTTAGTGAAATGATCAGCGTCTTGATTTTTATCCATCCAACGACTCTTATTCTTTCTTATTTCGCACCTGGACCCATTCACCCTGAACCAGACCCTATATAATAAATATTTATATAGTCTATGCGCATAAATCACTATTTTGACCTAATATCAATTAATTATAATATATATACACAAGCTAATATAAAAGGAAGAATATTTTACGGTTAAGTAATTATAATAGGGAATTTCAAAATATAATATACACAATTTTATACTAAGACGAATATAATATTATTGTGTAATTAGATAATATATATTTTTGAGTTTTTTTGAATGATATTTATAAACTTTTGCAATAAGAGTATTTATTTAATATCAAAAGACAAATTTACTAGTAGTACTAGAGTGTTAACCCGTCTGTTGGATGAGACGGAGTTTATATCTTGTATTTTTTAAATGTTCAAGTTTTTAAAAATCATAAAACATGTGATTATGCATATGAAATAATTTTATTATAAAATATTATAAATGAATGAATATAAAATTATATCCTATATTTTTTTCTCTATTTCTCTTTCTAGTGAACAAATTAAATTTTTGTTCTAATTAATTGCAACATACTTTATACGTACTAGGATTAGTCTATTTATAGAGACTGGGGTGATAATCGTTGACACGTATAGTAGTCCTAGGATAGCCTATATGACACGTATAGTGGTTGGAACCTTCCCAATTGGTGCATCTCTTTGAACCACTTTTTTTGAGTCTACCCTTGACGTCTTGAACTGGTACGTAATTAGGACAGGATATATACATCCTCTATGAACTCTATAGTGTCAATGTCATAAATCCAAATAGGACTGAAATAAACTAAATAGTGAAAAATATCGATCACAATCGTAATATGAAACACAAATTTAAGTTGAACTAATACGTGGTCAATCATTCAGCGTCGTGGTGAAAAAACAACATTACTTCATTCGAATGACGCAAGCCATATATAGCTTTGATCGTCATTTTCAGTTTTTTTTATAGATTCATTCCCTCTTTCATGAATTAATGTATGGAGGCTCTTGTTAACTTCTTATATGGGCCATATGCTATTGACAGGAGAATCTATTAAGCAGAGAACTATATGACCAAGCACTGGAATCAATTATGAATTAGACAGTTTTTTTTTTTGAAACATCATGAATTAGGCAATTAACTTCCCTAATTAGTTAAATTAAATTAAAGGTACCTAACTTGGTATTGGACTCTAGTCTTATGGCTATATATAAAGTAATCATCAGCAATTCAGCATAATAAACAAGCATAGAATAAAATATAGTATTTGGCTTAATTTCTAGTACATGTCCACATAACCCTGTGTACTTGAAACCTTCTGCTTCCATTCTCAGTCATTAATGGAGTCTGCAAAATGTGACCAAATTAAAATTCCCAATCCTCATTCCAAAGTGGGATCAATCTTAGGCTTTGGGACTAATTGAGAGTACTTGTTTAAACATCGCAATGCACACTCATTTAAAATAGAGCATTTACATTCAATTAGAAAAATCATGCACACTAAGTTATAAAATTATTCACAATCAGTTATATAATCATGTACATTCGTCTAAAATAATATGCACACTCATCGAAGAAACTATGCACATCCAGTGAAAAAGTTGTGCACAATTACTCCATTAGTAATAAGATAAAGCATAATCAATAATTGCTTATGATACACGTTGTTTCAAATAAAATCTGAGTGTACCCAAGGGCGGAGCTATAGCATGCCCAGAGGGGACTATAGCCCCCACTGAAATTTAAAAAAACAATTACCAAGTAGTGTAGCTTTTCTAGTGGAATTCAGCTGGTACTTTGTCCACGCTGTTTTCAAAGTGACCAGTGTTCAAATCCTAGTAGCGTAGTTTTTCCCTAGTCTTTTACTCCAGTATTTTTTAATTTTGCAACCTACAAACGTATTTGTTTTTGTTTTAAATTTTGCAACTTGCAGAAGTCTTGTTTTTGGAAACGTGAGTGGTGGATGCAACCTGCAAGTTCTGTACAAATGTACTTTTTTACACATAAGGCTTTAATTAATTTTATTTTTGTGAGTTAAATAACTTAAAATAAATTTTGTACTTATTTTACCGAGTATTTCAAAATATTAGTAAGATAATTTTAATATGTGTCTAATAATAATACTAATTTTGATAATTTAGTTATTATTTTAATGCACCATTAGGTTCATCACATATTTTTAATTTGAATTTTTTTCCATAGTAGTTGATTAATCAATTTGCATGTTTTACTCTCCATGTTTTCTATTACTAATTCACCCCATTTGGGCCTTTGGGGTATGAAGATGATAGGGATATTTTTTGTAAATTATTACTTTTTTTTTGTAAATTATAATTATAATGCACTTTTTTTGTTTAATTATGATGATCATCTGTATCGGCTTTGTCTGTCCTTGGTCAATTGATACTGAATTTTTTTTATTCCCGTATTTAAATATTTAGCCCCCCTCAGCTATATTTCTGGCTACGCCACTGAGTGTACCGAAACTTTTCATTTTAATAATGTTTTAATCAAGGTCGTCTAACGACTATGGACGGTTTTTTATTCTCTCTACAAATTTTATTTTCTTATTATCTCTTTTCTTTTGATTAAAATTAAAAAATAACGATTACAATACAATTTTATATGCCTCTATATTAATTTTAGGAAAAATGACTTATAATAATATGAAGTATCAACTTTGAACCAATAATAATATGAACTTTAAAAATCACCGGCAACAATGCGAACTATTACGATATTAACTAAAAATAATACGAACTTGAAAAGTGACTCGTAATAATACCAAGTATTCGCTTTGAACCAATAATAATACGAACTATCATGATATTAACTTAAAACAGTACAACAATTAGTTTCCGGTGAAACCTATGTTGCGGTACCGGAAATTATGACATGACATCAAATTAATTGACATCTTATTTTTTCCTAATTAACACTTCAATTTACACGTGTCAGCTCTTCACTCCCAACCATCATCATCTCCAACTTCTCTTCACATGTCGTCTTCGTTAGCTCTATTCTCCCTCCACCTCTTCTCTTTTGAAACCGAATTCTTTGAGAGTTGCAATCTCGTGCCCCACTTCCTGCAACCTCGCCCCCCTCTCCATCCTCGCCGCCTCATAAGCTTAGCCTAACTTCATCCGCTACCTCCCGCAACACGCCCTTAATTTCTGATATGCTTCACTCATGGCTACTAAAAAATGGATACTTGGTAATAGTTCATATTATTATTGGTTTAAAGCAGATACTTGGTATTATTACAAATTATTTTTCAACTTCATATTATTTTAGGTTAATATGGTAATAGTTTGTATTATTGATGGTGATTTTTATAATTCATATTATTGTTGGTTCAAAGTAGATACTTTAAATTATTAGAAGTCATTTTTTTTCCGCAATTTTAGAAAAGAAAATTTTACTACATATGATAATTGCTTCCGGTTCAGTTCTCTCTATTCTCTTTCTAGGGAGAAATTAAATTTGTTCTAATTGCTTACTTGTACGTACTAGGAGTCTATTATTAGAGTATATTTATAGAGAATAGAATGTGTGAGTAGGTAAAATTAATTATTATAATTATTTTCTTTATTATTTGTGATAAAAGTACTTTTATTTACTATACTTTTCTATCTTTAAGTATTTTATTATAAAATTAAATATGACGGTTATTCGTTATGGTGAAGGATTATATCTTAGTCGAAAGATAGAATTTCCACTTGGATTGAGGAGCAAGAAATCGCTTGTTGGGCTTGGAGCATTATTGGCCCGCCCTTAGAGATAGAGTTTTCGACCTTTTCTCTCCCTCTCCTCCATTATAAATACATGTCATCGCCATGTATGATGAGCACCTCATATTCGCTGAGCTCGCACACAAATCTTGTCTTTTACCTGAACGTTGAATTGACAATTGCTCTTCTGACTTAGGAATCAGAGGTGGATTAGGGGGTCTTGCCCCTTGTGTCCATTGTTTTGCAGGTTCTAGGTTAAAGAGGCAGTTGGAACGAAAGGTGAAGAAGGGAGTATTCAACTAGTGCATTGAAGACGAATTTTGGTGCACTAACAAAATGCTATTCCTATGTTGACACGTATGGTGGTGTAGGATAGCCTATATGATGGAACACTCGTTAATCCATGGTTTCTCTTAGTTTTGATGATAACAAATTTTGTCCATGGTTTCTCTTAGTTTTGATGATAACAAATTTTGAATGATTAATGTGTTATTTCAAAAGTATCACATGAATGTCACAAGACAAAACCATTAGTGTGAAGGAACGACCAGGGATGAGATAAGATCAAATCGGAGAGATCTTATCAAGGAAATCCGATATCGATCGGTTATGGCAAGTATCTGATTGGTTAATGATATAGAATAATTTGTATTTTTTTAATCCTATTTTTGTGGGATCTGCCGAGTGGAATATCATCACAATTAGGCAAGAATTGTGATTGAGATCAGACTCGGTGGTTGCTCTATAAAAGGCTATGTTTAGCTAGGGTTAGAGTGTAGTTGACGATGAAATAGAAGAGAGAGAGAGTCAAGTGTTCGTGTTCGTGTGGCTTTTTCCGGTGAAGAATCCACGTTGGTGTGAGTACTCATGTTGGTAGTTCACTTATTGTTTACGTTTACGTTTAGGGTACGTAGAAGAGGTTGAGTTGGTTGAACTTTAATTAGTGTCTTAGTTACTAGGGAACTTGACTTGCCTTAGAATCGTTAAAACTTAATATATAAGTGTTATATTGAAATCCTCTAAAAAGGTGTCTCAGGGGTAGAAGTTTTTCTTTTTACGACTTATTGGTCGGGCATAAAATTTTCCTCTCTAAATATTGTGTTTCTATTTCGTTATTATTTCCGCTACCCAGAAAACTTTGCTAGTTTCCTTCTTTGTTAATAACAACACATCACGATCCAATAATATGAACCACTTATCTACCCTTGAACTGGTACGTAATTAGGACATGATACACCCTCAATAAACTATATATGTAGTGTCAATGTCATAAATCCAAATGTAGGACTGAAAAATAAACTAAATAGTGCAAAACATCGATCATAATCGTAATATGAACAGTAGTTTCAGTTGAACTATAGTACAAATAATAATAGCCATATCTTAACCAATACGTGGTCAATCATTCCGCGTCGTGGTGAAGAACAACAATACTTCCTTCAATGGACGCAAGCCATATAGCATCGATCGTTCATTTTCAGATTTATAGATTCATTCCCTCTTTCATGAATTAATGTATGCAGGGTCTTGTTAACTTCTTATATGGGCCATATGCTTTGACAGGAGAATTTATCTAGCAGTAATATATGACCAAGCACTGGAATCCATTATGAATAAAGCAGTGAACTTTATTAAAGTCTGGTGGGCCGAGAATCTGGGGGTCGTGCGTGTAAAGGACCTAGCATACAAACCCAATAAGGTTTCAACTCAAAACCATATGGTAATGGGTGGAGTAGATCATTAGTTTCAATTTCAGATGTGGGACAATTCTCAACACGCCCCCTCAAGTGCAACTGCCTAGGCCAGTTGACACTTGGACATAATCCCTCAAGGCTTTAGCGAACCGTCACAATTGGATCGGCAACTCCTATATTGGGCGGGCTGCTTGAATACGCTCACATGGCCGACAAGTCCGAATAAATCCCTCAAGGCTCACAAACCGCCACTATTGGGACTCGGTCGCTCCTATATCGGGCGGACTGCCTAAATGGCCCATGTAGCCGGCAAGTCCGAAGACTCCGGGAAATAAACCCACACCGTAACCTGCTGTGATACCATATTAAAGTCTGGTGGGCCGAGAATCTGGAGGTCGTGCGTGTAACGGGCCTAGCATACAAACCCAATAAAGTTTCAACCCAAAACCATATGGCAATGGGTGGAGTAGCTCATTATGTTATATTCTAGGCTTTGTAGTTCCCAATTTCAGACGTGGGACAATTCTCAACCAACTTCCCTAATAACCTCCTATTTAAATTAAATTAAACTTACCTACCTTGGAATTGGACTCTAGTGATTCTTTTGGCTATATATAGAGTAGTCAGCATAACAAACAAGCATAAAATACAACATAGTATTTGGCTTAATTTCTAGTACATGCCCATATAACTCTAGTGATCCTTCTGCTGCCAATTATCACTCACCAATGGAGTCTGCAAAATATGACCAAAATTCCCAATCCTCAATTCAAAGTGAGATCAATCTTAGGTCTTTGGACGGAAATTCGTCGTTCGAGCGTCGCAATGCACATTACAAGCCAAACATTTGGAGTTATGATTACTTGGAGTCCCTTGTGAGCACTAACAATGTAAGATATCAATGCTTTTAATTTCCATGCATGCTTTCTTTCTTACTTAATGATATTCATGTTAATTAACATGCTTTTATTTATAATATTGCAGGTTTCACTTTGTGGAGCTCTAGTTCAAAGGCTGAAAGAGGATTTCCTTCAAGTGTTTGATCAAGAGACAGATGCATCCAGGTTGCAGATAATTGATGACATCAATAAGTTGGGTCTCACCAGTCTCTTTGAGAAGGACTTAATCAAAGCTCTAGATGGTATACAAATTGGGTTAAACGCGTTTAATCCGAGTTCTATGGACAACATTGGATCTGCTGCGTTATGTTTTCGACTTCTTAGGCAGCACGGCTACAATGTTTCTCAAGGTGAAATTTGCATAATCTTAACAAATTTCAAGTGTCAACCTTAAGAAATCACGTGTCACATTTGTAAATTGATTATGAACAATGGGTAACTAACTCTTTATTTTGTGACACGTGCAGGATTATTCACTGAATTTCTTGAAAAAGAAGGAGATGATAAGAGTAGCAGCAATACTGGTTCAAACGTAAAGGGACTAATTGAGCTATATGAGGCATCTCATTTAGCCTTGGAAGATGAAACCTTATTGATAAAGGCTGGAGAACTTTCACATGAAAATCTTAAGCAAATCCATCATAATAATAATAGCTCAGACCAAAGCCTCACCACACAAATTGCTCATGTCTTGGATCTTCCGCGGCATTGGACGGTGCAATGGTTTGACGTCAGGAGGAGAATTGATGCGTATGAGTCGGAAGCCACAAGGAATATTCCTGCATTACTTAAGCTTGCTAAGCTCAGTACATCAAAAAGATCTTAGTGACTTGACCATGTAAGGAAAAAAGTACTAAATATTTTGGTACATTTTAACTAAATTCCGTTATTTTTGTCAGATAGCGCTGAATTTTAATTTTCCTTCTGTCTTTTGGGCGCATCCTCTTGATCTGTTTAGGCTATAGGTGCCCCCATATTGGCCCCAGATCCTGCTTGAGCGGGACTTTATTGGGCAATGATGTTGTGAGTTTATGTTAGCTGTATAATTACCACGTGTTATATTTTCGCGTTTCAGGTGGTGGAAGAGTCTAGGACTAATAGAAAATATCAGCTTCGCAAGGGACCGTTTGGTTGAGAGTTTCTTGTGGACCGTTGGAGTTGCTTCAGGACCACAATATTCAAGTCTAAGAAAATGTCTAACCAAAGTGGTCACTTTTGTGCTAGTTTTAGATGATCTTTATGATGTCTTCGGGTCACTAGATGAACTCAAGTGTTTTACCAAGGCCGTCGAAAGGTTAACATATATTGTCTTACTCAAATCATATGAAATCAACACCTCCTAAGTTATTACATCAAGTAACTCAATTTTGAATCTTTTGTGCTTTTCAGTTGGCCTTGGGAGCAAACTGATCACCTTCCAAAGTGTATGAAGATCTGTTTTTGGGCACTAAATCATACCACAAATGACATTGCCAAGGAGATTGAGGACGAAACCGGTTACCCTAGTGCTCTACCATACCTAAGAAACGCGGTATGTAATTCATCTCCATAATTCCCCATATGGACCCGAGATAAATTCGTGATTGATTCTGACATAAAGCATATGGATTTGCTTTTAGTGGGCTGATTTTTGCAGATCATTGCTAGTAGAGGCAAAGTGGTACAGCAAGCGTCACACTCCTACAATAAAGGAATATCTAAGCTCTGCGTGGATATCATCTTGTGGGCCTTTGCTATCCCTTGTAGTTATCCTGTTGGCAACAGAGATTACATCTAACGAGTTCACCAACAAATTCAATGTAATGGAAGGTCTCGTGTACTACTCGTCAGTCATCATCCGGCTTTGCAATGATTTAGGAACCACAGCAGTAAGAATCTGAGTTAACACAGATTGCATTTTTGGTGAAAAAATTAGCTTAAATAACTTTTTTTTTCCAATGATTGTAATTGGATTAGGCGGAGCTAGAAAGGGGCGATTCACCCTCGTCTGTCCTGTGCTACATGAGAGAAGCCAATGTCACAGAAGAGGCCGCACGGCGTAGAATTAAAGACATCATATCTTGCACATGGAAGAAGATCAACGGGGAGTTTGTGAAGCAGGATCCGTCGCTAGTTAAGCCTGCAAGTCTCATAGTAAATACAGCTCGAGTGTGCCATTACATTTACAACAAGGGTGATGGATTCGGTGTCCAAGATGGCGACACCAAGCGACAGATCAAGCGCGTGCTGGTTGAGCCGGTTGTTATTGACTAGCTACCACAAATATACATTCACTGGATAAGAATAAAGATAGAGCATTACAATAAACATGGTCATTAGTCTATCAAAACAGATCAATCTCAACATTGTATATAGCCAGCCTTGAAGCCAAGTTCAGTCGTTTATCTTTTGAGAAAAGTATTTAGAATAATTTCATATATATGTAATGAGTGACTAGCATAAGGATAGGGGGACACAGGGGTTCCTGAGGTGTCACCGGACGTCCGGACCCCTCTCCACCCGTAATTGTAACTTCATGTCACAATTGATGAAGAGGTGAAATCAGAGAGGAAATGGTCTTTTTGGACTTTGTTCTTCGTTTCAAAATGACTAACTTCCCTCCTTTTGAAAACATCAGAATCCATGGAGAGCAACAGACTTCAGATCATAGCTGATTTTCAGTGAGTATGTAACGTCCAGTTGCCAAAGTAGGTGGGAAAAGCCTCCAACAAGCTGAAAAGAATCAAGCTAAAAAATATAGATAAAGTGCACATAATATATATAGCTCTGATAAGTACAACAAGTTTTTAAATTCCTACGTACAGTAGCAGTTCATAATCCATTTCCATGTCAAAAAACACATAGAAAGAAGATTAGATAAACAAAAATAACACAAGAGCACAATAACACAAGTGATGCAGGTTAACACATAGAAATGATGAATAGTTAGCAGCACTATAACTTATAGCAAAGTGATCTTTATGTATCTAAAGTTGTTGATACAAAAAATGAAACAATTTGAAAGAGTACACAACCTGAGTGGATGTATTTCACATTATGACCTCTTCTTTATCAAGTGAATATCAAATTTGTATAATAAATCAATACATTAGTCTAGAATTGAAATCCATTTATGAGGTAAAAGGGTTTAGTGTTCTGGAGGTAGTTTCTCCACAATGGACGAATCTGGGAATAAATTCAGATGCATCAGAGAAATCCAATAAAGCATAAAGTACAAAAATTAGATCAAGCCAGAAGACAACATCTAACATTAATATGACTATTATAGTAAAAGTACCAAGAAAAAGGAACGATAGTTCAATTAGCACTATGGCAAAAATGTGAGCAGCTTTGTAAATCCTTTAATTGCACTTCATAGACTTTGAGCTGACGAGATGCTTAGGCAATCACCTTCCCATTCTGCAAAAGCACGCATCCCAAGCCTTGCTTTGAGGCATCATTGTAGACCACATAGCCGTCGTGTCCATCTGGCAGCGTCAGAACTGGTGCGCTTGTTAGACACTTCTTGAGTTCTTGGAAGCTTTATTCACACTTTTCGTCCCACACAAACTTCTTGTGGGTTTTCCGGAGTAACTTCGTCATTGGTCTTTGAGAATCCCTCGACGAATCTTCGGTAGTACCCTGCAAGTCCCAGGAAGCTGCGAATTTCTTTCACATTCTTTGGTTGCTTCCATTCTGAGACTGCTTCAATCTTCTTTGGGTCCACCATTACTCCGTCTTGATTGATAACATGGCCTAGAAAAGCCACTTCTTTAAGCCATAAATCACACTTGGATAATTTGGCGTAAAGTTGGTTGTGCCTTAAGATTTGTAGCACTGTTCGAAGGTGTTCTTCATGCTCCGCTCGATTCCCGGAGTAGATTAAGATGTCGTCAATGAAGACAATGACAAACTTGTCGAGGTATTCATGGAAGCATCGGTGTATTAAATCCATGAACACCGCAGGTGCGTTAGTCAGGCCGAATGGCATCACTACAAACTCGTAGTGGCCATAGAGAGTACGGAATGCGGTCTTCGGAATGTCCTCTTCACGGATCCGAAGTTGATGATAACCTGATCTCAAGTCGATCTTGGAGAAAACTTTTGCACCTCGGAGTTGGTCTAAGAGGTCATCTATCCTTGGAAGAGGATACTTGTTCTTGATGGTGACCTTGTTCAGTTCTCTGTAGTCGATGCACAAACGGAAGGTTCCGTCCTTCTTCTTCACAAATAGCACGGGCGCTCCACAGGGCGAAGCACTCGGTCGGATGTAACCCTTCTCAAGCAGTTCTTCGAGCTGACTCTTGAGTTCTTTCATCTCTAGCGGGGCCATTCTGTAGGGCGCTTTAGAGATTGGGGCGGTACCCGGCTCGAGGCTTATCGAAAACTCGACTTCTCGTCGGGGAGGCAATCCTGGGAGTTCTTCTGGGAAAACGTCGGGGAATTCTCGGGCTACAGGGATTTCTTGGATATCCATGACCCTTTTCTCCATTGGCTCGAGGTAACAAAGATACCCAACACAGCCTTGTCGGAGTAATTTCCCAGCCTTCATGGCGTTGATCACCTTTCCATTTTCCTCTTCTCGCTTTCCCTTGAATCTACAAACATGTTTTCCTCCAGAGTTGATGGTTACTGTCCGGGAGTAGAAATCGATTATTGCTTTATGCTGAGACAACCAATCTCTTCCGAGAATGATGTCGTAAGGATCCATCGGGATGCCTATCAAGTTGGAAGAAAAATTTCCTCCTTGAATGCATAAGGGAAAACTACTCAGCTGTCTTGCTCCTACTATCTTTTCTCCATTCGGAAGGTTCACTATGAACGGTTCGCATTCTTCGAGATGGTCTAATCTTAGAAGTTCTATGCACTTTTCGGATATGAAGGAATGCGAAGCACCGGAATCAAAGAGTATAAACACGTCTTTAGAACGGATATGGAGAGTACCTTGACAAATGGGTTCTTCGGGCTTGTCAGTGGTGCGCATCTCATACAATCTCTGCCCTTGTCCCTGCGAGTTCATAGGCCCTTTGCCTTTCTGGTTAGCTGTGGACTGAACTGAAGCGGTTTCTGCAGGCTTGTTTGACGCCTGAGGTCGCTGGGACACCGTGTTCGAGCGGGTCTGACCTGCTAAATTCACTGGTTGCCTGCAGAATTGTCGGAGGTGTCCATCTTTGTTGCAGTTGTAACATCTTCTTGGTGTTTTGGGACAATTCCGGTTTATGTGTCCGGGTTCGGCACAGTTGTGGTAGACGATTGGGGTCTTTGTGGACTCCTCCCTAAAGCTTGGTTTTGTACCAACCGACGAAGCCTTGTGCTTGCTTTTCTTTGACCACTGAGAACCTTGCGGCGATGCTGGCCTCTTAAATCCACTGTGACTGGAGTGGTGAGGCTTCCCTCCACCGAACTTCTTGCGCTCAGGAACCTTCAGAGTTGACTCCATTTTATGTGCATGATCCACATACTCCTCCAAGGTTGTGAAGGAGCGGTTTGCCATCCAAGACTTGATGTGGTCGCTCATCCAGCGGTGAAAGTGTTTGATCTTCTGCTTTTCTGTGGTGATCTCTTCATCAACATACTGTAGCAGGTGATTAAATTTCTTAGCCCTTTCCAGCGCGTTCAACCCATGCAGCTTTGGGGAGTGAAACTCATCTAGCTTTTCATCTCGCATCGATTCCGTGAAGAATCGGCGCATCATCTTGTTCTTGAACATGGCCCAACTTAAATCTGGGTGGCTGGATAGAATGGAACTTTCCCACCACTCGCCTGCTTCATCTTTTAATTTTAGTGCATCCATGTGCACCTTGTCCGCTTCTGAGCATGGTATGTTGCGTAAGAGCCTCTCCATATGAGAAAACCAGTATTGCACTCCTGACGGATCCCCGGTTCCGTCATACGAATCAGGCTTCATGGCGTTGAAAGCCTTGATTCCTTTAGTGAAGCTGACCAGATTTTGCTTCACGGGAACCACCTCTGCTGTTTGACCAACTTCTTCTTGCACTTCTTCAGGTGCTTCGGGGTCCACGGGTTTAGGAACCGTAGAAGGAATTTCCTCTCGTAATAGCTGTTGTACGAGAGTGCGCAGTGCACCTACAGTTTCTGCGTTGAACATAATTGGGGCAGCTGGTGCAGGAGGCGGGTTTACACGTGTCTCTCTTCGAGCTTCGGACTCGCTATCATCATTGCCTTCTCGAGGCACAGTTGAACTACGATTGGTGGCTCTTGTGTTGACCATCTGAAGGTTTTGGGTTTGTTTTTAATCGTCAAGACAATAATATATGTAAGATTGAATACGCAAGTGCTAATAATCGCGAAAGGGTAACTTCATTACTAGTTTCATAAGGAAAGTACAAGGGCTTTCATAACTTAAGCCGTTCTTAATACAGGAAAGAAAGCTAATCCGAGTCGACTTCCTAAGTACAAAATGAAGTCGAAAGAAGTGGTCTAGGCTCACTTCTGAAAATGAAAGAGTACAAAGCTAAAGATCTAGATGAGGTCGGTGTAAGTGTCGAGGAACCCGTCCTCGGAAAGGGTGTCATCAATGACCCCCGTGTCATTGGTAAGAAGGAGGTTAGCTTGCTCGATCCTGCGGCTACGACGGTTCTCGCGGGCTTGGGACTCTACGATGCAAATCCTGTACTGCAGCCTCTGTGCTTGATCCATCTCTCTCTCTCGAACCCACTCCTCTCTATGGCTCTGAAGTAGGTCCACATTCACCCTACGACTTCTGGAGGGTGCGGCGCCTGGCGGTGGCGGGGCGTTGACCAAGGGTGGTCGAGCTCGGCAATTGGAGGACTCTCCCTCCATCCATGTGACAAAGCCCTCCATCTGCACATCCCTGGGGGCTTGCATTGCCTGCTCGCGGAGTGAGAGCGGCCCACAAAATCTCTCCTCTGAGTAGTTGCCGCTGCTGGTCCCGATCTGGAGTTGCCGAAGTAGCATGTCGTCTTCATGGCACCAGAAGTCCATCATTGGGGGCATGGGCCCCACAGGCTCGGGCACTCTCGGAGGTGAGTCGACCTCCACTCTCGGCATGACCCTCGGAACCTCGATCATAGGGGGCATAGGAGCTGGGGGAACGTACTCCAACTCGGGGCTCGCTGGGGGTGATGGCGGTGGGAGTGACTCTGGGTCAATTACCACCCCATTCTCGTCTTCTTCTTCTGACGCCTCATTCATGGCGTCCCATTCTGCCTGTGCTTGCCACAGCAGCTCTAACTCCTCCTCATTAAACTCCTCCTCTTCCCCGTCCTCGAAGTTGAGTTCGGGGGCGATACCTTCTAGTTGGTGCTCGGGCTCCAACTCTTCAT
Source organism: Fallopia convolvulus (assembly GCA_964016875.1). Lineage (NCBI taxonomy): Eukaryota > Viridiplantae > Streptophyta > Magnoliopsida > Caryophyllales > Polygonaceae > Fallopia > Fallopia convolvulus. Next base: position 6,759,006 of record OZ024718.1, on the reverse strand, counting down.
CCTCCTCATCAGCGTAGTCTTCGGGTTCATAACCCGGGGCCATTTCCTCGTCCTCCGAGGGGTAGTCCTCGGGCTCGAATGCTGGTGATGGGGGCGGTGTAGCCGGAGCGGCCTCGTCATCTGAGAGCCCGATAGGGAGGTTGGGGTCCTCCTCGGGATCTTCCTCCGACTCCTCCCACGGCTCCCCGATCTGATCAACCTCCATGTCAACTCCGGGTTGGTATTCTTCATACCCAGCGTCAGGATGGGGAAAGTAAGGGTTCGGGGCTTGCATCCCGAAGTTGGCTTCATTGACATGGCTTCCATAGTGGTTGTTTGGGCTATCCATGGTCTTTTTGAGGAAGGAAAAGGAAACAGTTAGTATAGAACTTCCTTAGTTTCTACAGAAGGAAGACGTAGTGAAGGATATCAAGATTTTTTATTTTTTTTTGAAAATTTACCAAGTCAAAACTTTACTTTTTGTTTTTCATTTTCTTGGCCCTATTTAAGTATCCTAAGGTTTTTCTTATTGAGAACCTAAGATCTTAGGACGTGCAGGTCTGGTTTTACTAAACAAAATTTTCTAATGTGAAAGTAGAACTTTATAAAGAAACACTTATATTGTTTATAATTTGAAAATTTAGTACTATTTCAAGTTCTTTCGGAAGATAGAAAGATTTTGAGAAAAGATAAGTACTAGAACTAGGTATTTGCTATGTGAGGTTTCTAATATCTTTTGGAAACATACCTTTCTTAGCTAAGAAATTTGGAATTTGGAAAATTAGTAATCCTAGGTTTTCTGGAAGAGAGTAAAGAAGGAAATTTTCTATAAAGGAATGTGTTAAATAGCGGAAGTAAAAGTTAGGGTTTGAAAGTTCTTAGTTTTCGAAAATTTTCGGTTTTAAAACTTTTCGGTTTTAAAACAAAAACGTTTAGCTCTGATACCACAATTGTAACACCCCTATTTTACAACATTGGGTATTACCGCCAGTGACCTCAGACTTTACCGTCCAAAGTCACCCAAGACTTTTAGAACAATTAAAATGCGGAATAAAACATATTACATAATGAGAAAAGGTGCTCCCGAGGGAGGCTTAGTTGTTCTATATCATTCTAAAAGCCTTGGGTGACTTTGGACGGTAAAGTCTGGGGTCACTGGCGGTAATACCCAATGTTGTAAAATAGGGGTGTTACAATACGAAACCGAACTTATCTGAAATCAAGTTGGACCGAAAACCGAATGACCCGACTGAAATTGACTTCAAACCCGACTTTGCCCGATTAATTGAGCACCCGACCCGAAATGATCCAACCCAATTTGACCCGATTTTGAAAAGATTTGAATTTGACCCGAATTCGAACTTACTCGAAACTGATTTGACCCGATCTAAACCCGACCCGACCCGCCCGATTGACACCCCTAGTTTCTACTACTACAAACAACATTGAAGGAACTTGACCGGATAAACAAAAACTTCTTTTGGAATAAGGAAAACAACTATAAGCCACTTATTAGCTGGAATTCCATATGTCGCCCTCCCTCCCATGGAGGGCTGGGAATTGCTAAAGCGGTCGAAATGAACCAAGCACTTCAAATGTAGCTGCTTTGGAAGATCCTAGCGGAGCCAAACAACCTTTGGGTCAAAATAGTGACTGAAAAATACCTCAAAACAGAAAGCATCCTAAACTATAAGAAAAAACAAAACACATCTTGGCAATGGGATAAACTTGTTGGCCTAAGAGACTTCTTCGTAAAGGGCCTTATCTGGCAAGTGGGAGATGGTAAAACCGTCCGATTTTGAAAAGTTAATTGGACCGACAATGGTTCCCTTAACCCAAAACCCGAAGTCAAATCCCTTATTGACTGGGAGGAACCTGTAGAGGCATACCTCTAGGAGGATAACTCATGGAACACGGAGAAGTTGGTTAAGGTCGTCTCAGCGGATGACCTGGACAGAATATCCAAAATTATCAATCCTATTAACAAATTACCTGACAGATTGTACTGGCAACCAAGTAAAAATGGGTGGTATTCCACCCACTCTGCCATGCAGTGGCTCCACCAATCAAAAGGAGAACCCAAAATTAACTTAGAATGGATAAACCGACTAAATATCCCTCCTAAAATGAAGAATTTCATGTGGAAAGTAGCCCGCAACGGTCTACCAACTAAAACCATGCTTGCAACAAACCACATTCCGGTAACACAAGGTTGTGAAGCATGTAACTGCACGGTGGAGGACACATACCATGTGTTACTTTCATGCCCTCTCACAAAGGCAACCCTTAACTCATTAGACCCAAAATTACGGGGGATCACCGATCAAATTCCAGAGGACGGGAGAAAACCACATGAGTTTCTGGAGGAAATTAAGAATAAGACAACCAAAGAGGAATTTGAACTCCTCACTAACACCTGGTGGAGCGTTTGGTTCTCGAGGAACAAGAGAGTCTTTGACTGTAATGCCGGCACTAACTTGACCAATGCCGTTCAAATCGCTGAGTTCGTCCGAAACTAGATTAAAGACTGGAAACTTGTTGAATCCGCTGCCTCCTCCGGTCCCCGTAACTAGATTGTACGGGGCCGAGTTGGGAGAAAGTGAACCAAATGGGAAAAACCTAAAAGTGATTTTATTAAATTGAATTTTGATGGTGCAGTTAATGCAGATGGCGTGGCTTCATTCGGGTTCATCCTCAGGGACTCTGGTGGCTCCCTCATCCATTTTGACGGAGAACTGATTGGTCGACATTCCGTTCTGATTTTCGAGATAATCGCCTTGCGCCAGGGACTTCTCAAGGCCACCAGACGTGGCATTCCCCGAATCCAAATTGAAGGCGATAATTTGCAGCTGGTCAATGCCGTGCTCGGTGATTGGCGCTGCCCGTGGGAGATTGAGATGCTGTGTGCGGATATCCATTGCTTGCTAGCTCGTTTCCAGGATTGGTGCATTGCTCATGTCATTCGGGAGTGCAATTTTGTGGCGGACTTCATCGCTGGATCGTTTAGGAGCGTCTCCTCCGTCCCACTTGCAGTTGATTCGGGCCTCCGTACCCTCATCCGCCAGGATGCTCTAGGGAGACCACTAGCTTGTTAGTGGTCACCCTAATTTCTTTCCTAATAAAAAAAATAAGACAATTTTTTAGCGTTTAGACAAGAAAAAATCATGCATCAAACAGAAGGGGCAAAAATCTTTACCATGATGAGCATATAGCACAGAGGGGGGTTAACAATGAAGCAATCACACATAATGGACATGATCATAAGATAAACAATAAGAAAGGTAGATCAGTCCAAGATGGACTTACAAACATTAAGGCTTTTCCAAGTACTCTAGAACCAATTGATCAATACCTTGTAACCCATCTACAAAATGCTGCCCAGGGAACTGTTTGATGTCATCAAAGTAGGTACTCAATAATGATACATACTAAGAAAACATGATGATTAAATTAATAGAGAGAAGTGCTTTACTTGATTAGGTGGCATATATAGTTTAGTCTACTTTATATGGATTTGCATTCATAGCAGTTGTTCTAGGTGCACCTATAGCGTTCCCGCCTTCTGCAGAAGCGGAGAGAACAGATGATAAGAAAAGAGCCAAAAAAAAGATTATCAATAATTGAGCATGAAACACTAACCTAATCTAGATTATGCATCACCCCCCTGGCAAAATTGAGATTAGGCGTAACCTTCGCAACCTGAAGACCGCTTCCAATCGGCACCGAGGAGATTTCATTCCCACCTACAGAATAAACCAAACAAAACCTATACATCATTTTCCAACCAATAGGCAGTAAAACAAAAAAAAAGAAACAAATAAAACCTACTTTGTAATTGAACCTTCTCTTGGCTCTCATTGGCCCCTTCAACAAGGCTTCAACATCTTCTTTTATGAAGCCAATCCCACCACAATGGAAGTCGAGGACCTTTAACAGAGCATTGGGCTCAAATCTCGCCGAACTCAGATCTTGTAGGCTTCTAATGCCGAGATCTGAGGCGATGAAGTGGCTGCTCTCAATCTCCTTATTTTGATTGAGGAAGAATAAAAAAGAATCAATAAAAAAGAAAACAAATCAGGAGGAACAGGCTGTGAAACTCGAAGAATAAAAAAGAATCAATAAAAGAAGAGACGGTGTAAATAGATAGTCAAATGAGTTTAGACGGACAATTCACATGAAAGTAAAACCCAATTTATGACAAAATTAAAGAAACCCATAAGAAAGCTTACCAGTTTCACATACCTAAAATTCGCTCCTCGTCGAACCACAACACACTCACACGCTGCTTTCTAGAAGCAACAACGGTCAAACTCCAAACCAATAATTAACACATAATTCAACAACAAAAAAAGAACATACCTATAAAAATCAGAAATTGGCCATGGTAGGAGACCAAGAATTGGAAGCTTCACAAGTTGATAACGATGTGAGCTTTTGCCAATCCAGATAATTTAAAATCGTTCCATGAGCCAGAATCTTCAAATCAACGACCAATTGGACCAGTAGTCATATTTGCATTGCAAATCAACTGAAGGGAAATCAGGAAATTCGGTTGTCCTGTTTAGAGAGGAAAGAGGGAAGCAAAAAAGTAGAGGAAAATAAGAGATGGTGGTGATGGAGCTCTGGTTAGTGAAAGCGTAAACGACGGGCAATGGAGGCAGAGAAGAGAGCGAGCGAAGAGAGCGACAACAAGAGAAAGAGAGAGTGAAACCGGGAAGAGATTAGGAAGAGAAGGGTGCATGTGGGGTAGCTATAAGGGAGTAAAGAAATTGAGGGAAATGAAATTAAAACGGATGACCAGATAGTCAAGATAATACTCAAATAAACAGCCGGATAAGAGAGTTACTAAATGGATCACCCTTTGTTTAATGGATATGGATATGGATATGGATATGGATATGGATCTGGCGTGATCGATCTTCCCTGGTTGAGATATTGGGAATTACCCACATCAAAGAAACAAAGATTTTTTTAAAAATAATATATTAGAAGGTGAAATCTCTACATATTAGCTTAAGCTTTTGGATATAAAGATGAACTTCGAAGTCCTTGCAAAAGGTTTGTCTTGATTGCTAAATCAAATAATTAAAAAAAAAGTTCGGGACCAAGTGGTCGCTAAATACTCATAGAAAAAATTGGCGCGTGTAATTAACGACCATGTGGTCGCTAATCTGGTGCCAGTTTTTGGCAACCATGTAGTGGCTACCTTTACCGACCACGTGGTCGCAAATTCACGTGCCAAACTAGCGTGTGTTCTACCACGCATTTGACAACCACGTGCTCGCTAAGCACGTCTTCGCGGTAAAATAACCGCAAATTTAGTGTCCATATAGTCGTTACACATTTCCTATATATAGACCGCACATCCTCATTCATTTGTAAATAAAAATACCCACATAACATCTAAAGGGATATATTCATTTCTGCGGATTTTTCCCTATACGATTTTGCCCGCATTTCATAGGAGGATAAGTGATGCGACCTTGCCTAGGCTCGGACCCGATCCCAGCCAACCCGAGACTCCCTTGGCCTTGGTGATCCCCCTTGGCATTGGACTTAGTCATATTTTATGTATTTTCCTATTTTAGCATATTTTCATTTATGTCTTTCTGAATTTAATTGTTGCTATTTTTAGTATTACTATTTATGTTTTATGGGCTTTTGGACGTTGGGCCTTGCTTGCATGCAAACCCTAGTCCATTAAGCCTTGTTGCTTGTTAGGGTTTCGAGAGCCTCCTCTTTATAAGGAGCTCTCGAGCTCATTTATTATTTACGCAATTAATATATCAGATTCATAGGTCGAGGGATCGGACTCTCCTTAGATTTGGTCTTGTGTCACCCCATTGTTCGGTTACACTTCAGAGCTCTCAAACACACGTTCTTGGTTACTTGTTCGGGCCAATCCTAAGTTGGGTTCGAACCCTAGGGATCCATCTCGTGGATATCTCATCATCAAAGGCTTCCACTATGCTTCGTTTGAGACCCACTACACATTCCAAGCAAAGATCCGACGCATCCTTCAAACAAGGTCGCATCAATAAGGCTTCCGTCGAATTTTGCCCCTTACGATTTATAGGTATGTAATTATAGTTTTTTCGTTTAATATAGTAAAATGTTATTTGATTATGTAATATGGTTGTAATCATACTTATATTTTAAATAATTATAGGAAAATTGTGTTCTACATGTTTTGGATTAATTACTTTTGTGTAGTTGAAAATTTTCTTAGAATTGTAATTTGATATTTAGTGACTAAGTGGACTCTATATAGCAACTAAGTGGACTCTAGCTATTTAGCGTCCGAGTGGTCGCTGAAGTCCTAAACAATAATCTTCCAGCAAAACAATTAGCCACATGTAGAATTATTTTAAGCTTTCGCAACCACTTGGTCGATAAACGCTAAAATAAATCAGGAACATAATTTAAATTTGGAACTTTTTACACAAGATTTATGTTGGAATTAGCGAACACGTGGTCGCGAAATCTGAAATGGTGACCAAATGCTCGCTAATTAGCGACCATATGAAATGGAGACCACATGCACACTTGGTAATTCACAAAGTCAGCATACCATGACACTATTTATGAAGAGAGATGTAGGAGTTCCTCAGTTATCTTGAAGAGGTGATCATCAGTGAACGAATCATCAATAGTCAAGTCACCTCTTGTGCATTCCATCTTCTCTTGTGTCATTCTAGATAGGTGATTAACCACCATGTTCTTTGTTCCCTTATTGTCTCTAATTTCCAAGTCAAATTCCTAGAGAAACAGATTCCAATTAATCAGCCTTGGTTTAACATCTTTCTTACTCAATAGGTATCTCAAATGAGCATGATCGGGATTAACAAAGACTTTGGTTCCAACAAGGTAGGATATGAATTTCTATAAAGCAAATACTACAGCTAGCAACTCCTTTTCTGTTGTGGAATAGTTCAACTGTGCTTCATCCAAGGTTCTACTAGAATAGTAGACAACATGTAATTTCTTATACTTCCTTTGCCCCAGCACAACTCCCACAACATATTCACTTGCATCACACATTACTTCAAATGGGAGACTCCAATCTAGGGCTTGCATGATAGGACCTAAAATGAATGCCTATTTCAACCTGTTAAAAGACTCAAGACATTCTTGGGAAAAATTGAACTCAACATCCTTCAAGAGCAGGTTAGTAAGCGGTTTGGAAATCTTAGAAAAATCTTTAGGGATTTTCCTTTTGGTACCCTTGAGTTTTTGACATTTTCTTTTGGTACCAAAAAAAAATTATTCTTTTTGGTACCCTTGTACTTTTAAAAAAGTTCTATCAGTAACCTAAATTATACTAAAATCAAAATTATCATCCACTTAGTTAACTTTCCGTTAACAATTAAAAATAAAAAAAAAGAAGCTACATCCACATATTTCTTAACTTTTATATGTGAGACTTTTGGTGCCCAACACTTTTATCCATTACATTATTATTATAATAAAACAAAACCATTGAAAAATAATGAACATGTACAAAAATGGGTCAATTCCCGTAGTAAAAATTGCTAATTATCTCTCCTCCAACTCTCCAAGCATACAAAACCAGAGAAAATTCACCACACCGCCGCTGCCGCCACCATAAGAAGACCCCGTCGACGAGTTCGAGCACGAGCTCCTCCCACAATCAATGCTCTCCTCCGCCCACTGCCACACGCTAGACGACCACGATGGCGCCGGTGATACCACCACCCTTGCCGCTCCCACCACCGGCGACGTCGTCGCCGACAAGCTCTTCCTCATCAGCTTCTTCTCCAGCCCCACCATCTCCGACCATACCCCTACCCCCTCCCCCACCTGAAACACGAATACCCCATGCCCGCCGCCGATTCCTTTTCCGTTCACCCAATTGAACACGTCCCAGAAGAAATTCATCTCCAATTCACCGACCAGAATCCGCTCATTCGCTCAGAATTTCCACCCCAATCTCTTCACCACCAGCCCCATCTTCCCGTCGATCTTCACCCGCATCGTCCCTCCAGAGCACTCGATCTCGATCTCCGCACGATTGAAATAAAAAGAAATAAGTGGGCTAACCGGCGGTGAAGGTAAGTGGGTGGACATGAAAATAGTAGCGTAAAGTGCGACGGTCAAAAGGGAGCAACAAGGATGGGTCTTGCGGCGAGATTGCAGAAGAGGCTACAATGGATCGTCAGTCGTCGTTGTCGGAGAGCAGAGGGTCAAAGCCCGACCTCTGCAATGATCGGAAGGCAGCGTAAAGAAAAGGAGGACAAAAAAAGAAAAAGAAAAAGAAAAAGAAAAAGAAAAAGAAAAAGGGAAGGGTATGAAATCCCAGAGAAATTTGACGAAAAAGTTAATGGAAAAGTTAATAAAGGGGATGAAATTTGACTTTAATTTAATTAAGGCTACGGAGAGAATTTTTGTAAAAGTATAAGGGTACCAAAAGGAATAATTTTTTTTTCTTGGGTACCAAAAGGAAAAGTCAAAAGCTCAGGGGTACCAAAAGGAAAATCCCAAATCTTTAATGAAGCACCTATAAAAACCTGCATGACCCAAGAAACTCCTTACCGGCCTCTTTTATTGAAGTTGGTGGCCCTCTATGACTTCTACCTTAGCCTTGTCAATTTCAATTCCACGAATAATTTCCTCACAAAGTCTGGATAAGTTGGCTAGACATGCATCGAAAGAAGTACCATACTACCATATACTAAAACATCATCCGTAAACATTTCCATGATATTTTCAATAAATTTAGAGAAAATGGCCATAATGTATCTTTGAAAAGTGACTAGAGCATTACACAGCCCAAATGTAATAGTCACTGTTTCTATATAAAAAAACGATTATTTTATTAATTTAATTATTTCTCTAAAATAGAGAGTTTATTTATTATTATGATATTTTTCATAATATAATATTAAAAATTTGTAAAATCATAGCATAATGTCAAATAAAAATTTAAATAATTAAGGATAAAAAATATTTTGATTTAATTTCACAATTAAATTAAATCCTAAATAAAAATGAGGAGAGTGGGCCAAAAATAAAAATGCGAGAGGTGGGACTCGAACCTATGACCTCTTGCATTTTCCAAAGAAACACACACTCCTGATGAAACCCGAAATAAACCGTTCGCTAAATGACAAGAAACGAGATTATTTTATTCGATTGTGCAAACACTTGCTCTTTATTTATTACTTCTTTACAACGAGGTTACAAGCCAACGAGGCTTACAAACAAACGAGACTTACACCCTAGACCTCCTACGAGTATTCGAGATTCCGATCTAACAATGTTCGAGATCTCCTAATTGCTATGCAATTCTACCACCTAGATGTCGCTTGATTGATTTTGGTGCGAGGCTGAGCTAAGAGTGTGGTGAAGATGGCTTGCGAGATTGTGTAGCGAGGTCTTTGATGTGAGCGGGAGCTCTGTGTGACTTGAAGTCTTTTTGTGGACTTCACTTGTCTATAGCGAGGTCTTTTGACGATGTTTCAATCACGTCGATCTTCAACGAGCACCATAGTTCTTGAGTTCAAGATGTTTTTCGACCCCCTCTACCTACGAGGTTCTCCTCTCTTTATAGAGAATTGGGGAGTCGAGTTTTGATCATTGTCCGATGTGGGACGCCCGAGATCAGGACTTCTGATTGGTCCGGAGGTGAGGCAGCCGATGATTGGTTGGGGAAGCGGCGCCAGCTGAGTGGTCCGGGTGGGCGAGTGTGTCAGTAGAGTCGGCGACGAGGTTTAAACCTCACTTCGAGGTTTTGGAAGACCTCGCGGAGATAGGAATTTTGTTTAAATAAAATGACGGGTACGGTTGTGGGCCCCAGATTCCACTTTGGGAGTCCCGTCAGGTTTGTTTATTCTTTGCATCCCGGGCCCACTTCCTATTTTACCATTTTGGACATCATCACAACCCCATGGCCTGGGGACCTCGTCCCGAGGACCGCAGGTCATAAGCTCCTTAGGATTGCAAGGTGTGAGGTTTTTCGGAGGTTGAGTGGACATATTGCGAGGTGCTAGATTTTAGAGGTTGCGAGGCCCAATACTTAGGCTTTTCTCTTGCTTGTACGGGTGATGCTTCCTGGGCCCGCTCCCTGTTTTTTGCTTAATGGGTCACCCAGGTAGGATAGGCCCAATAAGCCTTTCGGGAGAATGGAGAGGTCAAAGCCTGTTCTTTGTAAAGAGGTGTCTTTCGCACGCCTCACTCTCATCTTCTTCCTCCGGTCACTTTCCCTCTCTCTCTTCCATGTCTTTACAGTTTTTGGTGAGCGGTTTCCAGATGGTTTCCGACGACCTTCCGACTACCTTCCGACTTTTCCAAGAGCGCCACTGCCTTTTTCACACCAACTCTAAGCAAGTAAGTGCTCGACTCCCCCTCTCGCTTTTTCGATGTTCTTCGCCTTTCTCTCGCCGCCTTCTATTCTCAACGGGAGATGGATGCTCCCTGGCGTTTTGTGCCGGTGTCACATTGGCGAAATAGCGGGGGTGAGAGCGGCGCTTGCATCCGCACGACGCCTTTGATTTTCTTCTTTTTGTCCTTTCTTCGTTTCTTGTTCCAGGTGGGTGACGGTGTGTCGCCTGGTGTTTCGCGCCGGCGTCATGACGAAGAAACGGTGATGGTGAGGGCGGCGTGTGCTTCTGCGCGGCCCTTGCCATCTTTTCTTTGCATTTTCTCTTTCTTGGTTTCGTGCCCTAATGGGCGATGGTTGTCTTTGGCGGCTTGCGCCAATACCATGGCGGCGAAACGGCGGGGTGAGGGTGGTGACCGCCACGCCCTCGAACACTCCGTCTGCCTATCAGCGGTTATGATTCTACGCCCCCCTTTGTTGTTTTGAAATTTGAAATCCTTGGAAACCCAAACATCATGATGCCCGACTGACGAGACGTTTGGGCTTCCATCGTTGGCTTCCATTCTTCTTTCTCTCTCCTCTTTTTGGCGCTTCAAATTCTCCCCCGCCGTCCTATCTTGTCAGTGATGATGCCCAAAATAGTAAAGTAAGAAGTGGGCCCGGTGTACAGATAACAAACGGATGATTCTGGGTCCCACACCAGTATCCCTCATTTATTTAAACAAAGTTCCTACCCCCGCAAGGTTCCCCGAAACCTCGGAATGAGGCCTAGACCTCGTAACCGACTCTACTGACACCCGCCCACACGGACCACTCATTGATGCCGCTTCCCCAAGCCAATCACCAGCTGCCTCACCTTTGGACCAATCAGAAGTCCCCAATCTCGGGTGTCCCATATCGGACCTTTGCCAAAACGCGACTCCCCAATCCTCTATAAATAGAGAAGAACCTCGTAAGAAGAAGGGGTCCAAAAACATCTTGAACTCAAGAACTATCTTGCTTGTTGAAGATCGACGTGGTAGAAATATCATCAAAAGACCTCGCTATGGACAAGTGAAGTCCACAAAAAGACTTCAAGTCACACAGAAACCTCGTTCACATCAAATACCTCGCTACACAATCTCACAAGGCTCTCTACGCCACGCTCTCAAGTCCATCTCGTCTCGAGATCAATCACGCAACACTTAGGTGGTGGAATCGTTTAGCAGATAGGAGATCTTGAACATTGTTAGGCCGATATCTCGAAGACTCGTAGGAGGTCTAGGGTGTAAGTCTCAATTGCTCGTTAGCCTCGTTGGCTTGTAACCTCGTTGTAAAGAAAATCATAAATAAAGAAGTAAGTGTTTGCACTTTCGAATATAATAATCTCGTTCCTTGTCTTCTAGCGAGTCGTTATTTCGGGTTTCATCACTGGCGCCGTTTGTGGGAACCTCTTCATCCTAAGTAGTCTCCCGATTAGTGCAAACCTTGGCGTTTGAACCTCTCGCAATGGCTTGCCCAAACAACTTCTTTCCCCAACATCCTGACAACATGCCCGAGACCCCGCAGTGGATGACCGCGGGACCATCGGGATGCCCTTTCGTGGTTCCTCCGGGGTGGACGTACAACGCTCCGCAAAACCCCTACCCATTCCAAGGGTACGAACAGGGTAGCGCATCCCCAATTCCGTACCCCTACCCGGGTTACGGACAGTACCAGCCAGGTCACGCCCCTCCATACATCCCCATGCCTGCTCAAGGACAACCTCACTCCGAATACGTACCCGCGTACGTTCCCGGGCACGCGCCGGGGGAGGGAACGTCGACCAATGGCTCAACAACGGAGAGACCTCCCTAGGACCCAGTGCAGATCTCGCGATCTCGTTCGTGTCGTTCGAGGATGCGAGATGCGGAGTTGTCCGAAACAGCGGGGAGTGCGGCGCACCCCTTGGTAAAATCAAAATCACGCCGCCAACCCGCCGATATCGGGTATCATAACCCCTTTGTGACCGAGATCCAAGAGGCACCTATGCCCAAAGGTTTCCATTGGCCACAAATGAGTCTCTATAACGGCACAACCGACCCCGAGGACCACGTAAAACACTACGCCGTCCAGATGAACGTCAATTCCTATAATGACGCCATTTTCTGCCGTATCTTCCCGACCACGTTGGACAAGGCAGCAATGACTTGGTTCATCAGCATCAAGACAAAGTCGGTGACCTCGTTCTCCCAACTGTGCGAGTCCTTTATCACACACTTTAACGGCTCGAGGAAGCGCAAGAAGAACATGCGGGATCTCCGCGGTATTGAACAAGGGGAGAACGAGACGCTGGGCACCTTCTTCACAAGGTTCACCACCGCAGTCGCGGAGATCGCCCACATTGACGAGGCGTCGGTACGAGATATCCTCATGGGCAACCTATGTGGGGGAACTTTTAAGAATTTTATTTTTCTTAAAAACCCGACGATGTACGATGTCCTGTGCGCCCGGATCACGACCCAGGTTTACGCCGAGGATGCCGCCAACCAGAGCTCGAGATCGAGAACCGACAGAGAAATCATAACCGAGACTAAGGGAAAGGCAAAGGTGACCGTGTCGACCGCAAGGGACGCGTACATGACGCAGGCCCATGACCGGCGCGCCGATTACAAAGGCAACAACAACTACAAAAACAACAACAACAACGACGACAACAGAAGCAACAACCGCTATAACAACCGCGGAAGTGGCGGTGGGGGTTGGAGCTGCTTTGGCGGGAAGCTGCGAGGTTACAAGGGCAAGGGCGGCCCCGCATACAACTTAAATGAACGGGGGCGTGCCAACCCCGCGTCGGGAGCCAACACCACACGGCAAGGCCCGGTCCAACCTCGAGCCAACAACGTTGAACAACACACACCCGCAGGGCAAGTGCGCCTCGGGCAGACCGCGACACCCGACGGGTACATCCATACCATCTCGGATGGGCCGTCGCTGGCGGGTTCGAGCCAGGCAGAAAGAAAGGGATACGCGAGGGCACGCCACCACGAGCCCTCGGTATACAACGTGGCACAGACCTCGCGGTCCCATGCAAGTTTGGCTTTCACCTCCAAGGACGCCGAGGGACTTCACATGCCGCACTCCGACCCCCTTGTAGTGCATGCTCAACTGTGCTCGAAGATGGTAAAGCGAGTGCTGGTGGACACGGGCTCCTCCGTGGACATCATGTACTTTGGTGCCTTCGAGCAATTAGGCATTTCTACAACGTCCCTGAAGCCCTACGCTGGGAAACTCACCTCTTTCTCGGGAAACGAGGTCGACGTCGCCGGTCTGATAGACCTTTGGATGATGCTCGATACCGACTCCACTACAAGAACCGAGATGGTGGAATTCACGGTGGTACACCTACCCTCAGCCTACAACGCAATCATCGGGAGGGTCTCCTTAATGAAGTTCCAGGCGGTGGTTTCCATTTACCACCTCAAAATGAAGTTCCCCATCGACGACAGTATCGACGAGGTAAAGGGCAACCAGGAAGAAGGTCGCGTCTGTTATGCGACCTCGGCAAAACAAAGAAGCCCAGTGTTCATGGTGGAGTCCTCCGGCAAGGCTGACCTCGAAGTCCGGGACTTCACAATCCCCACCCCCGAGGCAGAGAGAAGGGTGATAACCCCCTTTGAGAGCAATTCCGATAAAGTCTACCTCGGAGAATTTCTCATCGGGACAGCTGCAACGTCCCTAGAAGCCTTACTCGCTGGGTCCCGCGACGTGTTCACCTGGACCGCAAAGGACCTCCGAGGTGTTCCTCGGACACTGGCCCAGCACTCCCTAAACGTCGATACCGCCACTCGCCCTGTGCTGCAGCGACGAAGGAAAATGAATGAAGAAAGGGCAAACGCCGCTAACGACGAAGTGGCGAAGTTGCTAGCCGCGGAGTTCATCTGTGAGGTCCAGTATCCGAGGTGGTTGTCCAACGTCGTGTTGGTCAAAAAGGCCAGCGGCAAGTGGCGAATGTGCGTAGATTTCATGGACCTCAACAAGGCGTGTCCCAAGGACAGCTACCCCCTACCCTCGATGGATGAGCTCGTTGATTCAACAGCGGGTCATGAGGTTCTAAGCTTCCTCGACGCATACTCAGGGTACAACTAGATCTCGATGAATCCGCATGACGAGGAAGTGACGTCCTTCATCACACAACGGGGAACATACTGCTACAGGGTCATGCCATTCGGCCTGAAGAACGTTGGGGCCACATTCCAACGTCTCATTGACCGGGTCTTCAAGAACCATCTGGGGAGGAATGTGTCGGCTTACGTCGATGACATCGTGGTATGGAGAAAAAGCTTCGAAGAACATCTGGTCGACCTCGCTGAGGTCTTCGCCACCCTCAGGCACAACCGCCTCCGCCTGAATCCCGAGAAATGCGTCTTCGGCGTATCAACGGGGAAGTTCTTGGGCTTCATGATCAGTGAGCGCGGAATCGACGTCAACCCCGCCAAAGTCGAGTCGATCCTCTCAATGAGGTCTTCGAGGTCTCGAACTGAAGTGCAGAGGCTCAACGACGCTGTAAACTACCTAGGGAGGTTTTGCTCCCGTTTGGCGGACAAATCCCTTCCTTTCTTCGCCGCCCTCAAGAAGAATGACAAATTTGTCTGGGATGAAGGGATCGAGGTTGCTTTCTCCGAATTAAAAACCTTCCTGGCAAAACTCCCCACTCTATCGCCCCCACTGGCTTGCGAGGACCTGCAACTGTACGTGGCCGTAAGCCCGGAGACAGTCAGCGCGGTGCTAACTAGAGAGGCCATGCACCCAGTATACTTCGTAAGTCGCGTGCTCCAACCTGCGGAGCAGCGATACTCCCCGAAGGAGAAGATGGCGCTGGCAGTTGTGACCGCCGCGAGGCGCCTACGCCCGTACTTCCATGCATACCCCATTCAAATCCTTTCTGACCTCCCGCTCTGAAAAATCCTCCATCAACCCACCCTCTCCGGACGCATGACGAAGTGGGCGGTCGAGCTCTCCGAGTTCGACATCTGCTACCTCCCAAGAACTGCGATGAAGGGGCAGGCCCTCACCCACTTCATGGTGGAGGTCACCTTCCCCGCGACTGACGCGAGCTCGGAAGAATGGAAAGTATTTGTTGATGGCTCACGGTGCGATGCCGGTGGCGGGGCCGGTGTATTCCTCGCTGGTCCTTCAATCGACACGCAGTATGCCCTCAACTTCGCCTTCGAGGCCACCAATGACGACGCCGAGTACGAGGCCATGATCACCGGGATCGAGATGGCACTCCTTAGCAGAGCCCGCAAAATCAGGGTCTACACAGATTCCGAGCTGGTGCCACGACAACTTAATGGCCAATACGACACCAAGACGAGATTCCTGCCTACCTACCGAGAGAAAGTAAAGGCCTTGGTGTGGGTCCTAGAAACTTTTGCGGTAGAATCCATCCCACGAGCCTCGAACACAAAGGCAGACGCCCTCGCAAGGTTGGGATCTGCCCTCCCCTTGGAGGTAGGGAACCGCGTAATGATAGAGAGAAAACTCTCGCGAAGTGCGACCAGCGAGGTTCTCTCCGTTAGAACCAAGGACTGGAGGTTCCCAATAACACGATATGTGGAGAGCGGTGTCCTCCCAGAAGACCTCATGTTGGCCAGAAAGCTGAAAATGCAGGCGGCTCGCTACTGCGTCGTCGGTGGCCAGCTCTATCGTCGAGGCTACGCTGAGCCCAACTTGTTGTGCGTACCACCCGAGGTCACGGATCACATCCTCTAAGAGGCACACGAGGGAGTCTGTGGCGGCCACCCGGGATGGCGGGCCTTGGAACATAAGATCATCCATCTAGGGTTTTTTGGCCCACCCTCCGGAAGGATGCGAAGGCCTACGTCCAAAGATGCGAGGGGTGTCAGAAGCACGGGAACCTCCAGCATGTCCCAACCTCCAATCTTTGTTCCATCCACGCTCCTTGCCCATTCGCAATGTGGGGAATGGACATCCTCAGTCCCTTTCCCAAGGCGGCTGGCCAGGTGCAATACGTCTTGGTCATCGTCGATTACTTCACAAAATGGATCGAGGCACAAGCAATGGCGAAGATCACCGGGGAAAAGGTCTGCGAGTTCCTGTGGAAGAACCTCGTTTGCCGCTTCGGAGTTCCCATGACCCTTATGACTGATCATGGTCCCTAGTTTGACTGCGAAGAAACTCGGACATTTTGCTCCGAACTGGGCATAGCCCTCAAGTTCTCCTCCGTGGCCCAATCCCAGTCCAATGGCCAGGTAGAAAATGTCAACGCTCGCATCTTGACCGACCTAAAGAAGTGCCTGGGCGTAGCCCAGGGTCGCTGCGCAGAACTAATCCCACTCGTCCTCTGGACGTATCGCACGACCGCGCGTCGTGCAACCGGCGAGACACCCTTCGCTCTAACTTACGGAGCAGAAGCGTTAGTCCCCGTGGAAACTCTGGTCCCGTCGGCGAGAGTTTTTAACTTCGACGAAAAAGAGAACGAGTCCAACCTTAAGGTCGAGCTACAATTTAGAGACGAGTTGCGCGAGGTGGCTGACCTGCGCTCCACAGAATAAAAGCGTCGTGTGGCTATATATCACGACAAGAAGGTTAGATTTCGTCTTTTGACCACGGGAAACCTCGTTCTAAGGCGTATCGAAGGCGGTAAGTTGGATCCTAACTGGGAGGGTCCCTATCTCCTCGGGGAGGAGGTCGCGCCCGGAGCCTTTAAGCTCAAAGACAGCGAGGGACACACCCTGAGCAAAACATGGAACGTCGCTCAACTCAAGAAATACTATGTATAACTCTAAACTCTGTGATTGCGTTTTGTGAATAAAGGATTGCAGGCTTTTCAAAACAAAAAAAACTCTCTCAAAAATGAAAATCTCGTTTGGAAGGAAAAGTCCACCCCTCGCTTCCCGCTTGGAGTTGGAGAATCTCATTGAGCCCACCCCTCGCTTCCCGCTTGGGGTTGGAGAATCTAGTTTGGTAGAAAAAGTCCACCCCTCGCTTCCTGCTTGGGGTTGGAGAATCTCGTTGAGTCCACCCCTCGCTTCCCACTTGGGGTTGGAGAATCTCGTTTGGAAGGAAAAGTCCACCCCTTGCTTCCCGCTTGGGGTTGGAGAACCTCGTGTTTAGAGTCCACCCCTCGCTTCCCGCTTGGGGTTGGAGAATCTCGTGTTTAAAGTCCACCCCTCGCTTCCCGCTTGGGGTTGGAGAATCTCGTTGAGTCCACCCCTCGCTTCCCGCTTGGGGTTGGAGAATCTCGTTTGGAAGGAAAAGTCCACCCTTCGCTTCCCGCTTGGGGTTGGAGAATCTCGTTGAATCCACCCCTCGCTTCCCGCTTGAGGTTGGAGAATCTCGTTGAATCCACCCCTCGCTTCCCGCTTGGGGTTGGAGAATCTCATTGAGTCCACCCCTCGCTTCCCGCTTGGGGTTGGAGAACCTCGTTTGGAAGAAAAAGTCCACCCCTCGCTTCCCGCTTGGGGTTGGAGAATCTCGATTGAGTCCACCCCTCGCTTCCCGCTTGGGGTTTGAGAATCTCGTTTGGAAGGAAAAGTCTACCCCTCGCTTCCCGCTTGGGGTTGGCGAATCTCGTTGAGTCCACCCCTCGCTTCCCACTTGGGGTTGTAGAATCTCGTTGAATCCACCCCTCGCTTCCCGCTTGGGGTTGGAGAATCTCGTTGAGTCCACCCCTCGCTTCCCGCTTGGGGTTGGAGAACCTCGATTAAACCATGCGAGGTTTGAGCAAGGCTCATGACCTCGACATAACCCTATAAAGATCCGAATGTAAGCTAAGGATCTGGTGCGGAATTAAAACACCCGATGTGGCTCGAGTACCACATTAGTTGTGACACTCGGACCATGGGGTTGGATAGATATGGATGGACATATACAAATAGGCTAAAACAAACAAACAATCACGAGAAAACAAAAGGCCATGAGGGCCAGGATGTTTAATTACAGACCCCGCAAGGCCACCAACAAGACAAAAATAAAGGCCACGAGGGCCAAGATGTTTGAAATACAAACCCCAGAGGGCCACCAACAAGACAGGAATTAAAAAAAAAACCAGCAGCATCCTTCAATTCTTCGGGGCTTCGGCGGCGGAGTCGGCAGGTGCATTATTCGAAGCTTCGGCAGCAGAGTCGACGGGTGAGTTGGGAGCCTCCAAGACCGCGGTAGGAGTGGTAGAGGGCTGGGCGCTCAGCGCGTCCGCCGCGGGCTGGGGACCCATAACAACAACCTCCGGGCTTTCCTGAACGAGGTCCACCACGGGAGGTGCCTCGCTTGCCACGTTCCCATCCGCATTAAGGAAGAACTCACATTCTCCCTCGGGCTCCTCCCCAGCTCCCTCCCCCATAGTCTCCTCATAATTGGGGTTGAAGAAGACGATGCGAGGATCGATGTGCCCATACTTGGCCAACGCTTGCTTGAAGCCCATGCAGACGGCCTGGTGGAACATTTTCCTTACCCTTTCCACCAACTCCGCTTTGTACACCTCCGAGGCCACATACTTAGGACTCGCGGCCTCCACCTCCTCATTGAGCTCGACAACACGCCGCTCGAGGCGGGTAATCTCCTCCTCAGCCCTCGAAAGATCCGCCTCTTTCTCTTTGAAAAATTTATGCTCAGCGGAGAGCTTACCCCGGAGCTCCTCGTTCTCGCCTTGCAAAGCCTCGGCCACCTCCTTCGCCTTGCTCGCCACCTCCCTCGCCTTGCTCTCCTCCTCCTTTGCCTTCGCCTCCCACTCCTTCGCCTTCGCAGCCGCCTTGGCATCGTCCCTTACTACAACCTCTGCGACTTTAACCCGCCTCTCGGCCGCAGCAAGCTCCCTTGCTTGCTTCGCGCACTCCTCTGCGCGGGCTAAAAGCGCTTCCTCCATCTTTTCCATCCTCGCGTGGGCGAGGTTGATGCGGCTACGGTTGTAATTGTTGAAGAAGGTATGCTGCAGGTTCACAAAAATGATTAGGAAAAGTGAGAAATAAGGAAGAAGGCACGAAACCCAAAACAGAAACGAAGTTCATAAAAGCAAAACTTACCATAGCCGAGTATCTGGCAGCCTTGTCGTCAAGGGCCGCATCAGTGAGGTTGTTGGCCCAAGCGACCTCCTCTTTCCACTCCTCCCGGCCCCACTTCACCGAGGCACCCCTAACTGGGCTGGGGCAATGAAACTTAGCGGGCGAAGGGCCAGCGACGTTGATAGTTCGCCCCTCAAAGTTAAAATAGGTGATGACATCCTTCCCCGACGAACCTCGCTGGTCGTCCGCCCGATGTTTCTTCTTTTTTTCCCCACGAGGGACTCTGCGCCCTTCCTCTTATGCCCGACCACATCGCCGGACCCTCGAGAGGTGTGGGACGACGTCTTCGCGACGTCCCCCCTCGTCACAGCCACCTCGGAGGTTTTCCCCCCGGACGACCTCGTGGCGTCCCCCTTAGGTAGGGACCCCTCGACAGTCTTCTCCCCGGACACCTTCGGCGGCGGGGGTACAGATATCGGCTGCGAGGCTGGCGGCCTCGACAGCGAGGTCGGCTCCTTTATAACTATCCCGTTCGAACCTCGGGGGACCAGAGCTGTAGAACTGGAAGTCGCATGTCTTTTCCCCTGCGACTTCGTGGTAAGAGCGCCAAAAAGATCCACTGCGAAAGAAAAACATGAAAACAAATTAGATGAAAAGTGAGGAACAATGTATAAACAGCAAAGCAAACCAGCGCGGTTTTCGAACCTCGCTGCATAAAAGCAAAGACAAGCAAAAGCAATATTAAATACCCTCTTTACCCCCGCGGGGCGGAAGGGCGAGGCTCAGGCCGGCCCGCTCAAGCCGGTCTTGGGCTAGGTACTTCTAGTACGGGGCCTGACACACCGGAGCATATCGCGCTTTAAGTGCGCCGAGTTGGGCAACCGTATGCGGACCCACGGACCGGACGAAGTGGCCCGGCTTCGTGGGAAAATTGAGATACCTCCCGTTGGGATCTCGGACCAGAAACCAATTCTTCTTCCATGGCCTGACGTTCGAAACGGCCGTGGTAATTTTGATACCCGGCAAGCTGAGGTTGATAAGGTAGGAATTCCTCTCCCTCCTCGCCAGGAATAGAGTCGGCATGTTGTCGACATTTGGCCCGTCCCCGAGCTCGCGGCTGCGGACCGTGTAGGCACACAACAACCTCCAAGCATTAGGAAACAACTGTGCAGGACAGATTCGCATGGCCCACAGAAAGACAACGATGTGTCGAGCCAGGGGTAACCTAAAGCCCGCTTGGAGGCTGAATAGGTGCACGACCACGCACCTCTCATAAGACGCCAAGGAGCTGCCCTCCTCTTCGGGAAGTGCTAGCTCGACTCCCTCGGGCCAAGCGAAGTTCTTAGCAATATCAACGAGCTCCTCCAACTTCATCTTGGTAGGTACCCCATTAGACGAAAAAGCCTTGTGTGAGTCCGGGGACATGGGAATGCGCTCCTCGAGGACAGGCGGAACGTAAGACACGGCATCGGTAATGTACGCCGCGTCAAAGGTCGCAGGTTTGTAAGCATCAGATGACATCGCCACAACCTCGGCAACAACCTCATCAGGGGTAGAAGACGAGGTCATTTCAACACCTGACGACACATGGAATCGCGAGAAGAGCGAGTTAATGGAAACCTCGGAGTAGCTAGAAGAAGGGTCGCCGAAAATCAACAAAGGGGACCTCGGGTTCTGGGAATTGTTGGGCTCTACGCTTCCCATGGACTCGGAAACCTCCAAGTAGAAACCCTCTTGAAATTTGAACGCAAGGCCTGGTGGGGGGCTCACAGAAGCTCTCCTAGGCACGAAAGAGCGACGTTCAGGTCACGAAAGGCGAACACTTGGAAAAGAAAGAAGATTTGAGACGTCGGGCAAAATAACCAGAAGAAAATGACGCGAGGTCGTAACAACAAGCCAGGTAACGGGAACGCGAGGTCACAACGACAAACCAGAAGAAAAGTAACACGAGGTAACGACAACGACAAAGGGAAGAAGAACGCGAGGTCATAACCCCAAAGGGAAAAGCAACACGGGGTCATAACAACAACCAAAGGAAGAGAACACGAAGTCATAGGGGAAGAAAGGCCACGTGGCACCCTAAACCTACTCTGACAAGATAGGGCGGGGGATGAGAAGATGAAGCGCCAAAAAGGAGGAAAGAGAAGGAAGAATGCCAACAAGCAGTGGAAGCCAGCGGTGGGAGCCCAAACGTCCCGTCAGTCAAACATCATGACGTTTGGGCTCCCGAGGATTTTAAGATTCAAAAATAGCGGAAAAAGCGAGCATCCAACCGTCGACTGGCAGACGAAGGGTACGAAGGCACGGCGGTCACCCCCCTTGCCCCACCGTCTCACCGCCGCACAAAAACGAAAGACACCATCTCACCGCCGCACAAATACGAAAGACACCGTCTCGCCACCGAGGCGCCGACAAGAGACACCAAAGAGCCAAACCAAAGCAAGAAACAACAAAAAGGAAAGCAAAGAAAATGGCAGAGGCGACAGGCAGGGACATATGCGACCCCACCACCGCCGTTTCGCCACCGTTACACCGGCGCGAAACACCAGGCGAAACACCATCGCCCCTCCAGGACGCGGAATGAAAGAAAAGTGGCGAAAAATCAAAGGCAACAAACACCAAAAAACGAGAAGAAGAGGGTCAAGAACTTACTTGTTCAGAATCGGCGTTGAAAAAGCGGTGGCGTGACTGGGAAGTAACAAAAGCTCGTCGGAAACCGTCTGGAAAAAACCGCTCACAGGAAACCGAAAGGGCAAAGAGAGAGAAGGCGAAAATGTTGAGGATGAAGAAGAAGCGTGTGGAATACGCCCTTAAAAAGAGCAGGCTTGGGTCTCCCCCGTTTCCGGAAGGCTTATTGGGCCCATCCCACCTGGACGGCCCATTAAGCAAGACACGAAGAGCGGGCCCAGGAAGCTTCACCCAAGCGAACGAGAAAAAAACAAGTACGGGGCTTCGCAAGGGGAAAACCTCGTAGAATGTTCGCCCCAATCCCGAGAACCCCACACCTCGCAAAACACCTTCCCAACTTCGAGAACCCCACACCTCGCAGAATACCCTCCCGACCTCTAAAACCTAGTACCCCGCGATCCCGGGGAACTTATGCCATGCGGTCCTCGGGGCGAGATCCCCAGGCCATGGGGTTGTGATGATGCCCAAAATAGTAAAGTAAGAAGTGGTCCCGGGGTACAGAGAACAAACGGATGATTCTGGGTTCCACACCCGTATCCCTCATTTATTTAAACAAAGTTCCTGCCCCCGCGAGGTTCCCCGGAACCTCAAAACGAGGCCTAGACCTCGTAACCGACTCTACTGACACCCGCCCACATGGACCACTGATTGATGCCGCTTCCCCAAGCCAATCACCAGATGCCTCACCTTCGGACCAATCAAAAGTCCCCAATCTCGGGCGTCCCACATCAGACCTTTGCCAAAACTCGACTCCCCAATCCTCTATAAATAGAGAAGAACCTCGTAAGAAGAAGGGGTCGAAAAACATCTTGAACTCAAGAACTATCTTGCTCGTTGAAGATCGATGTGGTAGAAACATCGTCAAAAGACCTCGCTATAGACAAGTGAAGTCCACAAAAAGACTTCAAGTCACACAAAAACCTCGTTCACATCAAATACCTCGCTACACAATCTCACAAGGCTCTCTACGCCACACTCTCAAGTCCATCTCGTCTCGAGATCAATCACGCAACACTTAGGTGGTGGAATCGTTTAGCAGATAGGAGATCTCGAACATTGTTAGGCCGAGATCTCGAAGACTCGTAGGAGGTCTAGGGTGTAAGTCTCAATTGCTCGTTAGCCTCGTTGGCTTGTAACCTCGTTGTAAAGAAAATCATAAATAAAGAAGCAAGTGTTTGCACTTTCGAATATAATAATCTCGTTCCTTGTCTTCTAGCAAGTCGTTATTTCGGGTTTCATCAGTCAGAGTAGCCCTAGGGTGCCACGTGGCCTTCTCCCCTTGTGACCTCGCGTTTTCTTCCCTTGGTTGGTTTGCCCGATGTCTCAACACTTCTTTCTTTTCCAGGTGCTAGCCTTTTGTGGCCTAGACGTCGTTCTTTCATGCCTAGGAAAGCCTCCTCGAGCCCCCCACCAGGCTTCATGTTCAAAGCTCAAGAGAGATTCTACGAGGAGTTTTCCGAGTCCGTAGGGAGTGTAGAGGCTAGTGATTCCCAGAACCCGACGTCTCCCTCGTTGGTCTTCAGCGACCCTTCTTCCAGCGACTTTGTTGTTTCCATCAACTCTTGCTTTTCTCAACTTCGTGCATCGTCTGGTGTTGAAATGGCCTCGTCTTCGATCTCTGATGAGGAAGTTGCCGAGGTTATTGCGAGGTCGTCCGACTCCAACGAGCTCGCGAGTTTTTTTGCGGAGCACATTACCGACACCGTGTCCTGCGTCCCGCGTATCCTCGAGGAGAGGATACCCATGTCCTCAGATTCGGGAGAGGCCCTCCTGTCCAAGGGGGTACCTACGGACCTGAAGCATAAAGACCTCGCGGATATTGCCAAGGACTTCGCCTGGCCCAAGGGAGTCGAGCTAGCGTTTCTCGAAGGGAAAGGCTGCTCCTTAGCGCACTATGAAAGGTGTGTGGTTGTGCACCTGCACAGTCTCTAGGCTGGCTTCAGGCTACCCCTGGCCCTACACATCGTCGATTTTTTGTGGGCCATGCGCGTCTGCCATGCACAGCTATTTCCCAATGCGTGGCGGTTGTTGTGTGCCTACACCGTTCATAGCCGCGAGCTTGGGGATGGGCCGAATCTCGACATCATGTCGAGCCTATTTCTAGCGACGAGGGAACAAAAGTCCTGCCTCGTCAATCTTAGCTTGTCGGGTATTAAGCTCACCACGGCCCCTTCGAACGTAGGGCCATGGAAGAAGAAGTGGTTCCTGGTTCGAGACCTCACTAGGAGGTATCTCAACCTTCCCACGGCACCAGATAACTTCATCCGGCCCAAGGGCACACATAACGCTATCGAACTCAAGGAACTCAAGGCCCGATATAACCCAAAGCGTCAAGCATCGTTCCAGGAGTACTTAGCATAGGACCGGCTTGAGCGGGCCGGCCTGAGCCTCACCCTTCCTCCCCGCGAGGGTAATGAGGGTACTTAATTTCTCTTTTGTTGTTTGTTTTTGTTATTTGCCTTTGGTTTTAGGAAATGAGGTTGAAACCTCGCTTATCTAGTGACGATCATGGGCCTTTGCTCAGGTCATGCTAGCTTGATTCGTCGTTATGTCTCGTTTCTTGTTTTTTATCTAACTTATTTTTATGCCTTTTTTTGACAGTGGATCTCTTCGGTGCTCTAACCTCGAAGTCGTAGGGGAAGAAACCTGTGACTTCTTCTTCCACAGGGCCGGTCCCCCGAGGTCAAAAGAGGATCGTTATAAAGGAGCCGACAACGCTAAGGAGGCCACCCACCTCGCATCCGAAGGTGACCCCCCCCCCCCCCCCCCCCCCGCCGAAAACGCTTAAGGCGAAGACAACCGAGGGGGCCCCGTCTAAGGGGGACGTTGCGAGGACGTCCTCCCAAGCCTCCCGAGGATCCGGCGAAGGATCCGGGTCTAAGAAGAAAGGCGCAGAGTCCCCTCGTGGGGATAAAAAGAAACACAGGGGGGACGGCCAGCGCGGTGCATCGGGGAAGGAGATCATCCCCAATTTTAATTTTGAGGGATAAGCCCTCAACGTCGCTGGTCCTTCTGCCGCAAAATTCCACTGCCCCGGGCCGGCTCGGGGTGCTTCTGCGAGGTGGAGTCGGGATGAGTGGAGGGAAGAGGTCTAGTGGGCTAACAATCTCACCGAGAAGGCCCATAATGACGAGGCCGCCCGCTACTCGACAATGGTACGTTCCTCTTCCATAAATCTTGTTTCTGTTTTGGATTTCGTGCCTCTTTTTTTTTTTAAATGACTTTGTGAATTTTCAGCATACCTTTTTTTTAGAACTACAACCGCATCCGCCTCACCCTTCTCCAGACGAGGATGGATAAAATGGAGGCGGCACTTAAAGCCCGCATAGAGGTGTGTGCGAAGCACAAGAAGGAGCTCGCCGAGGCCGGGAAGCGAGTTAAAGCCGCGGAGCCTGCGGTGAAGGACGAGGCCAAGGCGGCGGCGAGGGCGAAGGAAGAGGTGAACAAGGCAAAGGCCCTGGTTGGGGCTTTACAGGGCAAGAATGAGGAGTTTCGGGGCAAACTCATTGCTGAGCACAACTTCTTTAAAGAGAAGGAGGCGGAGCTTCTGAAAGCCGAGGATGAGGTCACCAACCTCCGCTAGCATGTCAACGAGCTCAACGAGGAGGTGATGGCTGCGGGGTCCAAGTATGTGGAGTCGGCGGAGTATAAGGAGGAGTTGGTAGGGACCGTGCAAAAGATGTTCCGCCAGGCCGTCCGCATGGGGGTGAGGCAGGCGGTTGCAAAGTATGGGCATATTCACCCTCGTATTTCCTTCTTCAACCCCAACTACATGGAGACTATGGGGGAAGAAACCGGGGAGGAGCCCGACGGAGAATGCGAGTTCTTCCTCAAAGAGGATGGGACAGTGGCTTCCGAGGCACCCCCCGCGGGGGACCTCGTCCAGGGAAGTCTGAACCTTGCTGACGCGAACTCCCATCCCGCGACCAACGTGGCGAGCTCGCAGCCTACTACGATATCCGACCCAGCCGTCCCTTAAGCTCCCACGGAACCCACCGCCGAGGCCCCGAAAGAACCTACCGACGATGCCCCGAATGAATGAAGGACGCCTCTGACCTTTTAAGGTTTTTTTATTTCTGTTATTTTGGTGGCCCCGCCAGGGTCTGTAATTAAATATTTCAGCCCTTGTGGCCTTATTATATGCAACTTTTCTTGTCTTATGGTTGTGTCTGTGTTTCTTGTTTTAATTTACTTGTATACATATCACGATCCAACCCCATAGCCCAAGTGTCACAATATTTATGGCATACTCGGGCCATATCGGGTGCTTGTTCTTATGCCAAGATCCCGAGCTTCGCTCGGATCTCGTATGACGATTATTATGCCAAGATCACGAGCCTTGCTTGGATCTCTCTTTTAAACCGGCACAAGGTCGACGTCGCGCCCCCAGTGTCGTTTAATGAAAATATTAATACAGTGTTAAAATAAATTATGTAAATGTTATAGAAATAAAATAATGTAAATATTTAAAAAATTAAAATTAGTGCAGAGTAATATATCTAAGTAAAATATCATAATAATATAAATAAGTCATGATGGTCATTATGCCAAGACCACGATCCTCGCTCGGACCTTGCCTGATGGTTATTATACCAAGATCTCGAGCCTCGCTCGGACCTTGCATGATATTTTTGGACTGTTTCCAACCCCAAGCGGGAAGCGAGGGGTGGATTTAAACACGAGGCTCTTAAGCACGAGGTTCTCCAACCCCAAGTGGGAAGCGAGGGGTGGACTTTAAACACGAGGTTCTCCAACCCCAAGCGGGAAGCGAGGGGTGGACTTAACTTATAAACGGGATTCTCCAACCCCAAGCGGGAAGCGAGGGGTGGACTTTAAACACGAGATTCTCTAACCCCAAGCGGGAAGTGAGGGGTGGATTTTAAACACGAGATTCTCCAACCCCAAGCGGGAATTAAGTGGTGGACTTTTAAACACGAGATTCTCCAACCCCAAGCGGGAAGTGAGGGGTGGAATTTAAACACGAGGTTCTCCAACCCCAAGTGGGAAGCGAGGGGTGGACTTTAAACACGAGATTTTCCAACCCCAAGCGGGAAGCGAGGGGTGGACTTTAAACACGAGATTCTCCAACCCCAAGCGGGAAGCGAGGGGTGGACTCTAAACACGAGGTTCTCCAACCCCAAGCGGGAAGCAAGGGGTGAACTTTAAACACGAGGTTCTCCAACCCTAAGCGGGAAGCGAGGGGTGGACTTTAAACACGAGGTTCTCCAACCCCAAGCGGGAAGCGAGGGGTGGACTTTAAACACGAGATTCTCCAACCCCAAGCGGGAAGCGTGGGGTGGGCTTTAAACACGAGATTCTCCAACCCCAAGCGGGAAGCGAGGGGTGGACTCTAAACACGAGGTTCTCCAACCCCAAGCGGGAAGCAAGGGGTGGACTTTAAATACGAGATTCTCCAACTCCAAGCGGGAAGCGAGGGGTGGGCTTTAAACACGATATTTTAATTTTCGAGAGAGATTTGAAAATTCCACAACCCTTTATTCATAAAACTTGTGAGAAATAGTGGAGTTTAGAGAGTTTACACATAATATTTTTTGAGTCGATTGATGTTCCACGTTTTGCTCAGGGTACGCCCCTCGATGTCTTTGAGTTTGAAAGCTCCGGGCGCGACCTCCTCGCCGAGGAGGTATGGCCCCTCCCAGTTAGGGTCCAACTTGCCACCTTCGGTATGCCTCAAGACGAGGCTACCCGTAGTTAGGAACTGGGGCCTAATCCTCTTGTCGTGGTATACTGCCACGCGACGTTTGTATTCCCTAGAGCGCAGGTCAGCCACCTCGCGTAGCTCATCTCTGAATTGCAGTTCGACTTTGAGGTTGGCCTCGTTCTCTTTTTCATTGAAGTCAAAAACTCTCGCCGAAGGGATCATAGTTTCCACCTGGACTAGTGCTTCTGCCCCGTAGGTTAGAGTGAAAGGCGTTTCTCCAGCTGCGCGACGCACGGTAGTGCAATACGTCCATAGGACGAGTGGGAGAAGCTCCACCCAGAGACCTTGGGCCAAGCCCAGGTGCTTTTTCAAATCGGACAAGATGCGGGCATTGACGTTTTCCACCTGGCCGTTGGACTGGGGGTGGGCCACGGAGGAAAACTTGAGGTTTATGCCTAGGTCAGAGCAGAAAGTCCGAGTCTCCTCGCAGTCGAATTGAGGTCCATGGTCAGTCATGATGGTCATGGGGACGCAAAAATGGCAGACGAGGTTCTTCCACAAGAAGTCGCAGACCTTTGCCGCCGTGATTTTTGCCATGGCTTGCGCCTCGACCCACTTCGTGAAATAGTCGACGATGACCAAGATGTACCGCACCTGGCCAACGGCCTTGGGAAAGGGGTCGAGGATGTCCATTCCCCACATTGCGAAGGGACAGGGTGCGTGGATGGAGTGGAGATGTGAGGTCGGTGCGTGCTGGAGGTTACCGTGCTTTTGGCACCCGTCACACTTCTGGACATAGGCCCTCGCGTCCTACCTGAGGGTGGGCCAGAAGTACCCTAGGTGGGTGATTTTATGTGACAAGGCGTGCCACCCGGGGTGGCCGCCGCACTTCCCCTCATGTGCCTCGTATAGGATGCGACCCGTGGACTCGGTTGGCACACATAACAAGTTAGGCTCAGCATAGCCTCGTCGATAGAGCCGGCCGCCGATGACCCAAAAGCGGGTTGCCTGCATTTTCAACTTCCTGGCCTGTGTGGGGTCTTCAGGGAGGACACCGCTCTCCACATATCGTGTTATCGAGATCCTCCAATCCTTAGTGGTAACGGTGAGAACCTCACCGGTCACACTCCGCGAGAGTTTTCTCTCCACCATCACGCGATTCCTCACTTCTAAGGGAAGGGCAGATCCAAACCTTGCGAGAGCATCTGCCTTCGTGTTCGACGTTCGCAGGATGGACTCTACTGCGAAGGTTTCTAAGCACGACACCAGGGCCTTAACTTTCTCTCTGTACGCGGGTAGGAACCTCGTTCTGGTGTCGTATTACCCGTTGAGCTGACGTGCAACCAGTTCGGAGTCAGTGTAGACCCTGATTTTGCGGGCTCCACTAAGGAGCGCCATCTCAATTCCGGCGATCATGGCCTCATACTCGGCCTCGTTGTTGGTGGCTTCAAAGGCGAAGTTAAGGGCATACTCTGTCTCGATCGAGGGACCAGCGACGAATACGCAAGCCCCGCCACCAGCATCACATCGTGAGCCATCAATGAATACCTTCCACTCCTCCGAGCTTGCGTCAGTTTCGGGGAAGGTGACCTCCACCAGGAAGTCGGGGAGGGCTTGCCCCTTCATCGCGGTCCTCGGGAGGTGGCTGATGTCGAACTCGGAGAGCCTGACTACCCACTTCGTCATACGCTCGGAGAGGGCGGGCTGGTGGAGGATTTTTCGAAGTGGGAGGTCAGAGAGGACCTGAATGGGATGCGCATGGAAGTAAGGGCGTAGGCGCCTTGCGGTGGTCACGACTGCCAACGCCATCTTCTCCGTCGGGGAGTGTCGCTGCTCCGCAGGTTGGAGCACGCGACTCATGGAGTATACTGGGTGCATGGCCTATTTGGTCAACACCGCGCTGACCGTCTCCGGGCTTACTGCCACGTATAGTTGCAAGTCTTCGCCCGCCAATGGAGGCGACAATGTGGGGAGCTTCTACAGGAAGGCCTTTAATTCAAAGAAAGCAACCTCGAGCCCCTCATCCCAAACAAACTTGTCGTTTTTCTTGAGAGCAGCGAAAAAGGGAAGAGACTTGTCCACCAAGCGGGAGCAAAACCTCCCTAGATAGTTGATGGCGCCGTTGAGCCGTTGCACTTCAGTGCGAGATCGCGACAACCTCATTGAAAGGATCAACTCGACCTTAGCGGGGTTGACGTCGATCCCGCGCTCGTTGATCATGAAGCCTAAGAACTTCCCCGACGATACGCCAAAGATGAACTTCTCGGGGTTCAGGCTGAGATGGTTGTGCCTGAGGGTAGCGAAGACCTCAAGGAGGTCGACCAGATGTTCTTCGGGGGTTTTGCTTCGCACCACGATGTCGTCGACGTAAGCCGACACGTTTCTTCCCAGGTGGTTTTTGAAGACCCGGTCAATGAGACGCTGGAAGGTGGCCCCAGCGTTTTTAAGGCCAAAGGGCATGACCCTGTAGCAGTACGTCCCCCACTGTGTGATGAAGGACGTCTCCTCCTCGTCACGCGGATTCATCGAGATCTGATTGTATCCCGAGTATGCGTCGAGGAAACTCAAGACCCCATGCCCCGCGGTTAAATCAACGAGCTCGTCGATCGAGGGCAGGGGGTAACTATCTTTGGGGCATGCCTTGTTGAGGTCCTTGAAGTCCACGCACATCCGCCACTTGCCACTGGCCTTCTTGACCAACACGACGTTGGACAGCCATCTCGGGTACTGGACTTCGCGGATGAATTCCACGGCCAGCAACTTCTCCACCTCGTCATTTGCGGCGTTTGCCCTTTCTTCATTCATTTTTCTTCGTCGTTGTACCACGGGGCGAGTGGTGATATCGACGTTTAGGGAATGCTGGGCCACAGTTCGCGAGACGCCGCGGAGATCCTTCGCGGTCCAAGAGAACACATTGCGGGATCCAGCAAGCAAGGTTTCCAATGACGTCCCTGACGTCCCGGAGAGACATTCTCCCAAGTAGATCTTCTCGGACTCACTCTCGAAGGGGGATATCACCCTTCTTTCTACCTCAGGGGTGGGGATCGTGAAGTCCCGGACTTCGAGGTCGTCCTTGGCGGAGGACTCCACCATAAACACCGGGCACTTGTGTTTTGCCGAGGTCGCATAGCAAACGCGGCCCTCTTCTTGGTTGCCCTTCACCTCCCCAACCCCTTCCTCGACGGGGAACTTCATTTTGAGGTGGTAGATGGATACCACCACCTGGAACTTCATCAGGGAGACCCTCTCGATGATTGCATTGTACGCCTAAGGCAGGTGTACCACCGTAAATTCCACCATCTCGGTTCTCCTTGTGGAGCCGGTGCCCAACGTCATCCAAAGGTCTATGAGACTGGCGACGTCGACTTCGTTCCCCGAGAAGGAGGTGAGTTTCCCAGCGTAGGGCTTCAGGGATGTCTCGGAGATGCCCAATTGCTCGAAAGCGCCATAGTACATGATGTCCACGGAGGATCCCGTGTCCACCAGCACTCGCTTCACCATTTTTTAGCCCACTTGAGCGTGCACCACCAAGGGGTCCGAGTGCGGCATGTGGAGCCCCTCGGCGTCTTCGGAGGTGAATTCCAAGCCTATGTGGGACCGCGAGGTCTGGGCAACGCTGAATATCGAGGGCTTGTGGTGGCTTGCCCTCGCGTACCTCTTTCTTTCCGCTTGGCTTGACCCAGCCAGCGAGGATCCACCTTAGATGGTATGGATATACCCGTCGGGTGTCGCGGTCTGCCCAGATCGCGCCTGCTTCGCGGGGGCTTGTTGCTCGACGTAGTTGGCCAGTGCCTGAGTCGAGCCTTGCGGCACGGTGTTGGCTCCTGATGCGGGGTTGGCGCGCCCCTTTTCATTCGGGTTGTACGCAGGGCCGCCCTTGCCTCTATAACCTCGCGGTTTCCCACCGAAGCAGCTCCAACCCCCACCGCCACTTTCGCGGTTGTTGTAGTGGTTGTTATTCTTGTTGTTGTTGTTGTTGTTCCTGTTGTTATTTCTGTTGTTGTTGTTGTTGTTGTAGTTGAAGGGGTCGTGGGCCTGCGTCATATACACATCCCTCGCGGCCGGAGCGGCCACTTTTGCCTTCCCTTTAGCCTCGGCTACGATTTCCTTGTCAGTCCTAGGTCGCGAGCTCTGGTTGGCGGCATCCTCAACATACACTTGGGCCGTGATCCGGGCGCACAGGTTGTCATACGTCGTTGGGCATTTCAATAAAAATGAAATTCTTGAAGGGACCCAGACACATGTTGCCCATGAGGATATCTCGCATCGATGTCTCGTCGATGTGTGCGATCTCTGCGACCGCGGTGGTAAATCTCGTGAAGAAGGCGCCCAACAACTCGCTCTCCCCCTGCTCAATACCGCGGAGATCCCGCATGTTCTTCTTACGCTTCTTGGAGCCGTTGAAGTGTGTGACAAAGGATTCACACAGTTGAGCGAACGAAGCCACAGACTCTAACTTGAGGCTTATGAACCACGTCATCGCGGCCTTGTCCAGCGTGGTTGGGAAGATCCGGCAGAATATGGTGTCATTGTAGGAGTTGACATTCATTTGGACAGCAAAGTGTTTCACGTGGTACTCCGGGTCAGTCGTACCGTCGTAGAGGCCCATTTGTGGCCAATGGAAACCTTTGGGCATAGGTGCCTCCTGAATCTCAGTCACGAAAGGGGAACGGCATCCGATTTCAACGGGTTGGCGGCGTGACTTCAATTTCATGGGATGCATAGCACTCCCTGCTGTTTCGGACAACTCTGTGTCTCGCATCCTTGAACGTCGCGAACGGGATCGCGAGATTTGCATTGGGTCCTGGGGAGGTCTCTCCGTTGACGAGCCGTTGGTGGATGTCTCTTGTCCCGACATATGCCCGGAGATGTAAGCGGGTACGTACTCAGAGTGGGGTTGGCCCGGAGCGGGGATAAGGACGTATGGGGGAGGAGACCCGACTGGTACTGCCCATAACCCGAGTAGGGATACGGGATCGGGGGTGCACCGCCTTGTTCATACCCTTGGAATGGGTAGGGGTTTTGCGGGGCGTTGTACGTCCAACCCGGGGGACCACGAACGGACAACCCGGAGGTCCCGTGGCCATCCATTGCGGGGTCTCGGGCATGTTATCGGGGTGCTGAGGAAAGAAGTTGTTTGGGCAAGCCATTTTGAGGGGTTCAAAGCCAAGGTTTGCACAAATCGGGAAACTTCTTAGGATGAAAGAGTTCCCACAGACGGATCCAGTGATGAAACCCGAAATAAACCGTTCGCTAAATAACAAGAAATGAGATTATTTTATTCTATTGTGCAAACACTTGCTCTTTATTTATTACTTATTTACAACGAGGTTACAAGCCAACGAGGCTTACAAACAAACGAGACTTACACCCTAGACCTCCTATGAGTATTCGAGATCTCGATCTAACAATGTTTGAGATCTCCTAATTACTATGCGATTCTACCACCTAGATGTCGCTTGATTGATTTTGGTGTGAGGCTGAGCTAAGAGTGTGGTGAAGATGGCTTGCGAGATTGTGTAGCGAGGTCTTTGATGTGAGCGTGAGCTTTGTGTGACTTGAAGTCTTTTTGTGGACTTCACTTGTCTATAGCGAGGTCTTTTGACGATGTTTCAATCACGTCGATCTTCAACGAGCAAGATAGTTCTTGAGTTCAAGATGTTTTTCGACCACCTCTACC
Organism: Fallopia convolvulus; assembly: GCA_964016875.1. Classification (NCBI taxonomy): domain Eukaryota; kingdom Viridiplantae; phylum Streptophyta; class Magnoliopsida; order Caryophyllales; family Polygonaceae; genus Fallopia; species Fallopia convolvulus. The sequence continues at coordinate 6,725,677 of OZ024718.1, read as the reverse complement.
TACGAGGTTCTCCTCTATTTATAGAGAATTGGGGAGTAAAGTTTTGATCATTGTCCGATGTGGGACGCCCGAGATCAGGGCTTCTGATTGGTCCGGAGGTGAGGCAGCCGGTGATTGGTTTGGGGAAGCGGCGCCAACTGAGTGGTCCGGGTGGGCGGGTGTGTCAGTAGAGTCGGCGACGAGGTTTAGACCTCGCTTCGAGATTTTGGAAGACCTCGCGGAGATAGAAATTTTTTTAATTAAATGATGGGTACGATTGTGGGCCCTAGAATCCACCTTGGGAGTCCCGTCGGGTCTGTTTATTCTTTCCATCCCGGGCCCACTTCCTATTTTACCATTTTGGACATCATCAACTCCCTTTTCCGCTATGCTATGGTAACTTATCTACCCACTTAGAATTTTAAACTCTCTTATATCATTATTTCCTCCTTCTTGTTAGAAGAAAGAAGCCATGACCGATTGAAGTGACGTATAATCAATACGTTGCCTTCACCTCTCACCATAGCCACTTATTATTAATCTTAACACGTATTGATTTTATCAAGAACTGTAAGAATACTTATTATTAACCTTAACACTCAGACTCATGAACCCACACAATATCATTTACGAACTAGAATAATGACATAAATAACAATTAAATTTCATGAACTCTTTGCAATTATTACGAACCCAACCATATAAAGACATGAACCCACAAAATACCGTTTGTGAAATAGGTAAAATAAAAGGATTATGAATTAAATTTCGTGAACCTTATTGACAATTTTTATGAACCTAACATTATACACACATGAACCAATATATCAACTTTTATGAACTGAAAAAACATGAATCATAGTACGAAATATTATAAACCTATGTGTATAAAAATATGAACCAAAAGAACAAATATCATGAACCAAAAGACACGAATCAAAATAACAATTAGTATGACATAAATGACATGAATTGTAAGATAAACTATTATAAACCCGAGCTTACAAAATCATGAACCAAAATATAAACTGTATATAGAATTAGCCTATATGGGATTTGAACCCACATCTTTGTGTACATGCACATTGCTTTACCATTTGAGCTAATAGGCTACCAAATAACATCAACATAAAATAATGAACGTAGTACAAAGCATGAACCGTAAGAAAATTGATGATAAACCTTAACATACAAATTTATGAACCAAGAAAAACGTCAATGAAACACATAATCGCCAACAAAATAGGAGCACACCAAATAATTTCTGAAGTAACTAAACCATACATCTTAGTCAAACACCATGAAAATCAATTACAAGCAGCTTACAAACTTCAAAAAGAATAAAAACAGGTTCAAAAAAATCATTTGAAAGCTCAACACCTTTGAACACTTACTAAGTGAGAACTAATTCATTTCACAATTTGCTCACATAAACAAAATTAGTATTCTTCATTTTTGCAGAGCCAAGTAGCCCAAATTGATCGAGTTCATTCAAGAATCCCCTATTTAAGTCAATCAACTTAACAAAGCTCATTACCAATCATTAATTTCAAAGGAATCTATAGATCTACAACATAAATAATATCCATATCAAATTAGGTCTAACAAAACCCATTTTGAAACCGATGTTGTAGATCTATGCCATATCCATATCAAATTTTATAGCCTATGTGGGATTTGAACCCACATCTCTGTGCACATGCACATTGCTCTACCATTTGAGCTAATAGGCTACCAAATAAATTTCTAAATCGTGCTTATTGGCTACCAAATAATTTCAACATACTATTAGTAAACGTAGTACAAAGCATGAACCGTGATAACACTAATTATGAACCTTAAGATAGAAAGTTATGAACGAACAGAAGTCATGGATCTTCGTTGTTCATTTTTTCACAATAAGAGTTGGATCTATAATTTAGTATTCTCCAAGGCTAATTGGAAGTATTAAGTATATAGATTTCTACAAGTGACTACCATTTAAGTGCCAATGTTTTTCAAAAAAAAGGAAGAAAGATGTGCAAATGCCTCTCCCCCCCCCCCCTCCAAACCAACATTGAGGCAAATAAGGGTCATTTTTCATGGTTTATGGGCTCACTCCCCCCTTATAAACCAAAATTGACGCAAACAAGTAACAAATCATGCGAGAACTACTCATGAAATTCCATGGTGGGAACGAATGCCACTACCCCTATCACAACAAGGCAAGTTCAGTTTGACTATGAACCTACATACTCGATATTTTGAACCTATACATTAAATATTTCGAACCATAAAATCAAAGATCGTGAACCCGATCGAGAAATTTCAAACCTAAACAGTAAATACAATCAAATACAAACACCAATCAAATCAACCATAAACACCCATTAAATCTCAATAAACATTTCTAATACTCAAAAACAAATCTTAGAACCCTGAAAAATCCTCAAAAATCGAAATCATACCCTAGAAAATTTATTTATACATACCTTTTTTGTGAAGGTTTCTCCATGGATTCTATGAACTGAAAACCCATTTATGAAGCAAAATTGATGAATTTATGTAAACTAGAAGGTGGAATTTCGAATTAATGGTGCAGTTTTGGTGTTGGATCTAGAGCGCTTTCTCCTCTGAAGAGATTTTGACTATGGAAAAAATTAGATCCGAGTGAAGCGGGAGAGAGGCCTTTAGGTCATATTTTAGGGTTGAGGGTATTTTTGTCCCACATGTGAACTTACACTATAATTACCCTCGTGCCATCCAACAAATCAGCCCCCATTTCTTTTCTTTTTTTATTGAATAATAACGCTATAATCTGGGTCGTTCGTGTTAAAGATCGGGCGTCCCAAAATTGCTCACGGTTTTCATTGTAGCAACAATATGCATCCGAGCGTGACTCATAATTTTATTATATGTGGGGTCTATAATTATTTTCCAACAATAAAAAGATACTCAATTAAATTTCAACCAATCAGATTGGTTTTTTTTTTTTTTTTTTTTTTTTTGGTCAATCAGATTGGTTTTAATAAAAGGGTAGTGTGCTCCAATCTAAAAGCGACATGTGTCATTTAATAATTTATTTAACCTTCGCTTTAGTATATAGTTGTTGAACAAAAAAAATGTATATATATGTATTACATGGGAATCCTAATTATGTCTATATACATATATAGATGTACAAGGAAGATTTAAAAAGAGGGGTATACAATAATGAAAAGTGCATTATACTTACACATGGATATCTATGTGTGTATCTACATTTTTCCTGGGCCTAGGTAATCTTAGGCTAAAATGGGAGTTGGGCAAGATAACAAGAAAATGGTCCATTGATCAAATCCGATCAAATATGGCGGTGGAATGCAAAGGGATAGCGTGACTTTCAATTTTGCATAATTAATACCTCATTAATGCTTGTTCAAAGCCGTTGATGGGCTTGTCTTTCAATATTCTTGTAATTACTATATTCAGAGGCGTTTTTGGACGGTTGATTTCGGAAGTAATATTACTACCTTTCATAGTATATATATAATGGGAAGAATAGATGTCAAAGGGGGAAAAAAAGGCCTAATTGGCTTCTTCCCCATATACAACATTGGCGTCAAATTGAAAGAAAGGAAAAGAGCAAAACTCAAGATAAAGAGCTGAGAAACAAAGCCAGAAGTCCAATTCGATTTTATGCGATCGATCAAGATAATAGTATAATCTCCTAACCTTGTTTAGTTGCTTTTATTTACTAACCAAATGTGTTTGTTTGTTTCATTGCCTCAAGATAGGCTACATGGTACTAACCCCGTAGTTGAATTGAAAGCAATCGGTTCCATGTCAACTCCAAGATTTGTGATCAGTGCCGTCCCGGGGCTTGTTTCTTGACCACAACGAGGGCTCGTTTCTTGACTACCCTCGACGCCCACCGGAGATGATTCAAAGTCGTCCGTTTTGAGGAGAAATATTACGTTTCGAGCCTCTTACGGGTGACCGCGTCTACAAGGCGTTTACAACGATGGCTCAAGATAGACCCAAGATGGATCGCTTTGCACCGAGATAGATATCGAGATGGATATCGGGGCTGTTTTGAAGGACTATTTGTGGTCCAAAACGGAGTGCTTTACCATCACAATCCAAAGAACGAAGCTTTGTCATCCATGCCGAGTTGGGCCGGTGATTGGAGACGGTGTTAATGACAGAGTAAAGATCAAACCAAATAAAGAAGGTCTTGTTGAAGAGTAAAACCACACAAAAAGGTGCATATAGTATTTACTATATAGTACATATATATATGGGAGAGACCACCATATTCTATAATGATATGCCATTCAAAAAGTAAAAAAGAAAGTAGGCATGGAGGAGGTCAAGTGACTCGTCGGAGAGGGATGATCTGCATCAACGTCTCGCCATAAGACCGCAAAGGCCAACGAAGATGATTCGAGGTCACCCGTTTTGAGGAGAAACATTCCGTTTCGAGCCTCTTACGGGTGATCGCAACTACAACTCATCTCCAAGGGCTACAATCGGTGATGGCTCGTGACCAACCGGGGTGGATCACTTTGCAGCGGGATGCACGCCGCCATTGCTTTGGGAGACTATATGGAACGCCTTTAAAGGAGTGTTTCACCGAGTCGACCTTTTTTTGTGCCCATGTCTTATGAGTTCGTTCTCTGGAGGATTCAATCAAAATAATATGGAGTGCATGTATGGTGTAATAATTCCATGGAAATGTAAAGCAAAGTGCAAGATCACCTAATGTGATGAAGAAAGAAAAATAAATGCGTGAAGAGTATTTTTATGTTCAAGTCAAAGTTTGGCATGGTGATTGATACAAACCCGATGTGGATTACGTATCAAATTCCTGTTGGTCAAGGAGACGGAGTCTATTCCGAGGTGAAATCCGACTCAAACACAATGAATGCTGTAATTAGAGAAATTGAAGGAAATTAGGGCAAAGCTATTTTTTTGGATGACCTTTTGAGAAGATATACAAGAGTATTTATACCTAAGCCCTAACGGTTCAAAAAAAGCGTCCCGGGAAAGAACCGTAAAGAAAACCCGGAAAGAGAGCTAAGCTCTAGTTTATAAAAATTACATAAATTATAATATTCTGCTAAAGATAATAAAATTAACCAAAATACTAGAATTATTAATCTAAGTTATCAAATATTAATTATCATATCTTTTGGGTCGACGTCGAACTCTTGACGGTCTTGTAGTCGATTGTGGGTCCGTATCAATCTCTCCCCCGATGAGAATCGGCTTGTCCGCAAGCCGTAAATTCGGAAAAGAGCGTTGAAGGACCTGAACTGGCTCCCACGATGTTTCGACTGGACCTCCATCCGACCACTCAACCAACCATTCGAGGCGTGGTGCGCCATCGACGAGGACCTCGCGTTCAGCCGTAGCACGAACGGGTTTGGAAATGGGGCGATCATATAAAAATTCCGAGGGTAGGGCGATCGGCTGACTTGGTGACCCGTCAGAGATAAACGGTCGGAGCAATGATACGTGGAATACATTGTGAATGCGAGCCGACTCCGGGAGGACCAAACGGTAAGCCACAGGGCCGATCCGTTCACTGACCATGAATGGTCCATAAAAACGCCTGGCTAACTTCGCGGAGAGTGGACGACTAATCGAGTGCTGACGATATGGTTGTAATTTCAACAAGACTTGGTCGCCGACATTAAACTGAACATCCTTTCTGTGTTTGTTGGCCTGTGCAGACATGCGTTGTTGCATTTTAAGCAAATTAGATCGAATCAATTCAAGCACCTGATCGCGATCTTTGATCGCTTCCGACGCTAGGGTGGGCGGGCCGATCGGCGCTGTGACACGCGCTACCGGAGGCGCGTCCCTGCCATAGAGAGCTTTAAATGGGGACATGCCGAGGCCTTCATGAAACATTGAATTTAAGGCGAGCTCGGCCCATGGCAAGAAATCGAACCATCGACGTGGTCGGCCTTGAGTAAAAGCTCTAAGATACTGTTCAAAACTACGGTTTTTAACCTCTGTTTGACCGTCCGTCTGAGGGTGATAGGCGGTGCTGTGGTGAAGTTTTGTACCGCTTAACCGATGAAGCTCAGACCAAAAAGCGCTGCGAAACACGGGATCTCGATCAGACAGAATGATGGCCGGAATACCATGTAACTTCACAACCAAATCAATGAACAAACTAGCAACCCGTGGTGCATCATAAGAAGGTCCCAAGGCACCAAAATGAGCATATTTAGAGAGCCTGTCAACGACAACTAGAATAGTAGTGTGACCTCGGGAAGGCGGTAAACCGGTAATGAAGTCCATCGATACTTCATCCCACACCTGTTTTGGAATTGGTAAAGGTTGAATTAAGCCGGCAGGCTTGCTAGTGTTGTACTTGGTAGACTGACAAATAATGCAAGCATTAACAAATCGTTTAACATCCGCGCGCATGCCTTTCCAAAAAAATACTTCAACCACCCGACGGAAAGTGCGATCAACTCCGGGGTGGCCTGCGCTCGGTGATGCGTGGAATTCTGTCAGAATTTCGGCCTTGAGTGCGGATGCGGTCCCCAAAACCAGCCGATGCTCATAGTAAAGCACGCCATCATGGACTCGGAATGGTGATGGCAAGGTGCCATTGGCTGATGCCGCATGCCACGCTTGAAGATCTTCCAAGGTGCGATTCTCGGCTTTCAGCCGTGAAAGGAGGTCCGGCATTGGTGCCGCAAACGAGGAAAATTGGTGCAGCGTAGACTCGTCTTCACTCATACAACGTGACAACGCATCCGCCACTCGGTTACTAGCCCCCGATTTGTATTCAATGCGAAATTTGTAACCCATGAGCTTACGCATAAAAAACTGTTGATCAGGGGTTTGGATTACCTGAGTAAGAAGTTCTTTTAAACTTTTCTGATCACTTCGAATTAAGAACTCCCGTCCGAGCAAGTATTGTCGCCATTTCTGAACCGTAGATACAATGGCGAAAAGTTCCCGATGATAAGCGGAAGACCCGCGGCGGGGAACGCCTAATTTCTTGCTGAAGAACGATAAAGGCCGTTCATCCTGTAATAACACTGCGCCGACCCCATCATCCGAGGCATCCGTTTCGACCACAAATAGTTTGTCAAAGTCGGGCAGGCATAGAATCGGTGGGGTCATCATTGTCTGTTTCAAACACTGAAAAGTTGTAGTTGCCGATTCGGACCAGGCAAACTTGTCTTTTTGTAATAAATCTGTCAATGGAGCTGCTAGTAAGGCATAATTGCGGATAAACTTCCTGTAATAGCCTGTCAAGCCCAGAAACCCTCTTAACTGTTTTACAGACTTTGGAATAGGCCACTCGGACATGGCTGATAATTTCGTCGGGTCCGCCAAAAGTTGTCCTGCGGACACGATATGCCCCAAATATTCAACTGTGGTTGTGCCAAACGAACACTTAGATCCTTTGACATAAAAGTGGTTGTCTTGAAGGATTTTTAGCACAATATCGAGATGATCGGCATGTGTAGTAAGAGATGGACTGTAAATCAAGATATCGTCGAAAAAAACGATGACAAATCGGCGCAGATATTGAGCAAATATAGTATTCATCGCTGCCTGAAATGTCGATGGGGCGTTGGTAAGACCGAACGGCATAACCAAGAATTCGAAATGGCCATCATGAGTGCGGAACGCCGTTTTGTAAATATCGGAAGAGTGCATCCGAATCTGATGATATCCTGAGCGCAGGTCAAGTTTAGTAAAAATAGTAGCATTGCCTAATTCATCAAACAATTCATCAGCAGTAGGAATCGGAAACTTATGTGCGACAGTAATGTTGTTGAGGGCCCGATAATCAATGCAGAAGCGAAAACTGCCGTCTTTCTTTTTAACCAGAAGAGCCGGGGATGAAAAAGGACTAGTGCTATGCTGAATTATGCCCTGCTCGAGCATTGTGCGAACTTGTCGTTCGATTTCTGATTTCTGAAAGTAAGGATATCGGTAAGGACGAACATTAACCGGTTTCGACCCTGGCTGTAAATGTATATGATGATCCCAATTCCGGGGTGGCGGAAGGGCCGACGGCAAAGTGAAAACCGACCGGCGGCCCTCGAGAACGGTCTGAAGTTCCGGCGCTAAATCGGAAGGCCATTCGCTAGGGTCGGTTGTTGATTCGGGCGACATGCTAAGGACCTCAAAGCATTCAATAATCTGATCAGACGCGCAGAGAGATAGCAAGACGGACATAGTAATCGGTTTCGGAGCCTGACGATCGCCTGTTAAGAACACACTCTTGCCGGCCCAGGAGAACTGCATAGTTAATTTAGCATAATCATGGGACACAGTGCCCAGAGTTTGTAACCATTGTACCCCGAGGACAACTTGCGGTCCATGTACCGCCAACACATAGAGATCAATAGAAAAAGTGTGACCCTGTAGATCAATACTAGTAGCCGGGCATTGATGGGAACATAACAGATAAGCGCCATTCCCCACGAAAACACGAAAAGGGCTGATTTTATGTAATCTCAGGCATAATTTCTCGGCCACATCAGGGTGAATAAAGTTATGAGTACTCCCACCATCAATCAAAACTGAAATTTCAGTATTCAAAATCGTGCCTGACAAGCGTAAAGCACGCGGATTGGGCAATCCGTCCATAGAATTCAAGCTCGAAATGTCACCCGTAACTGCCAGCTCGTTAGACGCATCAATATCATCGTCGTCATCGCTGTCGTCGCAACTCAATAAGGCCAAAAATCTGGGCTTGCAGCGATGTCCTCGCGAGAATTTCTCGTCACAATTAAAACACAAGCCTTTCTTAGTACGTTCATCACGTTCAGCAATAGAAAGACGACGGATTGGAAGAGATGAGTACGTACCGTTAGGAGATGTCGGTACGGGTGTCGAGGTGACGTCGCTCGAAGGTGGCGCCGGTGTGGGTTCGGACGCCGGGGTTCCGAAACGAGTCCCAGTCGGCGCCCATGTGCGCTTGTTGGCCAGCCACGGCGTAGAAACTTCACTGAAAGACGCGGCTAATTCTCGAGCGAAAGCAAAAGCTTGAGCGAGATTGGTCGGATTTCGTAAATTCAACTCCCGACGCACCGGTTGTTTCAAACCAGCTTTAAACAGAGAGATCAACGTCAATTCAGAAAGTCCGCTAACTTTGTTCAATAAGGCTTCAAATTCAGTCTGATAATCGAGGACCGAGCCTTTCTGTTTCAAATTGGCCAAAAGACCCGTATAATCCTCATAATAAGTCAGGTCAAAGCGTTGCTGAACTGATTGCAAAAACGATGTCCAATTTTCGCCACAGTTATTCCGGCGTTGGTAGCGGAACCAATCAGAGGCGGGGTGTTCAATCAACATGCCCACCAATCGCAGACGATCACAATCAAGAGTCCGGAAATAATCAAAGTATGCTTGGACTCGAAAAATCCATCCATTCGGATCGGATCCATTGAATCGGGGTGGGTCCACCCGAATTTTTGGGGTGGCGTCTGACCCTGGTGGAGCGCGCGACATGGGCGAAAAACCGTACGACGGCGGAGGCGCCTGGTGGCAGTCGACCGCGCTAGGGCTTGACGCGACGAACGGGAACGGAGAAAAAGCTGGCTGTGTCCAACCCGCGAAGGGTAGGGCCATTGTTGCAGCCGCGGTTGGAATGGGTCCCGCGGTAGGTGGGGGCCAACCCGGGGTCGTCGACGGTGGTGCGAGCGGAAACCGCTGAGTCGGTAAATTAGGGTTGGGAAAGGTGCGGCCATGGGTCCAGTCGGAACCTGAAGGCGTGAGGCTGCTAGGGCTCGCGCTCGATGGGACCCAACCGTGGGATGATGCGGCCGGCATCGCCAGAGCCATCGCGGCAGTCGTGGCGGCGGCGGAGGGCAGCGACCCGTCGACGGTAGGGTTTTGCGAGCCGGCGGCCGAATTCAGATGCGAGGATTGAATTAAGTCGCACATAGAATCTTGGCGAGATTGTTGATCATCCACCCGACTCGAAAGCTTCTGAAATTCGTCAGTAAGTTGCATAAGTAATTCACGGAGATCAGGTAGATCGCCGGCGGTTGCTATGGTGTCCGGATTGGCGGATTTCGACATGGTGTTCAAGATGAAAGCACCAGTTGATACAAACCCGATGTGGATTACGTATCAAATCCCTGTTGGTCAAGGAGACGGAGTCTATTCCGAGGTGGAATCCGACTCACACACAATGAATGCTGTAATTAGAGAAATTGAAGGAAATTAGGGCAAAGCTATTTTTTTGGATGACCTTTTGAGAAGATATACAAGAGTATTTATACCTAAGCCCTAACGGTTCAAAAAAAGCGTCCCGGGAAAGAACCGTAAAGAAAACCCGGAAAGAGAGCTAAGCTCTAGTTTATAAAAATTACATAAATTATAATATTCTGCTAAAGATAATAAAATTAACCAAAATACTAGAATTATTAATCTAAGTTATCAAATATTAATTATCATATCTTTTGGGTCGACGTCGAACTCTTGACGGTCTTGTAGTCGATTGTGGGTCCGTATCAGTGATACACATTATGTTGCCTAACTAAAATCACACAAGAAGAGTCAAATTAAGTTGGTGACATGCGTTCCAAACGGGCCAAAATATCAAAATTGGAGGTCAACTCACCATGGTCTCTAGTTAAAGGGTGTGGTTCTTCAAATGGCGCTAAGTGTGATCGAGTCTCAATCGAGTTGAAAAGTGCAACCTGCCAAAGTTCAACATACAATCTCCTTTGGTGTTATTTAACACTAGTTAAGGCATAAAGGATGCGATCGAGCAACAAAGACTTGCCTAGAGGCCATGGTCGATCAAAAGTACGTGTAATGGATTCCTATCATATATAGGAATAAATAAGACATCAAAACAGACCCTAATATTACAAGCAAGGCTGGCTTTATATGCATTGGTACATCATTTCCATGGAAGAGAAAGCCTTACCTAAAAGGAGCGGAAGCGATCAAGTTTCGATCGAGTCCGAAAACAGAAAAGCTTTCGACCTAGTTGGTGCTCCTGTCACAAATATAAAAGGAGGAAATGGCTATTATGCTAATAACTAGCTTGAAATGGCTTACCAAAAAAAAGTTCAATACCATACATATATACATGAAGATTGAAATTGATGGACCACACATATACACATGTGTGATTAAGCCTTCTCCTTGAACATACATATATATATATGTGTGTGTACGTGCAAATCCCATTTTTCATATATATTTTTAAGATCAAAATGGAAATGGAGGCTTACTAGCTGGTGAAGAACGTTGATCGACCACAAGCGTTAGAGCCGAGTCGACCCTTTACCGATGCTCAATCTGTGTCGAGAATCTTTGACAAACGCAAGGAAGACATGGATATAGATCAAGATCGTTTTCTTGTGTACTACATGCCAATATTAATGGCACTAATCAAAGAAGATAAACACAAAGGCATACCTGATTACGTGGAGTTGGAGACTAGTCTTAACAACGGAGCAGAGCAAGCTATATATTGTCATCTAAATGAGTGTGGGTGAAATCAAAAGATACTCACAAAATATATCCTCCTAATTAAAAGATATGGTTTGCCCAAAAATAAGCCTCCGATATTGCCCATAATCAAAAACCAGATCTTTTCAGTACGGGGGAGTGTATTCTATGCATATTCAATATGAGATGAGGCAAATTCGAAATTCGTTTCTGATGGATTAGCAAAATATGGGCCAACTATGTATTCAATAATATGGCCCGACCGAGTGTTAAATGAAGGGCTCAAGTTGAGTGGATATATATTAGGTGTAATTTAAAACATCTATGGGCTGGCCCATATTTTACAAAAGACAAGCAAGTTGCATGTATGTATGTAAGTACATGAGTCTTCCATGCAAAAATACATATACCAAAATTTCGTAATCCACTTATTGGCATAAAATGGGTTTCTTCACATAAAAATGGTACTCATTTTATTTAACCAATTTTAAGTGGGTCATTTCAAATCCAAATGGCGGAACTACGACGATTTGATTTCATCAAGGGTAAGTAGGAAGGTCGACATATAGCGCAAATGCTCGTCGAGTTCAATCACAACCATAAACAAACTCAAATCCAAATCTTAGTGGAATATTTAGACAACCCTTCCTAGAAGGTGGGTCTAATTTTCTCCACACCATACAAATGATAGTTGAACCGAGCTCAGGCAACCCTTCCTAGAAGGTGGGTTTAGGCTCGTTTCTCTGATGCATGAAAATCCTACCAAAAATTAAAACCTCCGAACTACGTAAGGCTTGATTCTCTTTAAAGAGATACGTAGGCAAACCGTTTCAACTCGGGTGTAGCTCAAATTAAAAAATTAACTCCAAAAGTTTCCAACGTGTCTATATTATTAATAGAGTTGTAAAGATGTACAGATAAGGGTCGAACTTAAAAAATTAAGTTAGATGTGTTTGTACAAAGTTGTTTTCCTTTAACAAATTTTGTCTAACAATAGTTATGATAAAAATAACATGCATGCATATGATTTAAGAGAAAATAAATTTTTGTAAATTGTAAAATAAATCCTAATAAATTGTAAGGATTATAATAGTGATTTTGAGCATAGAAATAAGGAAATTATAAAAGAAATAATTTAAAAAAAGGAAATTAAATAAAACAAGACTTTGTTAAGAGAAAAATAGTCTTGCATGTCATTTTAGCCTTATTATAACTTTGGAAAAATTTATATATGAGTCTTTGACTAAAGTAATTTAATAAGAATAAAAATGGGCTTAAATAATTAAAATAAACAATTTTATGTGGTTAAAAGGACTTTATATAACTTAATTTATTGTTGCATGTCAATCTAGCTTATTTTATTTTTGGAATAAAAATTGATTAAACTATAAGAATACTATCACCCATGAGATTGATGTTTATTTAAATAAAAAGGATAAAACTTCATGGGATTCTTAAAAAGGATTTTTATAACTTAAATCATTCATTCATGTCAACTTAAGACTTTAATAATAATTTTAGAAAATATTATATATACCTTTTTTTGAGTAGGTAAAAATTCGGTTTATTGGACAGACCCGATACAACGAGAGGCCGAGTAAACGACATCCGAAAACGACTAGAACAAACAAACAACAACACAAAGTACAACAAGCAAAGAGGGGGAACTAGAACATAGAGGGTAGCGAGGAGAATGGGTAAAAAACGAACAAATCAAGTTAGAATAAGGACAACTGATGTTGCCTCCACCAGGATGAAGGATCTTCAGCAGTCATGAATGTCCAAGCGACCTCACCAATCACAAACAAGTCACCCCAATCCTAGATCCAAATCTTGACGTTGTACAAACTATGCCCTGGACAAACCTCCACCGATTGTGCCACGAACGACATGATCCGAACAATAAACACAAAAACGCAATAACCTACCAAAAAAAAAAAACTACAACACAAAGAAGGAAAAAAGAAAACGAAAGCCCAAAAGAAGGACCAATAAGAGACAAAACAAGGCCCAAGCCCAACACCAAACAAACAATATCAAACACAAGTACGAAACAAAGCTGCTGAAGTGAAAACATGATGACGTGGCAAACCTAAGGCCACTAAACGGGCACGGTGCCGGATGGTTTGGACTTAGTAAAAGTCATGGACATAATGTTTATGTTACCAAATTAAATAAATATTACTAGAAGGTTTTAAAAAGGATTTCTTCATTTTAGTCCAACTTTGGCATGCACATTTAAATAAGTATGAGTATTTTTATAAAAGTTATTTTACAAAAGATTTAATTGAAAATAATAATTAAATATTATTATTGTTTAAGCCTTCCTCTTAAATTATTAAATAAAATAATTTAGATTATAATGTTTTTTCTCTTAGTGAAAGGAAAAATAAGAGAAAAGGGTAGTTTAATAATGAGATAAGAATTTTAATAGAAATTCGCTCGTTATCTCTCGAATTGCTATTTCGAAGTTTCGATCTCTCTCAAGTTCGTCGAATTTTTCCGAGCCTTAAGAAAAACCTGAACACAATTCAAGGCAAGTAGATATTCTCCTTGAAACTTTTCGATAATTCATTTCCTTTAATTTTTCGATGTTGGGAACAACTTGTTTGATAAAATAAAAGAATCTAGGAATATTGATTGTTAGAAATAACGACCCACTTGTGATCGTGGTTACGATAATAGAATTATTGTGATTATTACTAGGATTGTTTGTGTGGCATTTGCTTGTTTAAAATATCTTTTCGAGATTCTTATGGATTTAATAAAAAGGGATGCAGGTTTGGCCCCGAACATCTCTATATAACACGTTGAGTGGTATGGCAATACGCCCTCTCTTCTCGCGACTTAAGGATCATGATCTATGTCGGCTCCTACTTGTTGGAGGGATGTTTGCACCCTAGCTAGATGTCGGAACTCCGTTCCTTTAATTGGAATCGGCTCTTTCATAGCCTCCACACCCTTAAAAATCATTAATGTTATGTAAAGTTTTGATAGGTAATAAAGATAATTGCTAGTGCACATTAAAAGAAATTAAAACCGGGCCGGATTAGTACAACTTGGAAGACCAACCCGACTCTCGTTTCTTGCACGATCGTCTTTCCAATCTGAATGCTTATTTGGGCTTGTCAAGGTGGGCTCGGTACTTAAGCGCCTCCCCGATCTGGAGCACCGAATAAGATGAAGTTGGTTGAGGTCCGAAAGGACATGAGAGTTTTTATAAAACTTGTGTGTAATTAAAATGTTCCCAAAAAGGACATGAGAGTTTTTATAAAACTTGTGTGTAATTAAAAAGTTCTACAATCTCGTGGTTCTTTCTTTTCGGTTTAGAGTTATCTCATCTCGAGATCAAATCATCCACGTGCTTTAAAGCTCCACATAAAGTCTAAAAATCTCAAACACATCTCACTATACTGTATCTCGTTAAAGATGTTACCAAATTACCCTTGAGAATTTCCATTCTCACTTGCTTAGTCTCCTTAGACTAATTCCGCTATTTTCCGCATTTTTGCTTGGTATTTCTCACCCTTCGCGACAAATGTCAGACTTTAGGGATTTTCCCTCAAAGGTTTCAAGACGAAGAATCTAGAAAGTTGAAGGAAGGAAGATCAAGTCTTCTCTAAGATATTTCTCTCGTATTTTAGATTCACTACGCTTTTCAAAAACAATGTTTGATTAATCCGCTACTTAACTCTATCGTGTTGTTTTGAAACAGTTTAAGATGTAATGACAATATTTAAAGTCTCAAGTTTGAGCACCTTTTAAAATTATGTATTATCATTTAAATTCTACATTTTCTTTAAGTTTAATACCTTATAAAGCCTTGGGTGCCTTTGGACGGAAAAATCTGAGGTCACTGGCGGTAATACCCATCGTTGCAAAATAAGGGTGCTACACCAAAGGGCATTCTCCTATAGACAAAGGTACCATAAGGACAAGTGAAAATAGCCTTCTTCTAGTCACTTGGGTGGATAGGGATTTGGAAAAAAGTGATCTTTTTAGGTAGCTTTATTAAGTTTTCTATAGTCAATACACATTTGCCAACTCGTGACTATTCTATTAGGAATTAACTCATTCTTTTCATTTTTCACAAAAATCATTCCCCTTTTTTAGGGAAACATGCACATGAATCACCCAATTATTGTTAGAAATAGAGTAAATAATGCTTGCATTCAACAATTTTAGCACTTCTTTTTTAACTACTTTCATGTTTGGGTTGAGTCGTCTTTGATGTTCTATAGAAGTCTTATGATCATCTTCTAACAAAATTCTATGCATGCACAAAGAAGGATTGATCCCTTTCAAGTCATCAATGGTGTATCCTATGGCTTTCCTATGCAACTTAAGTTCTGTTAACAATTTGGCAGTTTCTTCATCACTTAAGCTGTGATTTACTATCGCAGGATATGTGGAGTTAGAACCAAGAAATTCATACCTTAATGTAGATGGAAGGGGCTTCAACTTACCTTAGGCGTAGCAAGAGATTCATTCTCCTCCCACATCTTGGGCATCAACTTCTAGCACATCAACCAAGGTGTTTTAATTTCCAACTCATTAATAGAAGTCTTAGGGTGGCCTAAAATCCTCTCAATAGGATCTTTAGTGGTCACAAACATCATCACTCCTTGATAGTTTTAGTAAAATTTTAAGTCTAGGTTACTTGATAGTTTTAGTAAAATTATACTCAATTTTCTCCTCCCCCCCCCCCCCCAATAGAAAAAGAAAGAACACCCTCTTTTACATCAATAAGAATTCCAACAGTAGCTAAGAAAGGTCTTTTTAATATAATGGGAATGGAAAATTCAGTTTGCATATCAAGAACAATAAATTCAACATATACATAAAATTTACCAACCTAAATGGGAATATCCTCAAGGATACCTATAGGTGATATAGTTGATCAATTAGCCATGATTAGGGTCGTATCCACCGATTGTAAGAGAAATTTCCAATCACAATAGGAACACATTGAAAGAGGAATCAAGCTCACACTAGCCTCCAACTTCTTACAAATTGAAAGAGGAATCAAGCTCACACTAGCCTCCATGTCACATAACGCATTGTAAGAGCAATCTCCAATCACAATAGGAACACAAAATCTCTCAGGATCTCTAAGCTTAGGAGTCAACTTGTTTTGAATAAGGGCGTTGCTGTCTTGATTGAGGGACACCTTTTGGAAACCTTCAATTCTCCTCTTGTTTGACAATATATGCTTGAGGAACTTCACATAAGCAGGCATTTATTGAAGAGAATTTGTGAATGGAATGTTGATGTAGAGCTTCTTCAAAACTTCTTGGAACTTCCCAAATTGCTTCTTAGTTTGAGCTTTAGCTTTTCTTTGTGGGAATGGGAGAGGAGGTTTATAAGGAGGAGGCAGAATGTATGGAGCCTCTTTCTCCTCCTCTCCATCATCTTGAGCTTCTTAGGGGCACTGCTTTGCATTTTTGGTTCCTTAGGCTTGGATCCTCCAATTCGCTTCCATTCCTCAAGGTGACAATATTCAATTAACCCCTTGGATTCTCATCAAGATTCCCAAGAAGTTGGCCAGTTGGCCATGGAGTGTTGGCGGCTTGTTGAGCCACTTGTCGCTCTATAATCTTCAAATTATTCCCCTGAGCTCTCACTTCTTCAATTAGCATCTTCATGGAGGTGGCAAGGCTTTGAATAGCTTTCTCACATGAAAGCTTTTGGGAGGGTTGTGCAGCTTGATTTGGGTATAGTGGGGCCTTTTGTGGAAACCCAAGAGGTGCCCGTTGTTGTGCTTGATTGTTCGCATAAGAGAAGTTAGGGTTATTTCTCCAACCGGGATTGTAGGAATTAGATTATGGATCATTTCTAGGCCCTCTATTGAAGTTATTCATGTAGTTCACTTCATCCTCTTGTTGTTCCTCCTTAGAAGCAAATACTTAGCAGGATGATATAGTGTGATCACCTGCTCCACAAAAATGACACACCACGCTTTAGACAACCTGATTGGAGCCTCCTTCATTTAGATTTTTAGGCCCACTCATCTTCAATTTCAGCTTCTTGATCTCTTGAGCCAAAGCCTCAATTTTTGCTTGATGTAGAGTTTGCTTGTCAACCTCATAAAGCCCAACTGATTTTTTAGAGATTGGAATATATCGAGCGTCATTATAATAGTGAGTATGATGGGCAATATCTTTAATTTTCTCCCAAGCATCATCAACATTCATGTTCATGATATTGCCCCTAAACGAGGCATCAACGAGCAGTCTAATAGTATTGTCCACAACATTATAGAAAGTATGAAGAATCACCCACGTGTCTTGTCCATGGTAAGGACATAACAATAGGAGTTCCTTGAACCTCTCTGTTATATGTGTATGTGTGACCGGTTTGGTCTAGGAAAACGGTTTGAATCAAAGAAATATTCGGTTTAGGTTTTGATGTTAGAACCGGAAGGCTCGGGCTTAAATAGTCAAGCTTAAGTCTGTAACAGAATCATCTTGGGATAACAAAATTCTTCTCCTATCAATTCTACTTCTCTTCTATCTTCTCTTCTATCTTCTTCTTTCTCTTTTTCTATCCTAATTCTCGGTTCTTTGTCATTTGTCCCTCACAGACATAACATTTTGGTATCAGAGCCATTTCTTGGCTATGGCGGATGGTACGCGATTGAGGACGATGGAGTCTCAAATACAACAGTTACAGGTATTCGCGGAATCAATAAAAAAAGTTATGGAGGAATTACAATAAAAGGAAGACGGCTATCAGAGATCAATTGATGAGTTGAAGGGAACAACGAAGGCATCAATTGAGGAGCTCAAGAAGGAAAATATGGAGATGCGGAAGGAGACGAATCGAGGATTTGAGCACGTAATGGAGATGATGAGACCATTGCCGAGTAGTAGTTCAATTCCACCTAATGTCGAGACTATGGAGGATCGATCTCGTGGCCTTATTGCTTCGGAAGGGAATCCGTTTCCAGGAACCACGAGAAGAGAGGTTCATGATTCTCATCGCAATACGGGAGTTCGAATTCAAGAACCTGTTCGTACTCAGGAATTTTCAAGAACTCAAGGATCTTGGAGTCAGAGTCAATTTGGGGGAAGTGAATTTAGGAGTAATCGTCTACCGAAGTTAGATTTTCCGATTTTTGAAGGCACTAATCCAAGAAGTTGGATACGCAAATGTGAGAGGTATTTTTCGATCTTTTCAATTTCTGAAATGCAAAAGGTCGAATTAGCAGCAATGTACGTCAATGGGAAAGCAGACGTGTGGCTTCAAGGGTTTATGATGCAGAAAACTGAGATTAGTTGGGCAGAATTGAAAGATGTTGTATGTTTGCGGTTTGGTGATGGTCAAGGATCAGAGATTATAGAAGAATTTAATAAACTGGAACAGAAGGGAAGCTTGGAGGATTATACCGAAAAATTCGAGGAGTTGAGAGCTGGTATGCTCAGTTTAGATCCTCATCTTCCTGAGTCTTACTTTGTGTCTAGTTTTGTGAGTGGTTTGAAGGGAGAAATTTTACGGTTAAGTTGGGAAGACCAACATCTCTGAATATGGTCTTTGAACAGGCTCGGTTGCATAATGAAACAGTTCAGGCAATCGTTAAGTTGAGCAAGCCTCCTTGGAAGTCTGATAGCTCTTTTCAATCCTATAGAAATGGGAATTTTGGGGGAAAACCATTTCAGAAATCTGGTAGTATGAATGCTGGTGCAGGATCCAACAAGAATGCGACAGTTGGTTCTTCAAGGCAGAATACTGAACGAGAGGTCAGGCGGATTGCTGGTCTTTACTACAAGTGCGGTGAGAAGTACTATGTAGTATGTAGGTCATAGATGCAAGTTACAAACATTGCATAGCCTACTAGTAGAGCAAATGGAGGATGAGAGTCATGCTGAACATATTGCTGAGGGAGATGAAGTACAGATTGATACTGGTGTCGATGATAAGATGCAAGATTCAGAAGTTTATGTGCATGCCTTAGTTGGAAGTAGTCTGTTGTCTACTATAAGAATTAAGGACTTGACAAGAGGGCAGAATATTACAATCTTGATTGACAGTGGGGCAACACATAGTTTCTTGGATCCTAGAAAGGCAAGTGAGGCTGGTTTGAGTTACAGGATTCGGGATTGATGGAGGTTGCTGTGGTAAATTGTGAAAAAATGTTGAGTCAGCAAATTTGCAGGAATTTTGTATGGGAAATGCAGGGAGCTCAATTCTCTTACAGTCCTAGAATCCTCAAGCTGGGAGGTTGTGATATGGTCTTGGGTGGGGACTGGTTAAGAGAATTCAGTCTAGTACTATTTGATTTCAAGAAATTGAAAATATCTTTTTTCAAAGATGGCAAGAGTATTGAAATCAATGGTGTACAGGAAGAGGCTGCTCTGAAAAGTATGAAAGGGAAGAGGTTGCAGAAGTGGTTAAGAAAGGGAGTGCCAATGTTTATCACACAATTTGCTCAGATATTTTCTTTGCAGTCGGTGACAGAGGATATACCAGGGGAAATTTAGCATTTGTTGGAACAATTCAGGGATATCTTTCAAGAGCCTAATGGATTACCAGTTTTAAGAGGACATGAGCATTTGATTCCTCTTAAACCAGGATCCTTACCAGTTTGCATTCGTCCTTATAGATATCAACATTTTCAGAAAAATGAAATAGAAAAGCAAGTTGATGAGATGCTTAAGTCAGCAATTATTCAGCCTAGTCAAAGTCCCTTTGCATCACCTACTTTATTAGTTAAGAAGAAGGATGGAACTTGGAGGTTTTGCATCGACTATAGACAGCTTAATGAGTTGACTATCAAAGACAAGTTTCCTATACCTCACATTGAAGATCTTCTAGACGAATTGCATGGTGCTACACTGTTCTCTAAGTTGGATCTGCGGGCTGGTTATCATCAGGTTAGAATGGCTGAGAATGATATTCACAAGACTGCATTTCGCACTCACCATGGCCACTATGAATTTAAGGTTATGCCTTTTGGCTTAACTAATGCTCCAGCCACCTTCCAGGCATTAATGAATGATGTTTTTGCACCTTTTCTGAGGAAATTTGTGCTTGTGTTCTTCGATGACATCCTTGTCTACAGTTCTTCTTTGAGTCAACATGTGGTGCATTTGGAACAAGTGCTGCAGGTTATGAGGGAGAGTAAGTTGTTTGCAAAGCGGAGTAAGTGTGCATTTGCTCAGGGGAAAGTTGAGTATCTAGGCCATGTCATTTCTGGGGAAGGTGTAGCAACTGATGAGAGCAAAATTGTTGCAATGACTTCTTGGCCACGACCGAATACAGTAAAGCAGTTAAGGGGATTTCTGGGGCTTACTGGCTACTACAGGCGTTTTATAAGGAATTATGGCACCATCTCACGACCATTAACTGAACTTTTGAAGAAAAATGAGTTTAAATGGTCAGAGGTAGCTGAACAAACTTTTTGCTTGCTTAAGAAAATCATGACAGAGGCTCATGTGCTTAAGTTGCCTGATTTTTCTTCGCCATTTACAATTGAAACAAATGCATGTGATGAGGGAGTTGGTGCGGTGTTGATGCAACAAGGTCATCCTATTGCTTTTATAAGTCAAGCTTTACATGGTTCTCATTTGAAGCTTTCGACTTATGAGAAGGAGTTGCTGGTTGTGTTGTTAGCTGTGGACAAATGGCGACATTATTTGGAGCCTATGCATTTCTACATCAAGACTGATCATCAATCTTTGAGGTACTTGCTTGAGCAGAAATTATCAACTCACTTACAGAAAAAGGCAGTTAGGAAGTTGTTGGGTCTTTCTTATTCCATATTATATAAGAAGGGTAGTGATAATTGGCAGATGCATTATCCAGACGTGAAGAGGGTCAAAAAGCTGGGTTGAGTAGTATGAGTCTGGTTGTTCCACAATGGATAATGGAGATCAAACAGAGTTATGATTCTGATCTAGAGGCATTACAGTTGTTAGCCTCTACAGTTGTAAAGGCTACTTTTGATTATTCAGTAGTTGATGGCTTGTTAAAATACAAAACCAGATGGTACATTGGAGCTGATATTGGATTCCGAACAAGATTGATTGCTTCGTTGCATGAGTCACCACATGGAGGACATTCAGGTATCCAGGCTACCTATCAGAGGTTGAAACAGCTTTTTTATTGGCCTAACATGCGCCAGCAGATAGAGGAGTTTATCAGATGTTGTGATAATTGTCAAAGAAATAAGCATGAGCACATTCGATACCCGGGTTTGCTTCAACCTTTGATTGTTCCTAAAAAGCCATGGAGTCATATTACCATGGATTTTATTGAGGGTTTGCCCAAGTCAGCTGGTAAGGATACAATTTTTGTCGTAGTAGATCGTTTGACAAAATATGCTCATTTTATTGCTTTGTCTCATCCGTTCACGGCTGCAACCGTAGCAATGCAGTTTATGAATACCATTTATAGACTGCATGGTATGCCTCAGAATATTGTTTCAGACAGAGATAAAATTTTCGTCAGTCACTTTTGGAAGGAGCTGTTTAGGGCTGTGGGAACACAATTGAATTTGTCTACTTCTTATCACCCTCAATCAGATGGGCAAACTGAGTGTGTTAACCAGTTCCTAGAGAGTTATTTGAGAGCTATGACGAGTGATAAACCAACACAGTGGAGTAGATGGTTGGCTCTAGCTGAATTTTGGTATAATTTCAATTATCATACTGCATTGAAAGTTTCTCCTTTTCAGGCATTATATGGTTATCCTCCTCCTCAGCTAGGAATTGATGCTTCTGCTATTACTACGCCATCAGTGGAGGACTGGATTAAAGAGAGAGGTTGCAATTGCTATGCTACGGGATAATTTGCATAAGCCTCAAGCAAGAATGAAGCAAATTGTAGATAAGCATCGCATGGAACGAAGTTTTGCTGTAGGAGATTTGGTGTATGTAAAATTACAGCCTTATAGGCAGTCTTCCGCTGCAGTTCGGACGAATCTCAAGTTGTCATCTAAATTTTTTGGGCCCTTTCTGGTGTTAGCTCGGATTGGGAATGTGGCCTATCGTCTTCAATTACCTCCAACAGCTAAGATACATTCTGTTTTTCATGTCTCTCAACTGAAGAAGAAGCTGGGATCCACAATTACTCCATCTATGACGTTTCCTGATGTAACTAGAGACGGTATTTTTCTCATTTCTCTTGAGAAAATTTTGGATACTCGGGTGGTTCATTTACAGAATGGGGATCCGATGACTGAATGGTTGATTAAGTGGCATCATTTGGACACTACTGAAGCCACTTGGGAACAGGAAGGGCATATTCTTAGTCAGTTCCCTAATTTTGATAACAAGCATTGAGGTCAATGCTTTCAATTAGGGGTGCAATGTTATATGTGTATATGTGACCGGTTTGGTCTAGGAAAACGGTTTGAGTCAAAGAAATATCCGGTTTAGGTGTTGATGTTAGAACCGGAAGGCTTGGGCTTAAATAGTCGAGCTTAAGTCTGTAACAGAATCATCTTGGAATAACAAAATTCTTCTCCTATAAATTCTACTTCTCTTCTATCTTCTCTTCTATCTTCTTCTTTCTCTTTTTCTATCCCAATTCTCGGTTCTTTGTCATTTGTCCCTCACGGACATAACACTCTCCCATGCCAACCTTCATATAGAGATTCCCCAGCCTTCATTTGAAATGAGTTGATTTGATTCCACACCACTATAGTCTTCTTACGTGGGAAATACATAGGAAAGCTTTGGCCAACTCATCCCATGTCGTGATTGTGCCTTGAGGCAGGGTCTTGAACCAATCTTTAGCCCTGTCACGTAGAGAGAATGATAAGGCGCGCAAATAAAGTGCGTCATCAGAGACATCGTGAATCTTCACCATATCCATAAGGTCCAGAAAAGTGTTAAGATGTTGGTGAGGATTCTCAAAAGGTACACCTCCAAACTGATTCAGCTTAAAATTTCTAGCCTAAAATAGAAGTCGGACCACACCAAATGTGGGTCCTTGATGATGTGGCAACACATAATCACCCAATGTCATAGGTGGTTGCACATTCAATTGTAGTTGTTGGAATTGCAAGTGTAGCTGCTCTATTTGTTGTTGTTGTTGCAACAACAACTGTTGGCTATTGTTGTATGTTTGTCTGCCCGTCGTCCATAGCTTGAGTTCTAGCTTCTTTTTGCTATCTTCTTCTTCTATGAAAACCGCACTCGGGTTCAGAATCGTAGTTGCCTAGTGCACTAGCACCCAAGGATCTTCGCATAGGAAGGAGAATAAAACTGAAACCAAAACCAAATAGAACAAAATTAAAAATAAGACTTAGTCTACCGGTTGCGAGAGACAAACAATACTAGCAATAGTCCCCGACAACGGCGAAAAAAACATGATAGGCCAATTCCTACACCACAAGTATACGAAATCGGTTGTAGTACCAGGATGTCGAACACATGGACTATGTAGTACCGATTATTATTCGAACTAGTAGACCAAGTCAAAATTAAACACGTAAAATGGTTTATTAATGATGGTAACAAGAATTAAAAATAGCAAAGGAAATTCAATGGGGAAAAACATTTCAAGGTCAGGATTCCCACAATGACGTTTTGATAGGTTTTAGGTGATATCTATTTGTATTTTGATATGAATGTCATTTGAAGGACTCACTATCTAGTACCAACACAAATCTCTTTTTAGACGATGAGTGTATGCATCTAATTGAACTCGACTAGCAGTCACACTCTCGCATAACGCAAGTCTAATTTAGATCCTTTAAGCTCTTCAGAGACCAAGGACAAATAAAAACAACATCCGCTCTCGCGCTCCGTTGAATCTATTCATCTTTGATCAACGACGATAATTGAAATTCTACAAGAGAGATTAAGTCACTCTCGTGGAAATAACACTCAAGTTCAATTCTAGGGATCTAACAAGAACAAACAATTGTAAATTCAATTAATCAATCTCCTATTATTATTATTATATCTTTTTTGTCTCAAATTATAATAGGAGAGGATTCCCAATTTTATATGAATTAGGTCATTAAGCATCATAGGAAAGAATCAAACTTCATTCAAATCTCCATTCAACCAAATATCACAATTCAAATCTACCTACTTAATCATTGTGTTCATCCTTCTTTGAAATTATAGATTTAACTAGACATGGAATTGGAGAAAATCAATTCAAATTGAATAAACAACATACCGAATTGTAGAATACAATAAATTGTCTTCCAAAGTGAATCCAATCTCAAACCAAGCAAACTAGAGAAATCTCCGCAATTCCCTACATAGGGTTTTCAATAGACGCTAAAGTCTAACAAAAAGATAAATAAGAGATCAAATTTTTCATCCAAGTACTTAAACTAGGGCCCAAAAAAACAAGAGAGAAAAGCCCATAAGTTGGTGTGGAATAAATCAAAACACGGAAAAGAACTCGGTCGAGTTCTTGCCCGTGTTCTCGTCGTAGTCAAGAACTCTGTCCAGAACTCGGTCAAGTTCTTGCTGGAGTTCTCGTCCAGCTTCAGCACATGTGTACCCCTTTTGTCGCGTGATTAAACGGGGTCTTTTTGGTTGATTCCCTAAGAAATCTTCTCCTTGTACACTTCCAATTCCGAGCTTAGCACCATCGCTTCAAACTAATCCACTCGAACATCCTCAAATCAAAGCTCCTGAGGCTCCAAATTAAAATACCCTGAAATCATGAAAAGCAAGAGTAGACTCCAAATACAAGAAACTAAACTAAAAAAACTACAAAACTACCGAAAGAAAAGCATAAATAGACCCGTGAATGCATGCTATCTAAATTGAAGCGAAAACTACCAAAAGAAAAGCAAGAGTAGACTCTCCTTGTGACTTCAACTAGTTAATGCATGCTATCAGGAAACTGAACCGAAAATGCGGTTAACTGATCCCCGATTAACAGGTCGGTTATATTTATTGATTTTAACTAACTGAAATCATGGCTAACTGAAGTTCAATTAACCAAAATCATGGCTAATCGATTTGAATACCCCTACTCCATCCGACTTATTTCCTCTGTCCCGATTGTATCTAATGTTAAAACTTTATAAACTTATACGTAGGGATACACTAGGACGGACCACTTTTAGATCGACTTAGTGCCCCATAGCTAATTACTTTCCTTGTTAAGAAAAGGAAAATTTAGAATTTTAGTTAATTTTTAGAATAAGCCGGTTATTTAGACTGACCACTAGCTTGTCTACTTGTGCACGTTGACTCTACTATTTATATCTTTTCTACATTCAACAAACATGATGGCTGTAGCATGTAGGAGACTGTTTTTTTTTTTTTACGACTTGAATTTGGGGGAGTAATGAGGATGTGCCTAACCTTAACCTGTTACGTACGTCCATTAATGAAAATTGTAAGTTTCGTGACTCATGCGGTACGTCTAAGTTTGTAACTTCCTTCCTAGGCAATGAGTCGAGCTCGACCATATAGAATTGTACGTGTGTTAAGAAGTTGATTGCATCTTACGTATGCTTTGTCAACAAAGTGTTACGAAGCAATCTTAGAAAGGGAAGAAAAAAAAATGGTAGTCTTGGTATTCTTTTCTAGTCAATTTGCGCATAATTATTACTTAATTTGGTCAAAGTAAAACTGTTTTATTTTTTGCACGTAATGTTCAAAATATGACTACCACGTACTTATTAAGCCGTTTTTTCTACCAATATGTGAGCTTCCTGGCTTTTTCCATTTAATTTGGATTTTTAATTTTCTTGAATTGAATTAATAAATTTTTTAGAGAGCATCATACAAAATTCTATTATTTAAATTTTCCGTTCGATGGCCAAATTTTGTTTCGTTTTTGACAGTTCTTCTCTAGGTTCCTCTACTAATCTACTATGATATATGTAAGACAATACAAACGCTATACAAAATTCAAATATTAAACTCCTTATCGGCTACCAACAAGCATGGAGCCTAGTGGGAGGGACTACGCTTCCCTTCGTTGAGGTCGAGTGTTCGATTCTCGGTGGAGGAGAAATAAACTTGTTGGAGAGCAGATCCCACCCAAAAATAAAGGGGCCCTCGCGAGAGTCGAACTCCAGACGTAGACGTTTAATAGAGCAAAGCTCTCCGCTGAACCGGGGTGACAATGACAAAAAAAAAAAATCCTTATCGGCTTATCCTATAACCAAACAAACAAACAAGATTTTTTTTATAATCTTTGATTGTCCAACATGGAAAAGAAGTCGTTCCATTATTTACCACTTCCTTATTTTCCATGTAGGTTTGCTTACATTGACATCGTGTGGGTTGATTTTAAGACAAGCAGCACATATCTTTTGAATGTATATGTATATACTGATGTACAATTACATGTTCTGGTCATTAATGGAACGACTTTGAAATTTTTGGCCATGTAAATTAAAGCATTGAAGGAAGTGTTTTTATGAATAATTAAAGGCGTAATAATTAATTTTATTCACCCGGCTAAAAATGCAGGACATCTTATCTAAATATCTTATTTGTCACATGGACCGGCCAAAAATATTTGTCTATCTATGTTTTGTTCTCTTAATTCATTATAATTAATGACTTTATTACTTATAAATAATACCTAGTAGTACAATAAATCTTTTTTTTTTGATTTCCCATCCGGTTCGCCCTGCCCCAGTGGATTCGGGTCGGACTTAAGCCCAGGACTACATCCGGATTCGGAGCGGGGTAGGGAATTACGGCTTTAAATTCCTCCCAACGACGTTGCGGGGGATCGAACACGGGGTTCGCTCTTCCAAGTGCAGCTCCCATACCACTCCATCAACGCACCGTTGGTAGTAGTACAATAAATCTTTAATAATGAATCAATATCAAACAAAGCCCTAATTGGGGTAACACCTTGTTGAAAGTGCTCAAGTAAGGTTACAACACTTGTAAAGATTAATATAATTTTATTACCACCCCTCAAAATGAAGTTGTATAAATTAATTTCCCCTAAATTATATATATAAAATCCTAATTTCAAAATCTTATTCGTCACGTGCACCAACCTTCCTAGAATACTCATTTCTTTTTTTTTTTTTTTGGTCGAATAGAATACTCTTTGGATTAGAAAAATGTTAGAAAAATGTTCTTATTCAAACTTGACTAAAACACGTCAACTTTGACTGTCTAATATACTAAATGCCAAAACAAGAAGTTGAAAGACTAATGCGATTCTTATTGCTATAAATAAACTCACCAGCATATCATGGAAGCATCAAAGTAAGAAGTTTTTCAGTACATACACATATAACCCTTCATTAATTCTTCTTCTGCCTTTATTTATCATCATATTACTTATGGAGTCTACAAAATGTAACCAAATTGGGCACTCCTCATTTGCAAGTGAGATCAATAATCTCAGGCCTTTGGTCGTCGACGGAGAGTCGTTGGAGCGTCGCACTGCACATTACAAGCCAAACATTTGGAGTTATGATTACTTGGAGTCCCTTGTCAGCTCTAATAATGTGAGATACCACTCTTTTACTTTCCATGCATGAGGATTCTTATTTGTAGGGCAGCATGAGTACGTGTTGCATGTAATGTTAACAATAAAATGTATTTGATTTTGCAGGTTCTACTTGGTGGAGCTGATCAAGCTCAAAGGCTGAAAGAGGATTTCATTCATGTGTTTGATCAAGAGTCTGATGCTTCCAAGCTGAAAATGATTGATGACATCAATAAGCTGGGTCTCAACAATCTCTTTGACAAGAAATTAATGGAAGCCCTGGATGATATAGAATCTGGGTTAAACTCGGATAATCCGAGTTCTATAGACAACATTGGATCCGTTGCGTTATGTTTTCGGCTTCTTAGGCATCATGGCTACAATGTTTCTCAAGGTGAAAATTGCTTGCACATCCTCTTTTCGTTTCTTTTTTTTTTTTTTTTATCTAAATCAACCTTAACAAATCTGTTAAAGTTCGATAGTCCAACAAGTTGATCATATTCGTTTTATATACAATATAAATCCAATATATAAATCCGAAAGGAATAGAATAAAATAGAATAGCTCGCAAATCTTATATATACCAGGCTTTAATTCTATATTTTATGTTGTGTGCAGGATTATTCACCGAATATCTCGGAAAAGAAGGAACTCACAAGAGTAAAAGAATTAGTCCAAACATAGAGGGACTAATTGAGCTTTATGAGGCTTCTCATTTAGCTGTGGATAATGAAAACTTATTGATAAAGGCTGGAGATATTTCACATGAAAGTCTTAAGCAAATTCATCATAATAGTAGTTCAGATCAAAGCCTCACCACACAAATTGCTCACGTCTTGGAGCTTCCCCAGCATTGGACGGTGCAATGGTTTGATGTTAGGCGGAGAATCGAATCATACGAGTCGGAAGTAACGAGGAATATTCCTGCGCTACTTAAGCTTGCTAAGCTCAACTTCAACACGGTCCAATCAGTACATCAAAAAGATCTTAGAGACTTGACCATGTAAGAACAAAAACACGGATCTTAAGACTAGTATATATATGAGCCTATTTCAGTTACTTCTCTTGTCGCCAATTGGTTTTAGAATAGAATCTCACTGGGCTTGTATGTTGGGCTTAGCTTACGTATGCACGAACCCAGTGCATCGGCCCATGAAAGTTTAATACTAATTGACCAAGGTTTTTATAGGGTTATGTCATTTTTCTTTTAAAATCATATAGTTTCTATAAATAGAATTTTTGACATGCATGGTTTTTCCTTCTTGCGTTTCAGGTGGTGGAAGAGTCTCGGCCTAATAGAAAATATCAGCTTCGCAAGGGACCGTTTAGTTGAGAGTTTCTTGTGGACCGTCGGAGTTGCTTCCGAGCCACAATATTCGAGTCTGAGGAAATGTCTAACCAAAGTGGTCATTTTTGTACTGGTTTTAGATGACTTGTATGACCTCTTCGGGTCACTAGATGAGCTCGAGTGCTTCACCAAGGCAGTCGAAAGGTAACCCTATATTATTACCTTACTCAATCATCAACACCACCTTATAATTATTTATTGCAATTCAACAGG
This sequence comes from Fallopia convolvulus, assembly GCA_964016875.1. Lineage (NCBI taxonomy): Eukaryota > Viridiplantae > Streptophyta > Magnoliopsida > Caryophyllales > Polygonaceae > Fallopia > Fallopia convolvulus. Next base: position 6,696,336 of record OZ024718.1, on the reverse strand, counting down.
CAAATTAATGTTATATGGTATCTGAATTTTGATCAGGTGGTCTTGGGAGGGAGCTGATCACCTTCCAGATTGTATGAAGCTATGTTTTGACGCATTGTATGATACCACAAGTGAGATTGCCAAGGAAATTGAGGAAGAAACCGGTTACCCTAGTGCAACGCCTTTCCTAAGAGACGCGGTATTTAACTGATCCTCTCTTTGATTTTTCCTATAACGAGTTAGTTAACTTGTAGTTGAATATTTTAATCTGACATGAAACTCATGGGATTAATTGTTTTCAGTGGACCGATTTCTGCAAATCGTTGCTGGTAGAGGCTAGGTGGTACAACACAAGTCACACTCCATCACTAGACGAGTACTTAAGCTCAGCGTGGATTTCATCTTGTGGGCCGTTGCTCTCCCTTGTGATCTTACTAACGGCAACAACGAATCCATCCAAGGAGTTCACTGACGATTTCAACGCGATCAAAGAGCTCGTGTACCATTCGTCACTCATCATCCGGCTCTGCAATGATCTAGGAACCACAGCAGTAAGAAACCTAAAATGACTCAATATAATCTCTATGTTTTGACTTTTGACGATTTCAATGCGATCAAAGATCTGGTGGATGCTTATTCTGTTATATATATTAGGCGGAGCTAGAAAGAGGGGATTCACCGACGTCTATCCTGTGCTACATGAGAGAAGCCGATGTCACAGAAGAGGCTGCACGACGTAGAATTAAGGACATGATAGCCAGCACTTGGAAGAAAATCAATGGGCAGTTTGTGAAGCAAGATCCGTCGCTAGTTACGCCCGCAAATCTCATAATGAATACGGCTCGAGTGTGCCATTTCATTTACAATAAGGGCGATGGGTTCGGTGTGCAAGATGGTGACACCAAGAAACAGATCATGCGCGTGCTGGTTGAGCCTCTTATACTTAATTGACCAGCTACTACAATAGCATTGCATTCGCGTTACATCAGAATAAGAGAAATATACGCCAACAGTACTCAAGTGGGAGATAACTTCATGTCGTGTTATGTAACAACACTGAGTGTACTTCATTATTTCATTTCATTTAGCCTTACCTTAAGTAAGTACGGATTTGATTTGTATAACATTTATTATTGTATATATATTTTCACAATTTGTTGTAAAATTTATCTACAAAATGGTTCTGGTTGGTACTATTTTAATAAATTACTCCCTTTATTCTATTCTACTTGACACTCTAGAATTAAAATTTTGTTCATTAAAATTTGTCATTTTTAAGTCTTTATTTAATTATTATATCGGAAAGTGTTTGTATTGACTTTTTTTTCGCCATTTATTGGCTTTAAAGTTGGATTAGTAATTAATTTTTTATTATATTTAGAAAATTTTGGATTTTCAATAATATTTTTTATATTTTCAATGATTTTTTAAAATGTGTCAATTTTTCTAAATTGTCAAATAGAATAAAACGGAGAGAGTAATAAATTATATTATAGGAAAATTTCTTTTAGTGCCTTTAACATTTTTTTGATATCCACGAAAAAATCTTATTAAAATATTAATTTTTTGTAATTATGTTTTGAGATCTTGCCCCAAATTTATATTTAAATTATTAAAATATTAATTTCACTTGAATTGATTTTTTTAATATTTTTTTTATCTTTTATTGAGATATTAATATGTATAAAATACTCAATTTTTATGAAGATAATAATTAGTACAGGATGTGTAGAAAGTATAATATAACTTATTAATTTTTATTAAAATAATTTTTAATGTTGTGCATTAGAATTTTTATCTTTTACTATAAAAAGAATGGGTTAATGTTTATAAATATGGAAAAAATTAATATATTGATTGGTAGAGTACTTAGATTAGATAACATAGAGAAATAAATAAATAAACATGTGTGTACTAACTATAAATAATAATGTAATTTATTAAAATAGTTCTTAAAATAATTTTTAAAGTTAATTTATTAGTGTTTGTTATGTAATGTGGCACCATTTTTTTAATAGAGATGATTTCTGCTTTATAATATACTTACATAAAGTAGAAATTCCATAATTTTAATCTTAAAAAATATATAAATCCCATGTTTAACGAAAAAAAATATAATAATTTATAGTGTCAAAAAAATATGTAGTTATGTATCTATTATCAATTTATCATCGTATATATAATATAAGTATTAACAAAATATATTTATAGTGTTAAAATCTAGATAAAAATACACGTGTGTCGTGTTATTAGAATAGAAATCATTAATTTATGGCTCACAAATTTACCAAATATTTAATTTATGAATACTTTTAATTGATTTTTTATGTTCATAAATTTTTGCACAGGCCCTTGAAAACCATTGGACTGCGTTGCGCATAGCTAATTAACTAGTATTGAGCCTGTATAATGTACGGTGATAATAGAGATTAAAGATCAATCTAAATGCGAAAATAACATGTTATTTGTAACATGTAATCAAAATCAAGGGGATAAAATAAAGCTAGAGGTTACCAAAAAATATTATAAAGTTCATAAACAACTAATGGTAATATATCTTTTAGGATGAAAACTGAAAACAGATGATGTATCACAAAGGAATGAAAACCAATATAATGAATATGTCATGATTGCATACCTTAAGGTTCTCTATTACTCTTACTTAATGATGAGATGCAAAGAGCAAAAGAAGAGTTCGGTAAAGTGTCGAGAAGTGTGCAGAGACGGATCAGGGCGGGGGTCGGCGGGGCCGGTGCCCCCACTTCCCTTCGACTAATTATTTATTTTTATGGTTTTAATTTTTTTAAAGTATAAAATTAAAAAAAACTATATACTAATACTATAAGTATTAATTAGTCTAGTTGGTCTAGTCCTCGTTTTACTAGCGGAGAGTGTATTGTTCGAATCTTGTCTCTTAGCCATCCCCTAAATTAACATTTCTAGTATTGTTGGTATTTTACGTGAATATGTTTTATCTGTCATGTTTTTTATCTTTTTTTATTTTTCTTCCTTAGTATAAATTAGTCTTTTCTCCGATTCTAGTTTGTTGAGTTTTTAAGAACTTTAATTATGTTTTCTCCATCAATGTATATTTTAATTTTAAAAGTACACTATGGAACGACTATTTTAACAAATTGTATTTTTTTAAAGATTTAACAATCATTTTTTTAATAAAAAAAAAGTAAAAAAAAATCCGGAAAACGATCTCACTCGTATCATCGATTCACAGCCGACAACTCCACTCTCCCGGATAATATAAGTTGTGCCCCTTCTTCCAGAAGATCCTGCGTCCGTCACTGGAAGTGTGGGCCACAATTGGTGTTGTTTGCAATTGGGAAGAATAGTTGCTTTTTTCAAGAACTAAATAAATAAAAATAAGAATAATTTCTTTGTGACAACTTTTAACATGTAATGGAAAAGTGGGTTAGAAAGTGGGCATATTTTTGAAAAAAAAATATTATTAAAACAATTTTAGGAAAATAAATAAAAATATTAATAAATATTTTATGATAATTTTTAACACATAATGGGGTAGTGGGTTTGAGAGTGGGTTGATTTTTTGAACAACAATATTATTAAAATAATTTTAGGAGAAAAAATAAGTAAATTATGACACGTGGATCAAATTGTTGCGCTAACTTAGTTTATGCTTTAATATTGTACTATTTAGATTAATATGTTTAATGACTCACTTTTTTTATCAACTCAGTAGAATAGTAGGGGTTGACGAAACATTCATTTTCCTATTATTCATTTTATATCAATTATTTTACTCACCATGAATACTACTTCATGGCTGAGATACAAATATAAAAATAAAAAAAATATCTATTTGGCAAATACTAAAAACAAAAAAAATAGAAAAGTGGTGCATCAACATGAAGCATTTTTCTTAATTAATGTGATTTTTTAAATTAATAATTTTTTTAAAAAATAGTAACAAATGATATATAGTTAGTTGTTGTAATAATGGCTTAATAATAGGATGTGGCATTTTATAATTAATTGATTTTTTTTCAAGATTTGTCATGTGGCACAATCTTTTAAAGTGACAATAGTTTTGCTTTACAATTGTACTAAGTAGAATACCTTCCTTTGAAAAAAAAAAATGAATGAAAAATGGAGAATTTTAGTTTTTAAAACAAGCCGGTTATTTAGAATGTTCATTTGTCTACTTGTGCACGTTGACTCTACTATTTCGATCTTTTCTGCATTTCAACAAACATGGTGGCTGTAGCATGTAGGAGACTGTTTTTTACGACTTGAATTTTGGGGAGTAATGAGGATGTGCCTAACCTTAACCTGTTACGGACGTCAATAAGGTCCATTTGACCATTAATGGAGAGTGTAAACTTCGTTAGATCGATTACTTGACAGGCAACGAGTTGTACGTGTGTGTTAAGGAGTTGTTTGCATCTTATGTATCTTAAGAGAACAAAAAATGGTAGTTTTTCTAGTCAATTTGTGGATAAATCAATTGGGCCAAAGAAAGACGTATACCCTGTAATCATTCCTTGATTAATTTGGTCAAAGTAATACTCTTTTTTTATTTTGCACGTATTAATTGTTCAAAATATGACTATCATTTAAGCCCTTTTTCTACCGCCAATATGTGATCTTCCTGGCCTTTTCCATTTTTTTGGTCGAAATTCCTGGCCTTTTCCATTCAAGTTGAATTATTGTATTTCTTGAATTGAATTAACAAATTTCTATTTTTTCCCGTTCCATAGCCAAAATTTATTTGATTTTATTGGCACTTTCTTCACTTCTCTGGGTATTCCTCTATATAATATAGACACCTTATCCTATAACCAAAAAAAAAAAAAAACCTTAGGCTATAACCAAGTAATTGGTCGTTTAATTAGTCATAAAGAACAGATTCTTCAATGCTTAGATGGCCAAAAAAAAAAAAATCAAGGTCGTTCCACTAATGAACCAGGACATTCTACCAAAAAAAAAAAAAAAAGAAAGAAGAAGATGCAATTGTACATGCATTCAAAAGACATGTGCTGACTGCTGCCGTCTTAAGCAAACCAACGTGGAAAATAAGGAACAGGTAAATAATGGAACATTTTATTTTCCATCTTGGACAGTCTAAAGTTATAGGTTTTTTTTCAATATTAGAATTATGGGAAAATTAAATCAAATTATCCACTTTTGACGACCACGACAACAACAACATCAACACAGTGTTAACCCATCTCAGGCGGGATCTAGGGAGCTATGATGTATACACTCTTGTCCCAATATAAAATCAAGAGGGTGTATGAAAAAAGACCAAGTATTATGATCATTTGTCCGGAAGATCCAAGGAAAATTAAAATTCAGCTTTGTGACAATGATAACTGAAAGATCAGATCGAGACTGAGCAGGTGCAGCAGGAGGTCGAGTCGAAGGCGTGGAGACACGACTACGAGCAGCAAGCGCAACAGTCTAGGTGTGATCAGTAGAAATCGATCGATGTCGCCTTCCTGGATAGCGAGTGAGTACGCTTTGTTGAGATCCGGAAGAGGATCCTTGGTAAGCAACTTGGATCGCAGGGTTCCAAAAATTCCATCATCGAGGCCCATCATAAACTGATGAAAGGCTTCTTCATCACGCTCAAATTGCAGGGTTTTCGTCCAATTACATGTGCAAGAGCCACCCGTACAACCTTGGGTTTTATTGTAGTTGGCCAACTCCTCCTGTAATTGCCGAAGTCGCCCAAAATAAGTAGCAACATAATCGCCATTTTGACAACAACGAGAAAGGTCAGTCTTCAACTGATGAATCTGAGGAGCGTTGCCAATAGAGAAACGCAGACGAATGTCATCCCAAAGAGTTTTGACGGAATTCGAGTACGTCACAGAAGATCGTAACGTCGGATCAATCGATTGTAATATCCATCCCACCATCATGGAATTGGCACTACACCCAATGTTATCAGAATCCCGATCCGATTCTACGATTCTAGCGATCCTACGATCCATAACACGCGAAACGATCCATGATCCCAAGTAGGATCTTATTGGAGTAGGATCTTAAATGATTTATAATACAATCTCGATCCGATCCCGATTTTACATACGATTTTAACGATCCTAGAAACGATTCTAACGATCCTATAAAATGAAAATTTTAACTATATATTATTAATAATTTCACTGTTAACGTATCATTTCCATTAAAATAGTTGACTAGTCCATCTTATACCATTTTTAATAATCAAATTAATAATGTTTATCATTTTCTTACATCATATATAACAAAATATAAAATCTATTAGGTTATTCTTGTATACTTTTAGTTATAATGTATGATCTTACGATTCAGCAATCCGATCCTACGATCCGATCCAAAACACCCTCAACGATCCAACCTAGAATCTCGATCCTGATAACCTTGACTACACCAGTCATCATATGCATCAGTATTCACATCAGGGCATGTAATTTTTCCATCGATGAAACCAAGTTTTCGGTGGGCGCGGAATGCATACCTAATGGATTCCTCCCACTCGTGAAAGTTGTCACCTTTAAGAACTACATGGCTGATTTTCATGCCAATGTGATCCAAGGGGTGAAGGTAGTAAGGAGAGGTGACGTCCAAAGCACCACGTTTCGGGAGAGCAGCGGCGGCGGCAGCAACCTCTTGGACGGCCTTAACGGCAGCGGCAACGGCAGCGGCTGCATGATCGGCCATGATAAATGTTCAAGTAACTGAGAACGTAAAAAAAATTTCGGTGGTTCAATGAGTGCGGAGGAAGACGCGTAGGGTTAGGGTTGTGTTTTAGGGTTCCTGCTCCGATACCATGAAAGATCAGAGAAGGGTAAATTTGGGAGAATTTCCTCTGCCTTTCATTAATCAAAACATTACAATATATACTAGTATAGCTTGACCTAACTTGGGCCAAAAGCCATTTACATAAATATAAGATATTAACAACATATTAACAATATATATTGCCTCATATATTTCCCAATCTATGTATGTGTATAAAAGACGCAAGGAATAAGGCCACCACGTTTCGTCACTTAGGATTTTCCTACGTGTCGTTCCCACATTAAGCCACCTAGGATTTCGCCACATAAGATTTTTTTATTTTGGGAATTTTTATATGTTAATATTTTAGGATAATGTAGAAATAGGATAAATTAATCTAGGAAAGATTCTATCTAAAATAAAGTTGTTATCTAATGTTAAATCTTAAGTATTAATGTTAAATATTTGATATGATAATTTATTTAACTTAAAAAGATTATATCTAAAATAAAATAAACTATAAAAGCATTAAATATTTGGTAAAATGATATTGATGAATGTTATTTATAATAATTTATTTAAGTTATTTTTTCTATCACAATATAAGCTATCCGCCACGTAGGATTTTACCATGTGCCACCTAGGATTTTTCGTACATGTCATTCTCATGTTGATCCATTTAGGATTTTTCCACATAGGATTTTTTTATATTTTTAACATTTTATATATATTGAAAAGATTCTATCTAAGAAAAAAATAAATTATAGTATATATTAGGATAGATTCTAAGTATATAATTGATTATATCTAAAAGATTTTATCTAAAAATAAAATAAATTTTATAAAATTAAATATTATATTATGGATCTAAAAGATTTTATCTAAAATTAAAATAAATTATATACCTTTTCAAGCCACCTCATTGATTTTGGCACAACCTTATATGTAAAAAATCTATTTTATTTATATTATTTTAGCATTTTCAATTAATTTTTTTTCTATATTATGTGAAAATTTTTAATTCGAATTTTAATTAAAAATAATTAAAAAAAAATTATATTTATCGTTTTATATAAAATATTTATCTTAAATCAAATTTTGATTAAAAAATTAAAAAATTTAATATCTAGAAAATTTTATTTTGATAAAAATTTACATTATCTTTTACTTAATTTTCTTTTTGACTTATTCATGTAAATATAGAAGATATTTTTATCTTTAAAAAATATAATCTTTATTCATATTTTTTTTATCTTTTCTTATTAGTGAATTTTTAACTATTTATCGAAAAGCTTTTTGAAAGGATTGAATTTGATTAAAAAAATTATAAGAATTTACATTATTTTTTCCTTTTTATCTATTTTTGTAAATGATTTTTAAATTTTAATGATTCTACTTAAAATAATTTTTTTTATTATTTTCTATAAATATATTACCATTGAGCCAACAAAATCATATTGGACTCATCGTAACGATTTTATAAAAATATTCAATTTATAATATGCCTAAAAATAATTTTATAATTTGAGTGGTAGTCGTGCAAGGCACGACGGGTATAACTAATAATAACTAAATCTAATTAGAATGCACCAAAATTAATATACGGGTTATATTCATCTCAAATGAATTGTATAAAAATCAATGAACATGTGGATGCGCCCCATTAATTTAAATTATCCAGATTTTGAGAGATGGGAAAATTAAGTCAAATTATCCTGCTTTTCAATATTAGAATTATGGACACTCTAAAATTATATATCCTAACCTTTAAAGTTTTAAATCAAAATCCAAACCTTACGAATATATGCATTTTTACAAAGTGTCACCAAAAAAAATAAAAAATCAAACCTTAAGTAAGAGTTTATATATAACATCCTATCTTTTTTTTGAGCAAATATAACATCTTATCTAAATATCTTATTTGTCAGATGCACCAATATTTTTTTTGTCTATCTAGGCTTCGTCTCTTAATTCATTGTAATGACTTTATTACTTGTAAATCCTTAACAAAAGTAATAAAGTAATATATACAGTAAAAAAATTTTGGTAGAATAATACAGTAAATTTTTAATAATGAATCAAGAACAAATAAAGACCAAATTCGGGTAACACCTTGTTAAAGTGCTCGATCAAGTAAGGTTACAACACTTGTAAAGATTGATATATTTTTATTACCATCCCTCAAGTTAAGTTGTATACATTAATTTCCCCTAAATTATACAAAATCCTAATTAAAAAATCTTATTTGTCACATGCACCAACTTTTCGAGAATACTCTTTGGATATTAGAAAAATGTTCTTATTCAAACTTGACTAAAACACGTCAACTTTGACTATCTATTATACTAAATACCAAAACAAGAAGTTGCAAGACGTACTAAAGCGATTCTTATGGCTATATATAAACTCACCAGCATTCCATGGAAGCATGCATCAAAGTAAAAACTCTTTGGCTTTTCAGTACATTTATACATAAAACCTTCTTTAATTCATCTTCTGCCTTTATTCATCATCATATATATCACTTATGGAGTCTACAAAATGTAACCAAATTGGGCACTCCTCATTTGCAAGTGAGATCAATAATCTCAGGCCTTTGGTCGTCGACGGAGACTCGTTCGAGCGTCGCACTGCACATTACAAGCCAAACATTTGGAGTTATGATTACTTGGAGTCCCTTGTGAGCTCTAATAATGTGAGATACCACTCTTTTACTTTCCATCCATGAGGATTAATCTTATTTGTAGGGCAGCATGATTGTTGTAATGTTAACAATAAAATGAATTTGATTTTGCTGCAGGTTCTACTTGGTGGAGCTCAAGCTCAAAGGCTGAAAGAGGATTTCATTCATGTGTTTGATCAAGAGTCTGATGCTTCCAAGCTGAAAATGATTGATGACATCAATAAGCTGGGTCTCAACAATCTCTTTGACAAGGAATTAATGGAAGCCCTGGATGATATAGAATCTGGGTTAAACTCGGATAATCCGAGTTCTATAGACAACATTGGATCCGTTGCGTTATGTTTTCGGCTTCTTAGGCATCATGGCTACAATGTTTCTCAAGGTAAACATTGCTTGCCCATCCTCCTTTCTCTTTTTTATCCAAATCAACCTTAACAAATCTGTTAAAGTTCGGTAGTCCAATAAATATATATATAGGGTCATATTCGTTCAAATGCATATGTGCAAAAATCCAATACATAAATTGCTCGCAAATCTTATATGTATAATAGGCTTTAATTATTTCCAACTTTGGGCTTTATTTCAACAAAATTGATTAATTCTATATTTTATGTTGTGTGCAGGATTATTCACCGAATATCTCGGAAAAGAAGGAACTCACAAGAGCAACAGAATTAGTCCAAACATAGAGGGACTAATTGAGCTTTATGAGGCATCTCATTTAGCCTTGGAAGATGAAAACTCATTGATAAAGGCTGGAGATGTTTCACATGAAAGTCTTAAGCAAATTCATCATAATAGTAGCTCAGATCAAAGCCTCACCACACAAATTGCTCACGTCTTGGAGCTTCCCCAGCATTGGACGGTGCAATGGTTTGACGTAAGGCGGAGAATCGAAGCGTATGAGTCGGAAGAAACGAGGAATATTCCTGCGTTACTTAAGCTTGCTAAGCTCAACTTCAACACGGTCCAATCAGTACACCAAAAAGATCTTAGAGACTTGACCATGTAATTAAAAGACACTAATTAATCCTATTTGACTTCCAATTACATTTTTCCATGATATTCACGTTCCATAATTAACATATGTGTTTTAATTTGCGCCCTTGCGTTTCAGGTGGTGGAAGAGTCTAGGACTAATAGAAAATATCAGCTTTGCAAGGGACCGTTTGGTTGAGAGTTTCTTGTGGACCGTTGGAGTTGCTTCCGAGCCACAATATTCGAGCCTGAGGAAATGTCTTACCAAAGTTGTCATTTTTGTACTGGTTTTAGATGACCTCTATGACCTCTTCGGGTCACTAGATGAGCTCGAGTGCTTTACCAAGGCTGTTGAAAGGTAACCAATTAATATCGCCGCATTCAATTCATCAAACTCTAACACAATATGTATTCGAGCCTAACAATATTTGTCATTTGACATATGTATTTTGATCAGGTGGTCTTGGGAGGATGCTGATCACCTTCCAGATTGTATGAAGCTGTGTTTTGACGCGTTGTATGATACCACAAGTGAGATTTCCAAGGAAATCGAGGAAGAAACCGGTTACCCTAGTGCAATGCCCTTCCTAAGAGACGCGGTATTTATATATTTGATCTCTTTGATTTTCCTATAACAAGTTAAAAAAATTGTCCTTGGTCTGACATTAAACTATTTGTGATTCTTGTCAGTGGACCGATTTCTGCAAATCATTGTTGGTAGAGGCTAGGTGGTACAACACTAGTCACACTCCATCACTAGACGAGTACTTAAGCTCTGCGTGGATTTCATCTTGTGGGCCGTTGCTCTCACTTGTGATCTTACTAACGGCAACGAAGAATCCATCCAAGGAGTTCACTGACGATTTTAACGCGATCAAAGATCTCGTGTACCATTCATCACTCATCATCCGACTCTGCAATGATCTAGGAACCACAGCAGTAAGAAATCTAAAATTACTCAATATCTATGTTTTGACATCTCCTGTTTAATCAAAACATCTCTTATAATGTAAATGGATGCTCATTTTGTTGTATTAGGCTGAGCTAGAAAGAGGGGATTCACCGACGTCTATCCTGTGCTACATGAGAGAAGCAGATGTCACAGAAGAGGTTGCACGGCGTAGAATTAAGGACATGATAGCCAACACATGGAAGAAAATCAATGGGGAGTTTATGGAGCAGGAATCGTCGCTAGTTAAGCCTGCAAATCTCATAATGAATACGGCTCGAGTGTGCCATTTCATTTACAACAAGGGAGATGGATTCGGTGTACAAGATGGCGACACCAAGAAACAGATCATGCGCGTGCTGGTTGAGCCTCTTATACTTAATTGACCAGCTCTACTACAATATGAGCTAGCTAACTTCATGTTCTGTTATTATATTGTTTATGCACTCTTAATATTGAGTGTATCCATTACTTAATGTCGTTTATTGAATTGTAAGGGTCTGTTTGAATAACATGCTTTATAAGGTCATAATCATGTATTAAATTATAATTTGTTTATTGAAGTTTAGGAGTGTCCATTCTATTACATGCACTATATTGTGTTTTGTTTTTGAAAAAGACCTTTTGTTTCGATTTGTTAAGAGGGGAATGAATATCTTTAAAATATCCATCCGCCTTGGAGTTGGGCTTGTGTCAAATGGTTCAAGTTGGGCTTGTGTCAAATTAATGAACAAACCCAATATAAGTACTAGCCGAAGGATAGAATTTCAGGAAACTATGTTTTGTATTTTGTATTGTACATTATATTAACCTATATCTAGGAGATTGTCCTTAGAGCCCAAGCATATACATCTATATATATACTTGACAATCGGTGAGCAAACAGATATATCCAATTCGATCCGATCCGGTATATCGGATATTCGGTAATTTTTCCCCTTAAAACCTCGATTCGTATCCGATCCGTTAATTGCCGGATATCCGGTAAGAAATATCCGTTGGAGCGGATATCCGTTACCGGATATCCGAACTATCCGTTTGAAAAATATTTCTACTATTTTTTATTTTGGCCCAATTAATACGCATGATTGACGGATATCGGAACCAGATATCCGTCGATCCGTTTAAATTTTAATTGAAAGTTTACATGGTTGAGGAGAATTGAACACTTGATGAGTTGAAATTTTACAAAATAGTCATTTAAACATCTATTCTACATAGTATTAATGTGTATTTTCTAAAAAATATATATAGTACCGGATATACCGGATTCCGGTTGCTTGAAAACCCCGATCCGTATCCGGTCAAGATATCCGAAAAAAAATCCCAGATCGGATCGGATACGGATAAAAAAAATTGTGATCCATTCGGATCCAGATTTTTTCGGATCGGATTAACGGATCAGGTATTTTTCTGATCCCTACTTGACATGTTCTCCTCCAAATATCTTTTTTTTTAAGAGATCAAATATCCTCTTTGGAATTCGTGGACTCGTGAGTCAGTGTATGGAGGCGACGGTTACAATACATTTTAAAGTAGAGAAGCGTATTCTTTGATATATGTTGGGACGATGTTGGGACCTCAGGTTCTAAACATCGGAACAATGAAATCATTCTCTAGTTTTGATAATGACAAACACCACAAGGGAACTAATATGCTTTGTCCGAGTATTTGTAAGGAACACAGGTCCAGCAAAGAAAGTTCCCATGCTATGGGAACTCCCATGAATGGCTAAGGAACACAAGCATACACGCTGCAGAGTTTCTCTTAAAGGAACTCTGAAGAAGACAGTTCCCATCACATGGTAACTCACATGTGAAGACAAAGACCGTTCAGCGCAAATCGCGGGATCCTGTCCTGGACAGAACGAAGGAACAGTCTGATGAGCAGACTGTCACAAGTGATCCAACGGTCCGATTGATACAACAAGTTGACCTAGTTCAAATCGAAGTCACATGCGAAGATTGTACACTTGGGCTGCAAGCAAAGGGCATTTCGGACAACATGAAAGATGCGATTGAAGCCCAAGTACAACCGAGTATAAAGCTAAATGAATAGTGCTAGTTTTAAGCACTTCTCCCAAAAACTCACACATACTCCCAGAGAAAGAAAGAAAGAAGAAGAGAAGTCCCCGGCGGCGAGTGTCCGATCTCGACGACGGTGAAAGCTAAAGTTCCCAAGAGCAAGGGAACTGAATTGTCAAGGTGTAAGGTTTGACTAATTTCCTGTTTTAGTTGAGTTGTTCGCTTAGGAACTCAGTTGAGAAGATTCATTAGTGTTGCTAGAGTTAGGTAGAACTCGTAGGAACAGAGAAGTTTGAATTTGGTTGTTTGTAACTATGGAACAAGCAATAAAATAAGTAAGTCATTCAAAATCCTCCAAGCGGAGGTAGAGGTTTACCCACACAACTAGTTGGTTGTCTTGGGGTTCCTCTATAAGGGAATTGTGTTCTTTCTGCTTTTTAATACTTGCGATATTGTTTCTTCCGCTGCCTTGGGAACAGCTTAACAGCCAGTTCCCAAGCTCTCGCTAACAAGTTACGAGCCAACATTATTATTCTTCGACAAATGAATATAAGCATGTGGGTTACAGTGGCTAGCTCGACTGAAGATGTTGATGATCAAAGAGTACTACTTGGTTGGTTTTTTACATCGAAGATACTACATTGATCACTTGGAGCTAGTAAATATATATGTTGTTGCTACCAGTGGCGTAGCCAGGAATTTATGCTAGTGGAGGCTAAATTTCGTTGATAATTTTTTTGGCTACAGAATCATTCCTGGAGAAGCCAGGAATTTTTTTTTGTATTTTTTTAACAAAATATAGAAAAAAGTGTATTTTTCTGTATATAAAAACAATTATATAGAAAATTTTGTATTTTTATGTATAAAAAATCATTTCAATATATTTTATATGTATAAAAAAAATTAATCTTCTATTTTCTAACCAATTAAATTAATTTTTATCAAATAATCTAGAATTTTTACTATATTTAAAAAAAAAATTGAAAATCCCAGTGGGGGCTGTAGCCCCCACTGGGCATAAGTTCCCTTCGCCCCTGGTTGCTACATCATCTGTTTGTCACGCTATTTGCTTAGGGAGATTACTAGGAGATCTAAAAATGTCATAGTAGGAGTCACAAAGATCATTGTTGAACAAATTTGCAATTGTTTTGGCGAAAATCCAATGTATTATTCCCGGAGTATGCACATTGACACAAGGAATCACTTTATTTATGAATTTGTTTTCAAGAACGAGATTGATTGACTTTGGCGCTCCTTTATGTTCTGTTATGTATCTTAATCTATACTTGTAACATGTAGACTCACACTCATACATAGTGCATACACAGATGTAGGTAGAAGCTAGGAACTTGAGACATGACCTAATCCTCTTGTACTAACCCTTGACTGAACCGTGACTCACTCGTTCGAGCCGCTTGGCCACCATGATCAAGTATGGCTCGAGGTGTGGCATTGGTGGATGACGTTGGGTTGTTTTTGAGTGTTTTGGGTCATGTTCTCACTCGGAGACGTCTTGATGGGCCTGTCTCGTTTTTGGGCCTTATTCCGATCAAAGCTTGATTGTGATCCATTAGTCAAACGTTGCGTTTGGTTTATGGAGACGCTCTTAATTGGAACGATGTCGCTAGGAGAAATAGGGTTATATAAAAGCCAATGTTGCAACCCTAGCTCTTCGTCTTTGACATTCTCTTCGCCGCTGTGAGAAATTAGGGTTTGAGCTCTCGAGCTTTCTCTGGTTCTTTCACCTTGGTGATTCGAGAAAGTGAAGTCCGAAGAACAAAAGAAAGGGGAAGAGAGAAAGAGAGGTAAGGGAGATTGGAGCCTTGGTGATTTGAGCTCTTTGTGGGCTTGTCTGATTCCTTCTCTGCTCTTCCTGCTTTGTGCTACTTTCTATTCTTCGTTTGTTTCTTAGCTTTTGCCATCTGTATGTGTACTTTGTAAACGATTGTGAGTTAGCCTTTGATCCTTAGTGAATTGAGCGAGTCCCCCTCTTGAGACTCCTCAGAGTAGGGTAAAACCGAACTGCGTAAACAAACTTGCTTGTCCATTTGCGTTTTTCTTTTCGTTTTCAAAACAAACCAACTCAATCGAAGCGGATCTAAGAATATGAGCTTTACATGTTCAAATTGATCAAATCCAATCTCACTATTTTGTTTATCTCCCTCATATCAGTAGGATTTGACTCTTAAAACATCCAAATCTATATCTAAACTTTTCCAATTTAATTTTCAAAACATCCATTTTAAGAGAATTCCAGCTCAATTCAAACTATAGTTAAAGTCATCGTCCGTCGATAAGCCACCAACTGGTGCTTCGTTAACATCTCATAAGTCGAGTCAATTTGAATCTGCATTGGGGCCATGTTTTGAATAGCTTAAAAATCATTTTGACCAAGGTTACGGAGCATACAAATTCTACAATTTGGAGGGACAAAAAAAATAATGTAAGAAAATTTTCGTGAGACACAAGTGTGAATTCCTTCTATAGTCCATTGCCTATCACATAGTATCACTATTAATTCCTAACCTTTGCAAATATTTTTTAAGTCCAACCTTTAAAAAGTGTTACTATTTGACTTTTTACATTTTAGACTAAGTTTGATTACAACAAAGCACCCAATCATATATTGAGGCATTTTTAAACATATTTTCCGAAATAAAAAAATATTTTTTTCAAAAAATGAAGAAATATCACCATAGTTTACACCTTTTTCACTTAAATCATTATTTTTTTGTAAGAAGAAAATTAACAATCACTTTTGATAAAAAAAAAACATCAGTAGTGTTTTTTAACAAAGGGTAAATAATGGGTGATATTTTTTACTAAATTTTTATTGTCAAATTTTAATGAATTTTATTAAAAAATTACAATAAAATTAATAGATTAAAAAATCGGTTTATAATAAAGTTTTAAAAAAGGGGTAAATAAGGTAAGTTAAATTTTTTTGTAAATTTTTTTTCCTAATTTTTGTAAAGTTTATATAATATTTGAAGACCTATTATATTAAATAAAATGGAAATAAATATATGAAACTCACCTTTTATTTTTAAAAACATGTTTTTATATAAAAATTACCGTTTTTTAAAAAATGGGTAAATATGGAGTGATATTTTATTATTTTCCTCAAAAATGTGTAGATTGAGGTATTTTTTTTAAATAAATATTTTTTATGATTAAAATATATATATATATATATATTGTTTGGATGTTTGGTTGTAATTAATCTTAAAATAGAAAATGAAAAAGGACTAAATATTAACATTTTTAAAAAATTAGGGACTTAAAAAATATTTATAAACATTAGGGATTGATAATAATTCTATGTAATAGATTAGAACTATAGAAGGAATTTGTAAAGGTTAGGGACTCTATTTGATAGGTTGGTGAAAACTGGCCGGAAAAGCCTATTAGTCAAAGGTAGATTTCAAAGAGAAGAAAAATGTGAAGGGAAAATTTGAGAGATATTCCCTCCGTTTAGAAATATTTTTTGTTCTAACCTGATTTTTTTAATAATATTTTTTATTTTATATATTTTACCACACTTTTTTAGATATTATCTTTGTTATTTAAATAAAGTTACATAATCTATAATTATATACTCTCTCTTATCTAAAATAAGTGTCGTTTTAACACTTTATTTTTTATTCATTTTATGTCTCATTTTAAATTTTATAGGCAATTGATTATAGGGAGTTATAAGAATACTTACTGAAATGTGTTTTTATTGACTAAAACTATTCATTCATTGGTCCAAAAAGGTGGTAATTGATAAGATTGAAAAAAATTTAAGATTTTAAATTTAATTAATATTTTTCTTAATATTTGTGTCAAAAACTAAAACGACACTTATTTTGGATCGGAGGGAGTATTAAAATTGTACCTTTTCGATCCACCACATTAATTTTGGCTCCACCTTATACTTAAAAAATTAAATTTATTTATATTAATTTAGATTTTTCAATTAAATTTCTTTCTATTTATGTGGAAAAAAAATTAAATTCGATTTTTAATTAAAATTAATAAAAATTATTATATATTTATCTTTTTATACATTTATGTAAAATATTTATCTTAAAAAAAATTTAAAATTTTTTTTTTTCAATATGAAGATAATTATTTGCCTAAATTGAATTTCGATAATAAAAATTACATTATATTTTCCTTAATTTTATTTTTAACTTATTTATGTAAATATTTAACATTTTTTATCTTAAAAAATTCAATATTTATTCATATCTTTTATTGTTTCTTATTGATTATCTTTTTAAATTTTATTTAAAAGATTTTTAATGAATTGAATTTGATAAAAAAAAATTATAAGAATTTATATTATTTGTACCTTTTGTTCTAGTTTTATATAATATTTTTAAAATTAAATGATTCAAATTAAAATAATTTTATTTATATTTTTTCATAAATAAATTTTTATTAATCCATCAAAATCATAGTGGGTTCAATCTAATGATTTTAGCTCCATCACAAGACAACGATTCTAAAATTTTTTTTCTACTAAATAAGTTGTTATTATTTTTTATATTAAATTAAATTCATATTCATTAAATAAATTAAGTATTAAATTCATATAGTCATGCATGACATGCCGAGTATAACTAGTTATATAATAGAGAGGTTGATTCACATGGAAATGGGGCTTATCATGAAAACTAAGAACAAATGAGGGCCCTTGGATTTGAGAAATGGATGGCTAAGATTAGAAGAGATAGGGGCAAAATGGTAATTTTTACCAAAAAATAAAAAAATAAAAAATAATTTAATTTTCTTAGTTTCGCTTGTTTTTGCCAAAAACACGAAATTTGATTTTTTACGTTATGTTCACGTATTTTATGCATATGTTCACACTATTATAAGACATGTTCATATATTATCACATTTTTCGGTTTAGAGATTTTATAATACGTTCACATATATTACAAGTGTGTTCATATATTATTACTGTTTGTTCATGTTTTATGGTCATGTGTTCATGTTCGATTAAATCATAATACAAGCGTTAAACGGCTTAAAAAATTTGAATAAAAATAAAAAAATAATTTTTTTTTATTTTTTATTTTTAATTTTTTCGCTTATTTTTGCCAAAAACACGACGGTTGACATTTTACGTTCTGTTCACATATTTTATACACATGTTCACATTTTTACAAGGGTTGTTCACATATAACCACATTTTAACTTCAGAAAATTTAGTATACGTTCACATATAATATAGATACGTTCACATATTAGTATTGCATGTTCACGTTTTATGGTCTTATGTTCATACTCGATTTACATCATTTTACATACGTAAAAATACTTAAAAAAATAAAGTAAGAAAATAAAATAAAAAAATAAATTTTTTTTATTATTTTATTATTTTTTTTAATCGGATGGCCTAGATTCATTTCTAGTGTCTTAATCGGATGGTGCAGATTTGTTCTTAGTTTTCATGATAAGCCCCATTTTCATTTGATTCAATCTCATATAATAGAAGGTAAAAAATTATCATAAGATCGCAGATATTTAAGTGAAATTATATTATTTTTTAATTATTGAGACAAATTTTAAAACGACGTATAAAAAGTATAAAACAAGGTCATAGGAGGGGTACATCGATATCTTAAAATCGACTATATATGACCAGGTGTTCACACTAGTTCGATACTTCGATTACCTAAAAATATGCATTAATGATAAATGTTTTCGATCTTACTCGGTTTTAAATATTCCTTGAATAAATTTTGGATTCAAAATCCTCTATCCCACATGAGTGGCCTAGTGGTAAGAGGCATGGAGGATGTTGCTAGGATCCAAGTTCGATCCTTGCCTCCACCCCTACACTTGGGTGAAAAATCAAGTCTCACCATTCTTCCTACTACTAGATTGAGTCGGTCGGTGTAAGCCGGTTTACCTGATTCGTGCGCTTTGCCGACTAGTTTACGGATTCGGGGTTTACCACCAAAGGTGGGTCCCTCGTTAAAAAAAATCCTCTATTCAAAGTTGTAATCAAAACATGTGAAAATATTATTTGCAACTTGCAATGATTTGAAGTTTGAAGGATCTCGTTTTTTTTTTTGATTAAAAAAAACGAGATTTTAAACATCACTAGACTTATGTGCTAGGATTAGAAGTAATCTAATCCTCTATTCAAAGTTCTAAAAACGTTTTTTAAATGACATTTTAAACATCAAACCTAGGACCTAAGTTAACGAGATCCTTCAAGTCTTAGCTGGCTAACTACCATTACACTGTAGCTTATAAGCTAATGATTCCCATAGTCCCCCTCAAGCTGGACTGATGAAAACAAGTCCAAGCTTGCGACAAAGGAAGTTATGGTGCTGAGCTCCAAGTGCCTTGATGAAGACATCAGCGAGTTGAAGATGAGTTGGCATATGTATAGTAGATATGAATCCAGACTGAACCATGTCTCGAACATAATGACAATCGATTCTCGGATGTTTGGTCCTCTCATGGTAAACGAGATTGGCAGCTAGTTGTTCAGCAGCTCGGTTGTCACAACAAAGTGGGATAGGAGTAGGAATTCTGACATTGAAATCCTTGAGCAATCCTTCTAACCAAACTAATTCACTAGATGTGTGTGACATGCTGCGATATTCATTCTTTGTTGAAGATTTTGAGACAGTCTTTTGCTTCTTCGTTTTTCAGGAAATAAGAGAGGAGCCTAAGAATACACAATAGCCAGTTATAGACCTCCCACTGAATTTACAGCTTCCCCAATCCGCATCACAATAGGATTTGAGCGAAAGATGAAGATTTTTGGAATAGAAGAGAGAAGCATTTACTGTGCCTTTCAAATATTTGAGCAAATATTGAACAGCCTCCATGTGAGGTTCTCTAGGATTAACCATGAACTGGCTCAATTGTTGCACTGCATAAGAGATGTCTGGCCTGGATAAAGTATGATACAAGAGCATGCCAATGATTGTTCGATAGCTTTCTGGTTCAGTAAGTATCTCACCTGTGTTCGGATTTAGATGCAAATTGCTTTGTATGGGAAAGGAGGTGGCTTTACAGTGAAGCAGACCAGAATCTGTGAGGAGATCAATCACATATTTCCTCTGATTAATTCTAATTCCTTCTCTTATTGCATATGCCAACACCTTCTCAGTTAAAAGGTCCTGCAATATGCACCCATGTGTTCCAAAAATGAACACATTCGACTTGTCAGTCAAGAGCCTTGTCACTGAAATTAAGTTGTGTCTAAATTCAAGAATGAACAACACATTCTCTAAAATCAGTGTCTTTGTAAGATGCATAGTGCCATGTTGCTTAACCAACTGGGTTGTTCCATCTGGTAAACCTATCCTTATTGGTATAACAAGCATGTTTAAATCAACAAACAAGTCTCTATTATAGGACACATGATCCGTAGCTCCTGAATCAACTATCCAAGTACATTGACTTATGGCACTATTAACAAAACATAATGACTTTTCATTAGTTTCATAATTCATACATGCAAAATTCAACAGATTTCCAACACTACTCCCTTCATTTGCAGCTGCTTTCCCTTTCATCTTTTCCATCACCTTCATGAAAATTGCATTGACCATTGATTCATCAAGCTTTAGTTCAGACTCTTTCATGTCTAATGGTGTCCCATAGTTTCCTTCATCCTGAATATTTGCCATCATCTTTCATGTTCCTGAAGTTTGAATGTGTGGTCCTTTCCACCACTCTAGATATCCAACTAACTTGAAGCATGTCACCTTAACATGTCCAGCCTCATAGCAAAAATCACATTTCATGTCCATCTTAACCCTCTTAAAATCTCTTGCAAAGATTGAACCACCTGCTGAGTTTCCATATCCACCAGTATTGCCTCTTGTATTTCCATTACCAGCCTTGTGCTTATACTAATTCTGCATCCTGTTCATTTCCAGAGCATCATGTGTCTGAGTGAGGACCCTTGTGATTTCCCTCTTCTTCTCTTCCTGTATTACTAGGTTATAAGCATTGTTAATAGAAGGCAGAGATTCCTTTGACAACAAAGTGCTCCTCAGGGTGTCATAAGCATCCGACAACCCCATGAGAAATTGCATATGCTTCACAATAGACTCCCTATCAACCAATCTCTTCATCAAGGAACATCCACACTGTTGAAGAGCCCCACAGTTGCACAATGGAATCCCTTCCACTGCTTGAATTTCATCCCAGATCTTCTTCATTTTGCTGTAATACATAACAACTAACATATTCTCCTGTTTCAGATTACTCAACTCCATTTGTAATTGATAAATCAATGGTGTGTTTGTCACAACATATCTCTCACATATTTCCTTCCACAGCTCTTGTGCAGAATTCACATAAACGAAGTTCTGTGATACCTCACTGACCATGGAATTCAAGATCCAGCTCATCACCATATTATCTACCTGTTCTCAACGCTCAAAATCTTTAGAATCAGAATCAGGCCTAGGATAAACCCCATTTATAAAACCTACTTTCATTTTAGCGCTCAATGCCCTTTTAATGTTCCTACTCCATCCAGTGAAATTTGTACCATCAAATAAACCAGTCACTAACTGCATACCTGGATTATCCGAGTTGGAAAGGAATAGAGGATCGAAGAAGCTACCTCGATCATCTAGCCTGGTCTGGTATCTGGTGCGATACTAGTCCGATCCGTCACCTCTGACTACCGATTCTCTGTCCATCACCACCATCTTAAGTTGATATCACTCTGTAACCTTCCGATTCGACCTAGTTGTAGATGCACGCCAATTTCTCAGGATCGAGCAATCCTTGAAGCTCTGATACTATGTAAAGAAACATAAAACAAGATAATAGAAGAGATTAACTCTTGATTGAGAGGAAAACAAGCTCGATTAAGCAAAATACAGAATCGTGAAAACAATGAGTCGAGAGAGCTCTCAAAGCTTATACTCCAATGTCTTGAGAAAGACGAAAAGAAGTGCTAGCTATTTATACTAGTCTTAGTTGGCTCACTACCATTACACTGTAGCTTATAAGCTAATGATTGCCAAGTTGGCAATTATTACTAAAGCGCGCTATTAAGTGGATATTTAGAGGAGATATTTATAGGCGTCTATCTGGCATATGTATCTCATAATCTAGTTTTTAAAGCTTTTGTACTAGTTTTTGGTAGGTTTTAGTAGTTTTTGAATTAAAAATAATAATTTTCTAAATAATAAGTACTTTCCAAATATTCAATTATTATTGTTTATATCAAGTGGAGTTTAAAATTATTATATATTATAATAAACTAGTTGACATTACCAAATAGTGTTTATGTATTTTCTTAAAACTCAAGCTATTTTTATAACTAGTTTTACAACTTCAACTAGTTTTGCAACCCATCTAGTTTTTTTAATGACTTAACAAACATAGCCTCCTACTCCTATATATTGTTTTGTATTTTCGGGAGAAGTGTATAGAATTAATGTGGTATATTTATTAGGGGCATAAATGGAAAGTAATGGACAAAATTCTTATATGGACATCTATTGTGAAACAATAAAAAAAGCATATATGGACATCTATTATGAAACGGAGGGAGTAATTGATAGCGTATGATATTTTCGGGAAAAGATAAAATTGATTAAAATAATATTTTGACACTTGAAAAGTACTCAATACATTTGTCGGTCTAATACCTAGTGCTTATTGGCGTATTTTCAGAGTTAGTGCATTTTTCATGTTTTCCTAGAAGTCAATTATATTATGGACTATATTGCTTGATCTTTCTATCATGTCTCCACTGTCCCTCTCGCAGCTCATCCAGGTTTTTAGAATCTCATCCGTTTAGATGTTTTAGATTGGCCTTGCTCTCATGAGTAGAGTTCACCTAATTTCTTTCCTTATGAAATTTTTTTATTGAAGAATGGCATTGTCATTAAAGTAACATGAAATTTTACAAAGGGTCGTTTGGCAATAGTTTTTTGCAGGTTAAAGTAGCTAATGGGTAAAATAAAAAATTTGGTGCTTGGCAAAACAATCTTAAAATAGTTTTCAATACCATATTTTTGGACAAAATTTTAATCTAGGGGGATGGAAATTATGGAGCTTTTTAGCGTATTTTTTTGTAGCTTGTGAAAAAGTATTATGTGGATATATAAATATGGATAGTCAAATGCTCTAAAAAATAAATCAAAAAATATTTCATTTACCTATGTTCGTTATTTTACCATCCTTTTTTTTAAAAATAAGCTTGTTTTACCAAACACTCGTTAACTTATTATAAAAAAATAATCTTCTAAAATAAGTTACGAATTTCATCTAGACGTACCAATTTCAGGTAGACATATCAACTTCAGCTATAACTTCAGCTTGATTTCAAATATTTCATATTTTAATATGCTCATAAATAAGTCCTCATTTTTATTATTCTTATAAAAATGACATTTTAAATTTATATAATCACCAATTTATCGAGTGTGCATAATAAAAAAAAATTCGTGACTTTCTTATATAAGTCACGTGTTATATAATTCATACGAAATTGTCATTAAAATTTGTTATATGTAATTTTAATCTTGTTATTCAATTTTAATGTACTTGGATTTACCTATGGGTAGGTTCGTGATCTATACCACAACTGGGTATTGAACATGTCTTGAGAGACGATTCTAAACGCTCGATGTTTGGTTCATCGTAAAAGTGCATCGTTATGGTGAAAAGGTGCATTGTTAAATACGAAAAGTGCATTACTAAACCAAAAAAGTGCATCATTTCGGGTGTCCGATTGACTCGATTTTGGTTGAACTCAATCGCCCAAAATATTCGGGTTAGTAATGCACTTTAGGTATATCGTAATGCACTTTCTCTCCATAACGATGCATTTTTATAATATCCGAAAAATTACGAAAATGCAACCACGTCCCTACTTTCCAAGAATATCAATCATTAGATCGTCATGATCCAAGAGTTCTAAACGCTCCTTACTTTATAAGATAATAAATTGTTTTATTTGAACCAAATTTCTTAATTAAAACCCAACCGAATATAATGTAGTCTTCAAGTTATTACTTCGGCTTGTCCCATATATACCACGTACATCATGTATTGGTTACACCTAAAACTAGACGCGCGGGTAGTACCCTCGATGTTCAATGTTCAATGTTCAATGTTCAATGTGAAAAGTCTTAATTCATCTCTTCTTAATCGCCACTCGTAAACGTCGACTTCAAATCTTTAAATGTATAATAATTGAAACAAATTATATATTAAGCCATTATCCGGAGATATCTGCCAACAAACCGAATCCGTTTACTTATCTTGTTCAGACTAAAAAATGGCTTAACAGACTTATCCTACTAACAAACTAGATCTTTCTAAATCCTCGAACATAAGAGCTCTTGAGGCTTCTTTTCAAGCTGAGATAGAATTTAAATTACAAACTAGTTGAGGTCCCGTGATATTCACGGGATAATTTTATTAAAAAAACTATACAATTTTACTATATTAATTTAAAATACTAAATATATTTACGGTTTTTCTATTCTATGCCCTAAGGGCATAGGTTAAGAGTACTAATTTTAGGAACTAAAACCCTAATAGGAAACTAATAAACCCTATTGAAAAAATAATTAAAACTAAATAAATACAATTCCAAAATATATTACCATTTTGAGACTCTTAACCTATGCCCTAAGGGCATAGGTTAGAAAAATCGATATACTTATATAATATCATAATAAATTATGCAATAGACAAATTATTTTTTTTAGATTGTACTCCATATTGCGATTGAATATATTTTTAAATAATTTTCCATTATTTGTGGAGATCTTGTCCAAATTTAGATTGAAATTATTATACTATTAATTTTATTTTTTATTGAATATCTTTAAATAGTATTTTCATATTTTTTTAGACACTAATAGGTATAAAATACTTGTTTTTTTTATAAGATAATAATAATTAGGATAGGTTATCTACAAAGCATAATATAATTTATTAAAATATTTTTTAAAGTTATTTATTAAAATTATATATTAGGGATCTTATCTTTTACTCTATAATAATAAGAATGTTTGTAAATATGCAAAATACAATATAAATATTAGTATAGAGGAGAACATTGTCCTTGATTTAAGAGATAAAATATAAAGAAAATTATCTATGTATTATTTTGCAAAATTCAATCCATCTATAAAGTTGTTTTCCATACTAAATTTACATAATGAATAAATAAATTATAAAGAAAATTAATGTATATGAAAATTTACAAAATTCAATGTATTAATCAATCTGATGATGTCCAGAATAGTAAAATAAGAAGTGGGCCCGGAGCACAAAGAACAAGCGGACCCGACGAGATTCCCAAGGATGATTTTGGGTCCCACATCCATACCCCTCACTTATTTTAAGCGAAGTTCCCCTGGACCTCGGAACGAGGCCTAGACCTCGTAACCGACTCCACTGACACCCGCCCACACGGACCACTCATGGATGCCGCTTCCCCAAGCCAATCACCAACTGCCTCACCCTCGAACCAATCAGAAGCCCCCGATCTCGGGCGTCCCACATCGAACCTTGGCCAAAACTCAACTCCCCAATCCTCTATAAATAGAGATGAACCTCGTATCAAGGAAGGGTCGAAAAACATCTTGAACTCAAGAACTATCTTGCTCGTTGAAGATCGACGTGATAGAAACACCGTCAAAAGACCTCGCTGCAGACAAGTGAAGTCCACAAAAAGACTTCAAGTCACACAAAGACCTCGCACATCAAAGACCTCGCTACAAAACATCACAAGGCTCTCTACACCACGCTCTCAAGTCCACCTCGTCTCAAGGCCGATCACGCAACACTTAGGTGGAAGAATCATTTAGCAAATAGGAGATCTCGAACGTTGTTAGATCGAGATCTCGAAGGCTCGTAGGAGGTCTAGGGTGTAATCCTCAATAGCTAGTTAACCTCGTTGGCTTGTAACCTCGTTGTAAAGAAAATCATAAATAAAGAAGCAAGTGTTTGCACTTTTCAAATAATATAATAATCTCGTTCCTTGTCTTCTAGCGAGTTGTTATTCCGGGTTTCATCACTGGCGCCGTCTGTGGGAACCTCTTCATCCTAAGCAGTTTCCCGAATAGTGCAAACCTTGGCTTTGATCCCCTCAAAATGGCCTGCCCAAACAATTTCTTTCCCCAACATCCCGATAACATGCCTGAGACCGCGCAGTGGACAGGCGCGGGGCCTCCGGGCTGCCCGTTCCTGGTCCTCCCGGGTTGGACCTACTCCGCCCCACAAAACCCATACCCATTCCAGGGGTACGAACAGGGAGGTGCTTCCCCTAACCTGTACCCAGGGTATGGACAATATCAACAGGGTTTCGCCCCTCCACGCGTCCCCATGCTGCCCCCGGGGGAACCTCACTCTGAGTACGTACCCGTGTACGTCCCCGGACATGTACCGGGACGAGAGACCTCCACCAACGGTTCATCCACGGAGAGACCTCCCCGAGATCCCATGCAAATCTCGCGTTCCCGATCGCGACGTTCGAGAATGCAGGACCCAAAGCTGTCCGAGACAGCGGGAAGCGCTCCCCACCACACCAACGCAAGGTCAGCGACAACAACGCACACTCTAAAGTCAAAGTCGTATCGACAGCCCGCCGAGTTTGGATATCGTAACCCCTTCGTGATCAAGATCCAAGTGGCACCCATGCCCAAGGGTTTTCATTGGCCACAAATGGGGCTTTACGATGGAACGGCCGACCCCGAAGATCATATAAAACACTTTGCCGTCCAGATGAATGTCAACTCCTACAATGACTCCATCTTCTGCCGTATCTTCCCGGCCACCTTAGACAAGGCCGCAATGACGTGGTTCACAAGCCTCAAAGTAGAGTCGGTGGCCTCGTTCCCTCAGCTGTGCGAGTCCTTCATCGCACACTTCAACGGCTCAAGGAAGCGCAAGAAGAACATGCGGGATCTCCGAGGTATCGAGCAGGGAGAGAATGAGCCGTTGGGCACCTTCTTCACGAGGTTCACCACCACGGTCGCGGAGATCGCCCACATCGACGAAGCGTCGGTGCGAGACATCCTCATGGGCAACCTATGCTCGGGGGCCTTTAAGAATTTCATCTTCCGTAAAAATCCAACGACGTACGACGGCCTGTGCGCCTGGATCACGGCCCAGGTCTATGCCGAGGACGCCGCCAACCAGAGCTCAAGGTCGCGCACCGACAGGGAAATCATAACTGAGGCAAAGGGAAAGGCGAAGGTGGCCGCGCCGGCCGCAAAAGATGCATACTTGACGCAAACCCATGACCGGCGCGCCGACTACAAAAGCAACAACACAAACAACAACAAAAGGAACAACAACAACAACAACGACAACAGGAACACCAACCGTTATAATAACCGCGGGAGTGGCGGTGGAGTTTGGAATTGCTTCGGGGGGAAACCACGAGGTTACCAAGGAAAAGGCAGTCCCGCGTACAACCCAAATGAAAAGGGGCGCGCCAACCCCGCATCGGGGGCCAACACCATACAACAAGGCCCAGCCCAACCACGGACTAGCAATGCCGAGCCGCACACCTCCACAAGAGAGGCGCATCACGGGATGATCGCGGCTCCCGATGGATATATTCATACCATCTCGGGTGGACCCTCGCTAGCGGGTTCAAGCCAGGCGGAAAGAAAGAGGTATGCGAGGGCGAGCCACCACGAGCCCTCGGTGTATAGCGTGGCACAAACCTCGCGGTCACACACCGGCTTGGCCTTTACGTCCGAGGACGCAGAGGGACTTCACATGCCGCACTCCAATCCCCTGGTCGTCCATGCTCAGTTGGGCTCAAAAATAGTGAAAAGAGTGCTAGTGGACACGGGTTCCTTCGTGGACATAATGTACTTCGGTGCCTTCGAGCAGCTGGGCATCTCCGCGACGTCCCTGAAGCCTTACGCCGAGAAGCTCACCTCCTTCTCAGGAAACGAGGTAGACGTCGCCGGTCTCATTGACCTTTGGATGACCCTCGGCACCGGCTCAACAACAAGGACTGAAATGGTGGAGTTTACAGTGGTGCACCTGCCCTCGGCCTACAACGCGATCATCGGGAGGGTCTCCTTGATGAAATTCCAAGCGGTGGTTTCCATTTACCACCTCAAGATGAAATTCCCCGTCGACGACGGTGTCGGCGAAGTAAAAGGCAACCAGGAAGAAGGCCGCATCTGCTACGCAACCTCGGCAAAGCAGAGAAGCCCCGTGTTCATGGTGGAGTCCACCGGCGAGGCCGACCTCGAAGTCCGGTACTTCACCATTCCCACCCCCGAGGCGGAGAGAAGGGTGATAACCCCCTTTGAGAGCAACTCCGAAAAAATCTACCTCGGGGAATGTCTCACCGGGACGTCTGCAACCTCCCTAGAAGCCTTGCTTGCTGAATCCCGCGACGTGTTCGCCTGGGCCGCGAAGGACCTCCGCGGTGTTCCCCCGACACTAGCCCAACACTCCCTGAACGTCGATGTAGCCACCCGCCCTGTGGTGCAGCGACGAAGAAAAATGAATGAAGAGAGCGCAAACGCCACCAACAACGAGGTGGAAAAACTAATAGCCGCGGAATTCATTCGTGAGGTCCAGTATCCAAGGTGGCTGTCCAACGTCGTGTTGGTCAAAAAGGCCAGTGGCAAGTGGAGGATGTGTGTGGACTTTAAAGACCTTAACAAAGCTTTCCCTAAGGACAGTTACCCCCTGCCCTCAATCGACGAGCTCGTCGATTCAACAGTGGGTCACGAGGTCCTAAGCTTCCTCGACGCATACTCGGGATACAACCATATCTCGATGAATTCGCGTGATGAGGAAGAGACGTCTTTCATCACCCAACGGGGAACCTACTGCTACAAGGTCATGCCCTTCGGCCTTAAAAACGTCGGGGCCACATTTCAGCGTCTCATCGACCGGGTCTTCAAAAACCATCTAGGGAGAAACGTGTCGGCCTACGTGGACGACATCGTCGTGCGAAGCAAAAGCCCCGGAGAACATCTGGTCGACCTCGCTGAGGTCTTCGCCACACTCAAACACAACCGCCTCAGCCTGAACCCCGAGAAATGTGTCTTCGGCGTATCCTCAGGAAAGTTCCTAGGTTTCATGATCAGCGAGCGCGGAATCAACGTCAACCCCGCCAAAGTCGAGTCGATCCTCTCAATGAGGTCTCCAAGATCGCGAACAGAGGTACAACGGCTCAACGACGCCGTAAACTACCTGAGAAGGTTTTGCTCCCATTTAGCGGACAAGTCCCTTCCCTTCTTTGCCTCCCTCAAGAAAAATGACAAGTTCGTTTGGGATGAGGAACTCGAGGTCGCATTCACTGAATTAAAGACCTTTTTGTCAAAGCTCCCAACTTTGTCACCCTCATTGGCGGGCGAAGATCTGCAACTGTACGTCGCGGTGAGCCCGGAGACGGTCAGCGCAGTACTGACTAGAGAGGCAAAGCACCCAGTATACTTCGTGAGCCGCGTGCTCCAACCTGCGGAGCAGCGATACACCCCGGCGGAGAAGATGGCGCTGGCAGTTGTGACCGCCGCAAGACGCCTACGCCCTTACTTCCATGCACACCCTATTCAGGTCCTCTCTAACCTCCCACTCCGACAAATCCTCCATCAACCCTCCCTCTCCGGACGCATGACAAAGTGGGCGGTCGAGCTCTCCAAGTTCGACATCAGCTACCTCCCAAGAACCGCGATGAAGGGGCAGGCCCTCGCTGACTTCATGGTGGAGGTTACCTTCCCCGAGACCGACACAAGCTCGGAAGATTGGAAGGTATTCGTGGCTGGCTCACGGTGTGATGCCGGTGGCGGGGCCGGTGTATTCCTCGCTGGTCCCTCGATCGAGACGGAGGATGCCCTCAACTTCGCCTTCGAGGCCACCAACAACGATGCCGAATACGAGGCCATGATCGCCGGGATCGAGATGGCACTCCTCAGCGGAGCCCGCAAAATCAGGGTCTACACAGATTCTGAGCTGGTGGCGCGACAGCTCAATGGTCAATATGACACCAGGACGGGTTTCTTGCCTGCCTACCGAGAGAAGGTAAAGGCCTTGGTTTCGTGCCTAGAAACTTTTGCGGTGGAATCTATCCCGCGAGCCTCGAACACAAAAGCAGATGCCCTCGCAAGGTTGGGATCTGCCCTTCTCTTGGAGGTAGGGAACCACGTGATGGTAGAGAGAAAACTCTCGAGGAGCGTGACCAGCGAGGTCCTCTCCGTCAGAACCGAGGATTGGAGGTTCCCGATAACGCGATACGTGACAAGCGGTGTCCTCCCAGAAGACCCCGCGCTGGCCAGGAAGCTGAAGATGGAGGCGGCTCGCTACTGCGTCGTCGGCAGCCAGCTCTACCGTCGAGGCTTCGCTG
The DNA here is from genome assembly GCA_964016875.1 of Fallopia convolvulus. NCBI lineage: Eukaryota > Viridiplantae > Streptophyta > Magnoliopsida > Caryophyllales > Polygonaceae > Fallopia > Fallopia convolvulus. Next base: position 6,665,653 of record OZ024718.1, on the reverse strand, counting down.
AGCCCAACTTGCTCTGCGTGCCGCCCGAGGTCACAGATCATATCCTCTACGAGGCCCACAAGGGAGTCTGTGGCGGTCACCCGGGATGGCAGGCCTTGGCACATAAGATCGTCCACCTAGGGTACTTTTGGCCCACTCTCCGACAAGACACGAAGGCCTACGTAGAAAGGTGCGATGGGTGTCAGAAACACGGGAACCTCAAACATGTCCCGACCTCCCATCTCCACTCCATCCACGCACCCTGCCCGTTCGCGATGTGGGGAATGGACATCCTCGGGCCCTTTCCCAAAGCAGCCGGCCAATTGCAGTACATCTTGGTCGTCATCGACTACTTCACGAAGTGAATCGAGGCGCAAGCCATGGCAAAAATCACCGGGGCAAAGGTCTGCGAATTCCTATGGAAGAAGCTCGTTTGTCGTTTCGGCGTTCCCATGACCATCATGACTGATCATGGCCCCCAATTCGACTGCGAGGAGACTCGGACCTTCTGCTCTGATCTGGGCATAGCCCTCAAGTTCTCCTCCGTGGCCCACCCCCAGTCAAATGGCCAGGTAGAAAATGTCAACGTGCGCATCCTAACCGACTTAAAAAAGCGCCTGGGCGTTGCCCAAGGTCGCTGGACAGAACTACTTCCCCTCGTCCTCTGGACGTATCGCACGACCGCGCGTCGCGCAACGGGCGAGACACCCTTCGCGCTAACCTACGGGGCAGAGGCGCTAGTCCCCGTGGAAACCTTGGTCCCATCAGCGAGAGTTTTTAACTTCGACGAAAAATAAAACGAATCCAATCTTAAGGTCGAGCTACAATTCAGGGACGAGTTGCGCGAGGTGGCAGACCTACGCTCCAGAGAATACAAGTGTCGCGTGGTTGTGTACCACGACAAGAAGGTCAGGCCTCGCCTTTTGGCCACGGGAAACCTCGTCCTAAGACGCACCAAAGGTGGCAAGCTGGACCCAAACTGGGAGGGGCCGTATCTCCTCGGCGAGGAGGTCGCGCCCGGGGCTTTTAAGCTTAAAGACAGCGAGGGACGCACCTTGAGGAAAACATGGAACGTCGCCCGACTCAAAAAATACTACGTGTAAACTCTCAAAAAATCTGGGGTTGTGTTTTGTGAATAAAGGATTGCAGACTTTTCAAAAAAAAAACTCTCTCAAAGATCTCTCCCAGAAAGGTCCACCCCTCGCTTCCCGCTTGGGGTTGGAGAATCTCGTTTTGTCCACCCCTCGCTTCCCGCTTGGGGTTGGAGAATCTCGTTTTGTCCACCCCTCGCTTCCCGCTTGGGGTTGGAGAATCTCGTTTTGTCCACCCCTCGCTTCCCGCTTGGGGTTGGAGAATCTCGTTTGGTCCATCCCTCACTTCCCGCTTGGGGTTGGAGAATCTCGTTTGTCCACCCCTCGCTTCCCGCTTGGGGTTGGAGAATCTCGTTTGGTCCATCCCTCGCTTCCCGCTTGGGGTTGGAGAATCTCGTTTGGTCCATCCCTCGCTTCCAGCTTGGGGTTGGAGAATCTCGTTCGGTCCACCCCTCGCTTCCCGCTTAGGGTTGGAGAATCTCGTTTTGTCCACCCCTCGCTTCCCGCTTGGGGTTGGAGAATCTCGTTTGGTCCATCCCTTGCTTCCCGCTTTGGGTTGGAGAATCTCGTTTGTCCACCCCTCGCTTCCCGCTTGGGGTTGGAGAATCTCGTTTGGTCCATCCCTCGCTTCCCGCTTGGGGTTGGAGAATCTCGTTTTGTCCACCCCTCGCTTCCCGCTTGGGGTTCGAGAATCTCGTTTATTCCATCCCTCGCGTCCCGCTTGGGGTTGAAGGATCTCGTTAAGCCACGCAAGGTCCGGGAAAAGCTCATAACCTCGGCACATATGCGGAGTTTGTGCACAACCCATAATCTCGGTGCAAAGTTAAAATACCCAATGTGGTCCGAGTGTCACAATAACTGTAACACTCGAACCATGGTGTTGGTTATGAAGACGTATACGAATAAATTAAAGCAGGAAACATGATCACAAGGTAAGAAAAGAGGGCATAAAATAGGGGCCACAAGGGCCGAGGTGTTTAGATTACAGACCCCATGGGGCCACCAACAAAAAAAAACAGAAACAGACAACAACATCCTTTAAATCTTCGAGGCTTCGGCGGTCTTCGTAGGATCTTCCGAGGCTTCAACAGTGGGGTCTTTGTAAATCTCCAGGGCGGAGGCGGGGATGGCAGACGGTTGGGAGCTTGGCGCATCTTCCCGAACGATGTCCGCCGCGGGAGGTACGTCGTCGACCACGGTCCCATCCTCGTTGAGGAAGAACTCACATTCTCCCTCGGGCTCCTCCCCTTCGAGCTCCCCCATGGTCTCCTCATAGTTGAGGATGAAGAACTTAATGCGGGGGTCGATATGCCCGTACTTCGCAACCGCCTGTTTGACCCCATACGGACGGACTGGTGGAACATCTTCCTCACACTTTCCACCAACTCCACCTTATAGGCCTCGGAGTTCACGTACCTGGGCCCCTCGGCTTCCACCTCCTCGCTAAGCTCAACAACACGTCGTTGGATGCCAAGGAGCAGCCCCCCTCTTCGGGAAGTGCCAACTCAACTCTCGGGCCAAGCAAAGTCCTTGGCAATCTTTTCAAGGTCTTCACGCTTGAGCTCGGTGGCCACTCCTCCGGACAGATAGGCCTTGGGAGAACCCGGGGTCTTGGGAATCCGTTCTTCAAGAACAAGCGGGACGCGAGACACGGCGTCGGTAATATACGCCGCAGGGAAGCTCGGAGGCACATAGGGGGTGGGAGCCGAGGCCGTGTCCACACCTGACCTCGCCACCAAATCAGTAACAACCTCATCGGGGGTGGAAGACGAAGCCATTTCAACACCCGACGACGCACGAATTCGGGAGAAGCGCGAATTGATGGAAACCTCGGAGTCGCTTGAAGAAGGGTCGCTGAAAACCAGCGAAGGGGACCTCGGGTTATGAGAATCGCTAGGTGCTACGCTTCCCACGGAATCCGAAACCTCCTCGTAAAAACCCTCCTGAGCCTTGGACACGAAGCCTGGTGGGGGGCTCGCAGAAGATCTCCTAGGCATGAAAAGAACGATGTCCAGGCAACAAAAGGCGAGCACCTGGAAAAGAAAAAGAGAGAGACTTTAGACATCGGACAGAATAAGCCAGGGACCGAGAGCACGAGGTCATAACACCAAGCCATGGGACCGGGAACACGAGGTCATAACACCAAGCCAGGGACCATAAACACGAGGTCATAACACCAAGCCAGGAAACGAGGACACGAGGTCATAATGACAACTGAAGAAAGAAAACACGAAGTCTCAAGGGAAGGAGCGTCACGTGGAACCCTAAACCTACTCTGACAAGATAGGACGGCGGAGGAGAATTCGAAGCGCCAAAAAAGAAGGAAAGAGAAGGGAGAATGCCAACCAGCGGTGGAGGCCAGCGGTGGAAGCCCAAACGTCCCGTCAATCAAACATCACAACGTTTGGGCTCCCGAGGATTTCGAAACTCAAAAATGGTGGAAAAAGCAAACGTCCCGCCAATTGACATGCGAAGGGTACACAGGCAACCTCCACTACCACCATTTCGCCACCATCGCCCCACCATCCCACGGCCACGGCGCTGGCAAAAAACACCAAGAAGCGACCGTCGCCCACCAAAAACCGAACCAAGACAGGCAACAACAAAAACGAGAAGCAAGGAAAAACGGCGGGGCAACACACAAAATACGCGCAACCCCACTACCGTCGTTTTGCCACCGTGACACCGGCACGAAGCACCAGGCGACACACCACCGCCCCTCCAGAGCACGAAATAAAAAACAAAGACGGCGAAAAATCAAAAGTAACGAACACCAAGGAATGAGAAGAAGAGGGTCGAGAACTTACTTGTTCGGAATCGGCGTAGAAAAAGCGGTGGTGCAACTGGAAGTTATGAAGGCTCGCCAGAAACCGTCTGAGAAAAATCGCTCCGCAGGAAACCGAAAGGGCAGAAAGAGAGAAGGCGAAAATGTTGAAAGAAGAAGATGAAGAGGAAGCGTGTGAGGTACGCCCTTATAAAGAACAGGCTTGGGCCTCCCCCGCTCCCAAAAGGTTTATTAGGCCCATCCCACTTAAATGGCCCATTAAGCAAAACATGGAGAACGGGCCCAGGAAGCTCCACCCACGCAAACGAGGAAAAAACCTAAGTAAAGAGCTTCGCAAGGATAAAACCTCGCATGATGCGTGCCCCAACCTCGAGAGCCCCACACCTCGCAAAATGCCTCCCGACCTCAAAAAGTCTCGTATCCCGCGATCCTAGGGAATTTATGCCCTGCGGTCCTCGTGGCGAGATCCCCAGGTCATGGGGTTGTGATGATGTCCAGAATAGTAAAATAAGAAGTGGGCCCGGAGCACAAAGAACAAGCGGACCCGATGAGATTCCCAAGGATGATTTTGGGTCCCACATCCATACCCCTCACTTATTTTAAGCGAAGTTCCCCTGGACCTCGGAACGAGGCCTAGACCTCGTAACCGACTCCACTGACACCCGCCCACACGGACCACTCATGGATGCCGCTTCCCCAAGCCAATCACCAACTGCCTTACCCTCGAACCAATCAGAAGCCTCCGATCTTGGGCGTCCCATATCGAACCTTGGCCAAAACTCAACTCCCTAATCCTCTATAAATAGAGATGAACCTCGTAGCAAGGAAGGGTCGAAAAACATCTTGAACTCAAGAACTATCTTGCTCGTTGAAGATCGACGTGATAGAAACACCGTCAAAAGACCTCGCTGCAGACAAGTGAAGTCCACAAAAAGACTTCAAGTCACACAAAGACCTCGCACATCAAAGACCTCGCTACAAAACATCACAAGGCTCTCTACACCACGCTCTCAAGTCCACCTCGTCTCAAGGCCGATCACGCAACACTTAGGTGGAAGAATCATTTAGCAAATAGGAGATCTCGAACGTTGTTAGATCGAGATCTCGAAGGCTCGTAGGAGGTCTAGGGTGTAATCCTCAATAGCTAGTTAACCTCGTTCGCTTGTAACCTCGCTGTAAAGAAAATCATAAATAAAGAAGCAAGTGTTTGCACTTTTCAAATAATATAATAATCTCGTTCCTTGTCTTCTAGCGAGTTGTTATTTCGGGTTTCATCACAATCTATCATCCATATTAAATTACAAAAAAAACATAGAGATAACAAAATTTAAATGTAAGGTGGGGCTAGAAAAAAAAATTATATATTTACATAAATAAAATAAAAAGGAAATTAAGAAAATTTTAATGTAAATTTTTATCAAAATTCAATTTAAGCAAGTATTCATCAAGATTTGTAAATTTTTCTTTTTTTTATCAAACTTTGATTTAAGAAAAAATCTTTAATATAAATGCATAAAAAGATAAAGAAAATATAATTTTATTAATTTAAATTAAAATTCGAATTTTTTTTACATTTACATATAATCTTAGTCATTAACATAAAATTATATCTTTTTCTCAAAATAAAAATATATCAACATAAAAAAATATTATTTAAAATTATATCATTATATAGATATAAATTTTATACTTGGAGCTCAAGCCTTGTTAAAAGATAAAAAAAAATATATTAAGACCCTAAATCTTGTTAAGAGATAAAAATATTTAATTAATTAGAAAAATATCATCTCATAGGAATTTATGTATATAAAAATTATATAAATATGTTATCTATTGTAGTAAACTAATACATAATCCATAGATAGAAAATTATATACATAATTATTATATAAACATGTTATCTATTTAGTATATATAGCAAGAATACTATAAGTTGTTATATCATTTATTAAAATATAATTTCACATTAATTTATTTAAAAATACAACGTGGCGTAAATTTTACAATAGACTTGGATTCTGGTTTATAATGTATTAAGGTAGATTGAGCTAATATATCACATTTCAACCCAAAACTAACTTACAAATTGATCCACTAGTTCGCTTAACTAAAAAAAAAAAAGAAATTTGAAGAACTTGTATGCGCAAAGTATATGACTACTACTAATTATTTACTGTTTCCGGTAGGAATTGAACCGATGGAGTTACGTTCCTCAGTGAAATCAAAGTCAAGATACAAAACTGATAATATTCAATTTTGGTTTCAACAAAAAAAAGTAACATAACTGATAAGAAATCATTTTTAGCCCTTTAATCACACTTTTTGTCTGATGTTTTTGGTTCTTGAAATTCTTAACATGTTGTCATAGTTTTTACCAATTTTCTAAAAACACGAGACAACTCATTAATGAAAAGGGGCCGCCTACACCTGTATAAATTTTACAGACGATGCTTAGATAGGCTAGAAGGTTATATCAGATAGGGTCGTCCAATGTCTAAGGGGAGCCTCGACGAGGCCTTGGTGATTTCTTTAAAAAAATGGTTGTTACAACTAATCCTAATTTGTAAGATAAGGACAGTATTTTGAATATCAAATTTGGACAATGTTTATGATAAAGTTCGTTGAGCAAATACTAACGGAAGGGAGACCGTCCAAGAACACACACACATATGGGCCTAACACATAAGTCTAGTGAGTTTTCATCTTAAAATTAATTGTGAATAGAAGTAATCTAATCCTAGTTAACACTTGACAATTATGACCTTAGAGTCCATAAGTCGTTGACGAGCCCAATGAGCTATGCCCAAATCACCCCATCATGGTGGGCTACTTAGATAAGGGGTGGAAATACTTTATCCCTACAGAAAGGGACCCATATCGAACAAGCTCTGATACCATGATTAAGTCCGATGTGCTAATTTTGACAGTGGTGTTCAAACGCACATGCGCATATAGACGTAATACATAAACACAATAACTAAGGTTCCATCTTAGCATATAAACACAAATGCTTATATGCTAGGCAATTTAATTTAGATATCTTTATCTTCACAAATTATGCATTCACATGGAAATCCAACGAGTGATAGAAATCATTCACCGAAATTCTTGAAGCTAATCTAGCAGCCATATGTTAAATTTACTCCTCCATTTTTGCATCTGCTGAGAACCAAGCATTGCACATCAATTATGGCGATCATTGGTTGTTCGTATGTGGACAGAAGGAAATGAGTGGAGCAAACAAAGGAGGATTAAGAAAAGACACGGTATGAGAGCCAGAGATATTATTGTTCTTGATTCCATGATTTTTGTAAACATGGAGACCAATATCTGATTTTCTAAAATCTCTCTCCCAAATTGGATCAAATAAAATTTTCTACTCCCTTTTATACTCTCTTACTACGTGATTGGGTGATGATCTTTCAAATTAAATAAAAAAACTTAAATATTAGTAAATTATTAAAAGACAGTTTGTAACCAATTAAAAACAAAGGAGTATAGGAGAGGAAGTACACAAGAGAGTAGAAAATTTGGACCGGGATTGGATCGGGCTTGAGTTCAAATTCCACGTTCTCTTCCATATTTTATTATTTTAAATAATTAGATTTAATTTTTACTCCCTCCGTCCCCTAAAGTTTTTCTTATGTTTCTTTTCGGGTGTTCCGAAAAATTTGTCCAGCTTTTCAACTTTCCTTTTATATCAATTTTTTTCTTACAATATTAGCCTTATCTATCTCATCTTTTACACCTCATTATCTACACTTTTTAGTTTTCCTTTTTTTTTTTCTCTTTATTCCCACTTTTACCCATCACAATTACAATCTCTCCCTCTCCCCCTATGGCTACTTTTTCTTCTCTATCCATTTCTTAATCTATAACTATATACTAAAGCTGGACCTTTTTGAGTCACCAAAACGATTCTGACCCCACCTCATATTTAAAAAAAATATCAATTTCTATTATTATAACTTCTTTCTATTAATTTTTTTAACTATTTAAATTTATCTCTAACATTAACAAATATTTATTTAGTATAGCAATATCTTTCGAAATCTTGCTTATAAAAGTATTTAAAATTAAATATAAAATATTTTAAATAAATTTAAATCTTTTAGCATATATATTTTGACGAATTTATTTATAGATATATATTTAATTTTCTTTTATAATAAAAAATTAATGAAAAATATTTATTATGTTTAAAATTAATAAAAATAGATAATAAAATATTTAATAGATATATTGAAATATTTTGATAATCTCTAAATTTACATACATGAAAAGTAATAAAATATGAATAATATAATATTTAATCTTATCTAATATTTAATTTATCGAAACAAAAAATGAGTTTGGTCCCATCTTAAATTAAATTATTTAATATTTAAATATTTTATGTAATCAAATTATGTTTAACTTTCATACTTTATTATATCTTATTCATTAATTTAACTATTATTTTTTAAATTCTTATCACTTCCATATTTGAATATATAAATTTTCTTATTCATATTTTATCTTCTTTTTTAAATTAAATATCTATGAAATATCATCTAGAAAAAAGTGAAATATAATTATTTTATATTAATAATATATCTTCATTCTCAACATTAAATTTAATCATTATATTGATTAAAATAATTATACATTCTACTAGCAATAAATTACTTATATTATATTTTATATTATTAATATCCTATTTATAATGCCTATAAAATATCGAATCGTAATCGTACATGGTATGACGGGTACAACTAGTATATGTGAAAGTTGTCCTAAAGGACAAACTTTAGGGACGGGGGAAGACCATTTTATTAACATAACTAATATACATAACACCTTTTATTAATGGATAAAATCTTTCTTATTTAATTTCAAAATAAATTGGCTAATTATGTCTCAGTAGTCACCGTATGAAAGTGATCAAATTAGTAACGAGTCTCAGCCAGAAGAGATTAAAAATGGAAATATTTAACGTGTGTTCATAAGTACACAATAAAAATATTAATTTTGGTAAATTTGATTATTGTTTATTAATTTTAATTTTTTTTTAAAAGGCTTCATTAATTTGAATTTAGAGAATAGTTTTGAAATAATTTCCAAACTTAATATAGTTATTGTATTCCCTTAGGCACATATTAGTCGGAACATTAAAAAAATTAGTCTGATTAATAATTTACTTTTAGAAAAATTTATACTATTCTTTACTATAGAATTAATGAACTCTTTCAAAAATATAAAAAATAAATATTATATCTATTTATATTAAATATGATGATTTTAGAAAAACCCTAAAAAATTAGGTTGAACTTGTCCATCAATGCATGGTTGAACCCAAAAATAAAGAGGCCCGGCCAAGGTTTGGGCCGGTTCTTATTAGTTCAACCCGAGCTGGTCAGCATGTATTACGCCAAATTATTTTTAGACGAATATACTTTACTATAAAAACTGAAATGTTTTGTTTCCAAAGCCTGGTTGATAAATGATACTTTATTAATGTATTTTGAATCTGTTGTTAATTGGGGGGTTAGGGGAAAGTGCATTCGTCAAAATAATATGCTATGTATTTTGTTTTTGGGCTTACCATGATTTGTTTTGACTTACGATATATGTCTGAATTAGAGGTTCAAGAGTCTATATATACTTTTCAAACGCCTCTTGTATTCCTAAGATCTAGATTATTGCCCCTAGGCATCTGGTGTAGCGGTTTAGAATTGTCTCAAGGTGCACCACATCAGGGGTTCGAGCTTTGCCAGTTGCAGATGTGAGAGTTTCACATGTCCAAGCAAGATAGCTCACAACCCCCTGTGTATGCCGCCTCTGAGTCAGAGGTTCGCCGCTCTTCCATCTATAATTTACCTCCTCCTCTGGGTCCAGGGCAGGGTTCCGAAAAGGCGCAGGAATAGTCGGATCGCAAGAGCCGAAAACCAGAATTTCAAGAAAAAAACAAAAAAAAAATCTAGATTATTATCATGCTAACAAAATCGGTTCTCATTCTATTTGTGAATGTAACTAACCTAACATTGATATAAAATATATATCTGTGTATTCTTATTCTTGATAAAAAAATTTAAATCTATAATAACATACTTCGTAGTCCATACTTGATCGACACGTACCTAACTTGGACGTGGACAAGAGGTAACAATTTCATAGCAAGGTGCCAACCTAAATGTATATTTTCTCATTGTCAATTTTTCATACGTCGCCATTTGTCAACTTGGCTTAATCTCTTGATTAATAGGGAAATGGATAGGCGATATTAACTTTGGCAAGTAGTCCATACAGCTTTCGGTTATTTAATATCCACTCACTCCCTATTCGACATTGAGGACGATAAATCTCATGGCCCGGATAAAATGTCGGTATGCTTTTATAAGCAGTAGTGGCACATTGTAGGACCGGATGTTATAAGGACCGTTAAAAAAAATTTCTACTCTGAGAAACTCTTAAAACAAGTAAACCACATATTCATATCCCTATTACCAAAATGTGAAAACCCAAGCTCCACCAATCATTATAGACCCATAAGCTTATGTAACACCTTATACAAAGTAATATCAAAAATCCTAACAAACCGACTGAAAAACATATTAAGCAAGCTCACACATCCGATGCAAGGGGCGTATGTCCAGAACCGAAGTATCCACGATAATAACCTTATCGCACACGAGATTTTCCACTCCTTCCGCAAAAAACAAGGGTGGGAAGGATGGATTGTTGTCAAACTAGACATGGAAAAAGCTTATGACCGAAAAGCTGGGATTTCCTGGCAATAGTCCTACACAAATTTGGTTTCAATGATAAATTCTTGGGTTGGATCCGAGAATGCGTCGAAACGGTTTATTTCTCTATTTTGGTCAATAACGGGTCAACAGAACAATTCTACCCCCAACGAGGACTTAGACAAGGAGACCCCCTATCACCTTACCTATTCATTCTCGCATCCGAAATTCTTGCAAGATAACTCCACTTGCAAAGCATTAACCCCAAAAGTGGCATCAGGATCCAAATCACGAGAAATGGAACAAAAATCTCATTCCTCGCTTTCACTGATGATATCATCATCTTCGCTAATGCAAATAACACTGCATGCGAAAAAATCAAAGGAATTGTTGATAACTATTGTCAGGTTTCTGGCCAGAAAGTCAACTTTCACAAATCCGCCTTCAAAGTCAACAAAAATACAAGCAATACAAATAAGGAACAACTTTAAATCACAAACACAGTTGAGTTGGATAAATACTTAGGATGCCCGATTATCAATGGCAGAATAACACAAAACACCTTTAAACCACTAATTATGCGGACCAGATCCCAACTTGCAAAATGGAAAGCAAACACTCTATCCTAGGAGGGACGTAAAACCCTAATCAAAGCAAATCTATCAGCACAACCCAACTACATTATGCAATCATTTATGCTACCCCAAGTTACCTTACAAGAACTTGACATAATCAACAAAAATTTCTTCTAGAACAAGGATCACAACTACAAGTCACTCATTAGTTGGAACTCCATTTGCCGCCCACCCGCTCATGGGGGGGGGGGGTGGGAATCGCCAAGGCAGAAGAGATGAACCAAGCACTCCAAATGAAGATGCTCTGGAAAATACTAACTGAACCAGAAAATCTATGGGTCAAAATTATTACGGAAAAATATCTTAAAACGGAAAACATCCTAAACTACAAGAAAAAACATAATACCTCTTGGCAGTGGTCCAAGCTAATAGGCCTTAAAGACCTATTCGTGAAAGGACTAATCTGGCAGATTGGGGATGGTAAAACTGTTCGAGTATGGAAAGACAACTGGACCGGTATGGGCCCTCTCAATCCAAGGAAAGATACGAAAAACATCATTAACTAGGACCAAACCGTGGATGAGTACCTCAGAGAGGATAATTCGTGGAACATTGAGAAATTGAGCAAGGTCATTAATACAGACGATCTTGCAATCATATCCAAAATCATAAACCCTATTAACAAAATCCCGGACAGACTATACTAGCAACCTAGCAAAAATTGTTGGTACTCAACATATTCAACCATGCAATGGATCCAACAATCTAAAGGCGAACAAAAAATTAACCTATCTTGGATAAACAATCTTAACATCCCTCCCAAAGTGAAAAATTTCATTTGGAAAGTAGCCAGAAATGGTTTGTCAACTAAGATGAGGCTAGCTGCGAACCATATCCCGGTTCCGCCGGGCTGCGAGGCCTGTAACAGCCTGGAGGAAGACACTAACCATGTGTCACTCTCGTGCCCATTAACCGTGGAGACCATCAAAACCGTAAAACCCAAACTTTGTCGAATCCTCGACCAAATTTCCCCTAGGGATAAAAAAACCACATCTTGTCCTAGATGAGATAAGGATAAGATTAACAAAAGAGGAATTGGAACTCCTCGCTAACACCTGGTAGGGCCTATGGTACTATAGGAATAAAAGAGCTTTCGACAACAATAACAACAACAATAACTTGAATAACGTTGTAAACATTTGCGACTTTATTCATAACCAAATTAAAAATTGGAAAAACACGGAAGCCTCGGCCTCAGGTAACCCACGTTGTCGAACGGCTAGAAGTGGGCCAAAGTGAAAAGCCACAAAATGGGCAAAACCCAGAAGGGATTTCACTAAATTGAATTTTGATGGTGCAATGAATGTGAATGGTATGGCTTCTTATGGGTTCATTCTTAGGGACTCCTACGGCTCCCCCATCCAATGTGACGGAGGATTGATTGGTCATCAGTCCGTTCTGACTTCCGAGACCATCACCTTACGCTAGGGACTACTCGAGGCCATTCGTTGTGGCATTCTACGGATCCAGATTGAAGGCGAAATTTGCAGCTGGTCAAGGCCGTTGTTGGTGACTGGTGCTGCCCATGGGAGATTGAGTTGCTTCGTTCGAACATTCACTGTTTGTTGGCTCGTTTCCAAGATTGGGGTATCACTCACGTCAACCGTGAGTGCAATTCGGTGGCGGACTACATCGTTGGCTCGTTCCGACGTGTCTCCTCTATTCCACTTGCAGTTGAGTCGGGTTGGCACATCCTCATCCAGCAGAATGTTCTTGGACGGTCCACCCAAATTCCTTTCCTTATAAAAAAAATTATCCACTCACTCCACTCACATGTACATTTCCTTCGGTTTATTTAATAGTCACTCACTCCACTCACATATACATATCCTTTTAAATTCCAAATTTTATTATTAAGCCTCTCTAACTTTGTTATTAGTACCTCTAGAAAAAAAAACTTTGTTATTAGCAAGTAATGACATTTGTAACCATTAAACGGGTTATAAGTTTGAATTTCTTCTCCTCTCTTATCGTAATAATTTAAATGTCGATCTCCTATAAGATTAAAAAAACTCCAAAATTTATTTTATATATATTTTTTTCATTTTTATATACTACATATTCAATCAAATTCACCCATCTTTTTAATATAAACATGTTTTTCATAGGCTATTAAAAATTTTCTACTTTAATTTTAGGTTTGATTTCATGCCGAAATAGCATTAAACAATTTATTTTTTTCATTTTTTTGAGTGGGAAAAACTTAGACTGATAATACATTAACCTAGAACATCATTATGAATGAGGACCTGAAATTTTGAATAGGTCTGAATTTGACTAATACTACACGAATGGCATAGACCAACAATCAAATCAGCCGCCTTATTACAATCACGAGGCACATGAGAGAATCGAACTGCCTCAAAAGACTGTAGGAGGACTGAAGTATTTGTTATCATAATCTCAATTTGCCCAGGGAAAGATTTATTTCCTTTAAGCGCATTTATTACAATAAGGTTACAGTAAAACCTCTCTAAATTAATACTCAGTAAATTAATAATCTCTTTAAGATAATATTTTTCTTCGGTCCCAAAATGGCAATTTTTAACGAATTTCGATAGAATAATAAGATAATATATTTTCAAAAAACCACTATAAAAATATAAGGTCCCATTAATATCATAAATTAATAATTATGTAAACTTACATGAAATAACTAAGATAATTTAGTGAAATATGATTCTAGTATTATTTGTTTTTTTCTTAAAACATGTCTATTTAGGGCTCATCTCTAAATTTTTCTTATTACATCCAACATTTCTAACGTTGTTTTAATAACAAATTTTATAGTGTCAACTATAATTCCTTAAGACTTCATCCCGGAAACGAATTTTGTAGTATCGAAAATAATTTTCTATTGTCTCTTATTCAACATTAACTGCCCAATCCGAGATTGCAAGATTGATAGCATTCAAAACATTAATCTTATATGGATCAGATTGTCCAACTCATAGTCTTTTAAAATCCAATGGTAAAAATCTGATCCATATAAAGATTTTTACCATTGGATTAGGCATAGTCTTCTTCTATAGTGCATCTCAAAAGCTCTTATTACAAAAAAATCTTTAAATTAATAAATATAAATTTATCAGTAATTTAATATCTCTATAAAATAATAAATATCATGGTCCAAACCCTATTAATTTATATAGGTTTTACTATATCTCATTCTATCTCAATTTTTCGTAAGTTTCTACTTTTAGTGTCACAGACTGCGTTATACATTTCTCGTGCTTCAACTTGTATTACACTCCAAAATTCATTATATTTCGTATGCATGAAAACCGTATTTCCATTATGATCCCTAATAATATAGTCTATAGTTGCTTGTCGATTTTCTTATGTTAGAGCCATCAAAATGAAGTTTCAAAACAATTTATTTTTTCATTGGATAATAAAGAAAATGGCCATATAAAAAATTCTCTATAAAGAAACCAAAAAGAAAATTAAATAGAATTATTGAATAAGGATGGAACATGTATAATGGTTAACGAAATTTTTTGATCATCATATTAAAAAAATATACTTTTTTATTATTTTATTTAATTAATTGATGGTAAAAAAAATATAAACCAACTTTACTCTAGTTAAAATAGCATGTAATGATCAGAGTTTGGTTCTCATAAAACATTCCCTTAACATGAAACGGAAGGAGCATTCTGGGCCCTTGGATCAAGGAGATCCAAGGGTTGATGTTCTTTCTCTTTTTATTAAAGGCGGGGGAAATTATGTCTTTTCCCTCTCTAATTAATTAATCCTTTTTCTCCTTTTTGTTTTCGGGGGTGAATCGACTAGACGGATTGACGACCGAACGAATTGAAGACTGCTCTCGATTGAGGGCAAATCGATTGAGGACGAATCGGTACGAATTGAAGACTGCTCTCGTTCCTTCGCGAGTCTCGACGGCGATTGCGAGTCTCGTTCCATCAACGGTGATTCGGTGATTTCGCGAGTCTCGTTCCGATCTGCATTGCTTGAACCAAAACCATGGCAGAAAGTGGTATTTTATTCCTCTTTTTGTGATTTCATTAGGTTATTTGAAATTCTAGGGTTTCTAAACTATCTAAGAGTGTGTGAGTAGAAGAGGAATTCACAAATCCGACTCTACGTAATACTAGCAAAAAAACGACATTTAATACTAGCAAATTAGTAGAAGAGTGTGTGATTTGATTGATCTACGCTCGTAGCTACCACTGGAATCGGCCTGCGTAGTATGTGCCAGTACTAGCAATTGAGAATACTAGCAAATGAATTCCTCTTTTCGTTGCACTTTTCAGACTTAATACTGCACTTTTCGGACTTAATAATGCACTTTTCGGACTTACTAGTGCATTTTTAATACTTAATAACGCACTTTGAACAATGAAATTCTATTCTCGTTGATACTTTGAACTAATCATAAAGTAGTAATACTAGAAAATGAGAATGCACTTTTCGGACTTAATAATGCACTTTTCATACTTACTAGTGCGCTGTTCATAAAAGAGTATTACTAGCAAATGAGAATGCACTTTTCATACTTACTAGTGCACTTTTCATACTTAACAATGCACTTTTCATTTGTGTTTAGAGAACATATATTCGACCGTATATCTAATTTCATTTGTTATAGAGAACATAGTTTATACATTATAATCAGCCTCATAAAAATATGATAGTTAATTACATTGTGATTTTGGTAGTAAGGGTTATGACATTAGACTTCAAGGTGGATATGGACCAAATGATCGTGTCTTTGAATTAACATCTTTTTGCTACATTTTCACAGTTAATAATGCACCTTTTATATTTGTGTAGTGCAATTTTTCTACTTAATACTACTTTTATATCTTTATGTAATACACTTTTTCACTGATTTAGTTAGCAGTTTTGTAATACACTTTTCCTATTATGTATTGTACGTTAATATATTTGCAATGCACTTTTACTGATCTTCACTGATTTAGTTAGCAGTTTTACAATGCACTTTTCATATAAAGGTCAAATTTTCACCACTTTGGATGAAGCTATGGACTTCTACAAAAGTTATGCATTTTATACTATTGTGTACACTTTTGTTTTAGTACAAGTAGCCTATTAGCTCAAATGGTACAGCGGTGTGCTTTGTGCACAAAGATGTTGGTTCGATTCCTACATGGGCTAATATGATATCTTACAAAAATTAATTCTTAACATATTTATTCCTAACCTAACTAGCTAGGTACTAAAAGAAGTTATATTTTATCGTGTGCGACAAATAACTAATTAACCACTATTTTTCAAAGAAGATCATGATCAAATTAGCTTATATGGGATTCGAACCCACATCTCTGTGCATAAGCACATTGCTCTTCCATTTGAACTAATAAGCTTTTCTTAAATTAAGAATGTCTTCTTATGAATTTGAATGAATTTGAATGTCTTATTATGTCATTTATAAATGCACTTTTCTTATGTTACAATGCACCTTTGGAACTTTTCAATGCACTTTTATACTGAATGCAATTAAACAGTTTTGGAATGAGACTTTCTATTTGTTAGGAATGCACTTTTGATACTCTTGAGTACACTTTTTTCACTTCAAAATGCACTTTAATTGGAGTGCACATATATTCTTTATTGAGAATGCATTATATGCATTTAGGAATGCACTTTTGTTAGTGTACAACGCACTACTGCTATTTTGGATGCACTTGAAAATTTTAGAATGTACTTTTATTTTTAATATTGCACTTTAACTACTATGGAAAAGCACTTCTACTATATATTTAGTAATGCACTTTTTCCACTTTACTAATGCACTTTATATATCTTACAATGCACTTTTGAAACTTTTCAAAAATGAATTTGAATGTACTTGTTGTAAAGAATGTCTTCTTATGCCATTTATCAATGCACTTTTCTTATGTCACAATGCACTTTTGAAACTTTTCAATGCAGTTTTTCCATCAAATGATGCATTTTTCTTATGCCATTTATCAATGCACTTTTCTTATGTCACAATGCACTTTTGAAACTTTTCAATGCACCTTTGAAACTTTTCAATGCAGTATTTCCATCAGATGATGCACTTTTCTTATACCATTTATCAATGCACTTTTCTTATGTCACAATGCACTTTTGAAACTTTTCAATGTAGTTTTTCCATCAGATGATGCACTTTTCTTATGCCATTTATCAATGCACTTTTCTTATGTCACAATGCACTTTTGAAACTTTTCAATGCACTTGAAACTCTTATTCCAAAAATGATTAGAAATACACACACTATTAAGCATTAGGGCATAGTAATGGTGGTTAAAGTTTGAACTATGGTCATGCTTTTCACTTCCTTTGAGTGAGACCTATTTCTTGTGGGTATAAACAATGGCAAATGATAGTCTAGGCCTTAAAATTGATAATGAATTTTATTATTCTTGGTTATTGCAGGTTCACGCATATGAACTATCCAACAGAGTATGTAACTACACTTTAGATCCTTGTGCCCCTGTCCATATCTAAACAGGGGAAACCATGAAAGCAAACCCTATTTGAAACTGAAATTCGATCGGTGGCGGTATCTGTTAGTCGCGCTAATTGAACAATCACAATAAACTAAAATTTCTTAAAGCTTCGTTCGGCATTACAGACTTTGTCAACAAACACAAAAACACTGAACAAAACCATCAAACACAAAAACACTGAACAAAGAAAACATTACAGCTACAGCAAACACAATCTTCAGACTACAGAAACCGAAATTCAACAAATAAAACTAAGCAAATTCTCACAAACAACACTCATGGAATTGAAAATTAGGGTTGATGAATTACCTTTTGGATTTATTTTTGGAGGCATCTCGAACCGATAAAGTTGGGAGAGATCGAAGGTGAGTCTGATCGTTGGGAGCGTTTGGGAGTGTTTTGGATTGTCAGGAGCCTTCAGGGCGTTGTGGGAGTCGCTTGGGAGTGTTTGGTTACGAGAGTTTGGGGCTTTTTTGGTATTTTAAGTTAAGGGTAAAAAGTTGGTTTTATTTACAAATATACCACCATGTTGATTTTTTTTATTTAAAAAAAAAACAGGAGTAATCCGAGCCATTGGATCATGTCATCTAGGGGTGGGCACGGTCGGTTAACCGGAGTTTCGGTTAACCGGACACCGGTTAACCGGAACTTCGGTTAGTAAATTTCGATAACCATAACCGTACCGTTCGTTATCGGTTAACCGTGAAACCCGGTACGGTTAACCGAATTGTTTCAATTTTATTTTTTAATTAAAAATTAGATTTTTAATGCAAAAAATTACCAAATTGCATTTAACCACCCTTTATTTTACACTTGTTGCAATTAACCACCCTTTATATTTTTTTTCTACACTTAACCACCCCTTATTTGTAATTATATGCATTTAACCACCCATTTTAACTAAAAACTTCATTTTCTTCGTTAATTAAAGCAAATTACGCTTTTTCCTATCTTTTTAAATTTTATTTATAATAAATAAATAAAGGAAAATCCATAATTGACACTTATAAATTTCAATATGTCGATAACCCTGACCTAATTTCCTCCATAATAATTCATTCCCTCCACCCAATGACGAAGAAAACCACGACTTCGCCGATGCAAACACCATGGGTTTTGAATCTGATTCTGACGACTTTTAGTGTCCCTTGGAGCCGATCGTGTCTAATTTGATGGACAACGACTCGAGATTCAAAAGGTTGAGGTGTAGGCCGAAATCCAATAATAATGACATTCCAAGCTCAATTTATTCCTAAATTCTTTTATTTATTGTAAATAAAATTAAAGAAGAAGGGCAAAAACGTAATTTACTTTAATTAACGAAGAAAATAACGTTTTTCATCAAAATGGATGGTTAAATGCACATATTTACAAATAAGGGGTTGTTAAGTGTAGAAAAAAAATATAAAAGGTGGTTAATTGCAACAAGTGTAAAATAAAGGGTGATTAAATGCAATTTTTCCTAAAATAAAATCTGATATGAATTGCTAATAAAAATTAAGATTAAATGCAAATAGGGGCACACAAATACGTAACTTAATAGGTCAATTGTGAGGAAATACCAATTCACGTATCAATTGGTATTTTATTCGGTCCTATTAAATTAGTCATAATACATGTATGATGTATCTGATACTGACATACTACTGTAGCAATTCACGTATCTTAACACACACAAACACCCTAAACCTCTAATTAGCTTTGTCATACCATAGCAGTTTGCCAGTTTAATCGTTGAATTGTTTTGTAATATTGAAAACGCTGTTGATTGATTGCTTTGTTTCATATTCTGAGTATTGAACAAAAATTAAAACTATGAAAAAAAAAATATAATAGGTAGTTTATTATTTATTAAAATATATTTATAATTAATTTTAACTAATTAGATATATAATTCCCTTTTAAAAAACATATAATATATATTAAAAATATTACCGGTTCATCGGTTAACCGTCCGTGAAAATATCGATAACCGTATCCGAACCGGTTAACCGTTAAAAGTATCGGTTGGTTAACCGTAACCGCTTAAAAAAAAGTTCGGTTCGGTTAACCGTAAAAAGTGATCGGTTTGTCGGTTTTTCGATTCGGTTTTTCGGTTACGGTTTTTTTTTACCCAGCCCTAATGTCATCCAAGGGCTGAAATCTCTCCTTCCGTTTTATGTTAAGGGTTGGTTTCATTTGAACCAAACTCGTAATGATCAAATATAATTTTAGGCATCATAATGCTGAAGTTTTTAACCAATTTTTTTTCTCTCCTATTATTTTATATTCCAAAATATTTTCTCTCTTTTATGATTATTGATCATTAATTTGATCAACCATTACACACTCTAAAAAGATAAAATTTTATAATAAAAAGTTATTAAACAGACATGCTTCGTATAAAACTTAATTAGGAGAGATAAATGTAAATTTCTAAGGGAAATAGTGTAATAAATTTTTTTTAGGAAAAAATTAGGCCGAATATAGATAGTCTAGATTATTCATATGGATTAAGACACGAAATTATGAATGAATTTGTATTTGATGGAGACTTCAGGAATACGCAATCAAATCAAATATTTTATTGCAGTCAAGAGACACACGTTGAGTCTAACCTACATATAAATTTGTATTTTCTTACATTTAATGTTTTGAATTTAAAATATTAAATTGCCTCCTTTTTTTGGTAGAATTCAATTGTCTCCTATAAATTTAATATCATACATATCTTATATTCTACCTTAGTCTCTTGACCTTCCACACATAATATTTACTTAATATTATACATCAATCATAAATTATTTATTTAGAAAATCTATATGTTTATAGTTTTTTAAATAATTAAATGTCAATTGTAAATACATGTGATAACTTATATGTAAAAAAGATATACAAGTTTAAAAACTTAATTGATGAAATATAATATTTGAAAAAACTAAATACATAAACATGTAAAAAAAATTAAAATAAAATAGTGACCCGTGCAAATACACGAGCATATAATTCTAGTTAAGAAAACAAGAGTATCAGCTACCAGTATTTAAATTAACTACAAATAGTGTAATAATTAGTACGAAATTGTTGACGCTGGTTACTACTCCCTCCGTCCCCTTTTGTTTGTCCTAAAGGACGATTTTTGTGGTTATTAAGGAATGTGTAAAGTAGTATTGGTAATTGGAAAAGTGGGTAAAAGGTGAGATTGATTAAGGGTATATTTGTAATTTTATAGGGATAAAAGGTGTAAAGTAGTATTGGTAATTGGAAAAGTGGGTAAAAGGTGATATTAGATAGGGGTAATATTGTAAGAAAAGTATAGATATAAAAGAAAAGTGGACAAATAAAAGGGGACGCCCGAAAAAGAAACAGGACAAATAAATAAAGACGGAGAGGGTAGCTAGGATCGGACGTAGGTCACTTTCGTCTTTCGTGGGCAGGGGACATCGTTACATCAAGTACATGGGTTCTCTTTCAACAACAGAACAACTGCTTAACAAACTGCTTGGCTATTCGATCTCGGAACATAAAATTAAGTTTATAATGTAAAAAAAAAAAAATACGTAGTAGCCAAACATACCCTAAATTTGTCTAGAAAATATCCAAGTATGGAAGAAGATGAGAGTAATTTTGAGCCGCATATTAAAAAATCGCGATTTATTTATTTTTTATATGTTCATTCAACTCTGTGTGCGGTGGCCTAAGTGGCCTTGAACCAAGAAGCAAACATGTGCGAACAGGAGCAACATCAAAGTGATAACGTCCAGTGGGGGGTGATAAGTTAGAGATTGTGCAAATCACAAACCTGGTACACAAGTCTAAATGGAAATTTAACCTAATATTATATAATAATAAATGTAGTAACTCATGAAATTATATATTTGTGAACGGGTAAAATTAATTACCATTATTATTTTCGATATGATCCGTTATAAATGTATTTTTATTTATTATTCTTGTTTTAGTTGTATATTTTACTATAAAATTAAATATGGATGTTATTCGTTATGATGGATGATTCTATCTTAGCCGAAAGATATAATTTTTGTGTGGATTGGTAACAAGAAATCGCTTGTTGGGCTTGGAGCATTATCGACCCGCCCTAAGAGATAGAGTTACCGACCTTCTCTCTCCCTCTCCTCCATTATAAATACATGTTTTCGTCATGTATGATGAGCACCTCATATTCGCTGAGAGCTCGCTAGCAAGTCTTGTCCTTTACCTCAACGTAACTGCTCTTTTAACTTAGGCATCAGAGGTGGATTAGGGGTCCCCGCCCCATGTGTCTATTGTTTTTCAGGTTCTAGGTTGAAGAGGAGCTTGGAACAGAAGGTAAAGAAGGGAGTAAACAGGAGTATTCGATCAGTGCATTAAAGGCAAATTTTGGTGCACTAACAGTTGGCGTCGTCTGTGGGAACAAGCAATCGATCCACGCGATTATGGTGTTGGAATCAATGCCAGAAGAGCAAGAAGTGACTTTTCGAAGTCCAGGTGCAATCCCGCAAAGCGAAATCGAGCGCGATGCCGTCAGCAAGCGAAACCGCGACTACGGAACAGAGAGTCGCGACCGCGGACCAGAAGACCGCGACTGCGGCACCTAGGGCGATTGCGCGAACTCCGATATTCGCTCGGAGGATCGAACCCTAGCGCATATCGAGCAAGGCGCGTTGCTTGAAGACGACCTGAACCGTGGCCCGACCCCTCTCACAAGCACGGTTGCTCATCGCGCGAGCAATGTGTGTTGCTGAATCCAAGAGCAATTGAAGTTTACAAAGTCGTGGGCCATCGCACGAACCAAGACGAAAAACCGCGGTTACAGATCATAACCCCGACCGAGGCATGGAGATCCGCGACCGCGGCACAGCAAGTCGCGACCACGGTCGAGCACAACTATAGATGCTCAAAAACGTGAGCAAAACCCTAGTTCTATCAGCCCACGCTAGGAGCATGGTCAATCGAGCCATGTCGGGTCCAATTCCGCACGTGGTGACACTCGCATATCCTTGACATCTAGACCTAACAATGGGAATGGGGAGTCAACCACCATTGAAAACGATGAGGATGAGATCACACATTCCTTAGCCTTCGTCTTGAGAGAGAACGAAATGATTTAGAGCAAGCGTGCCCAAGCAGAATCCCGCTTGGACCAAGCCTTGGAAAAGATTGCTAGGTTGAAGCGCCCAAGTCAACGGCTTGCTAGCGTTATCGAATTCACCGATAACCGATGTGGTCCAGAGCTGGTAAGCATTGACGAGTCTGAAGAGATGCAAGTTGACTATGAAGGCGATCATAGAGAGCCTAGAAGTCGACGAATGGGCGAGCGACACTAGTCACCCCCGCATAAGAGCTCCAGAGCCGCAGACCCTCCTCAGTTCAACGAATCGACCTCGGGCGACTCAGAAAGTATCGACGATCGCGGAAGCTCTACCACGTCCGGGACAAGTCTAGACGCAACAGGTGTGGTGGCGACCGCGACAGCCCTGGCGGCTGTTGCGGTCGGAGCGATCAATGCGAAAACCTGCGTGATCGTGACATAGATCTCTACTACCCATCCGAAAGACCTGAGTCAGCTCATAACCGGGCCAGTAAGAAGAAGAGACGACGTAGTCAATGTCGAAGCGAAAGCAATGAAAGGCGTGAAGGAGAAGAATCGAGCCCTAAGGCGCATTGAAAGGAGGTTGCTTGATCTTTTAATATCGCAAGGTGGAACCTTGCAATCGGCTCAAGAGCAAGCCGAGCACAAGCTGGCTATGTGACATCGACATCAATCCATAGAAGCATCCAACGTGCCAAGCCTCCGACAAAGTTCCCTCCACCATCATTCACTCTCTATGATGGGCATTCGGACCCCGTGAACCACATAGCCGTCTTCTCTCACAAGATGGCATTATGGGTTTCCGAGGATGCTAAAATGTGCAAAATGTTCCTGGGTAGCCTTGGCAAGGGTTCATTAAAATTGTTCCAAAGTTTGAAGACAGAATCAATCCTGTCATGGGATCAACTTGCCACTGAATTCGTGAGGCACTACATAGCCAATAGCCAGGATGCAGTGTCTTTAGACACACTCTTCAGCCTTAGAAAAGATAAAGGGGAAAGCTTGCGCCGCTTCCCGTGTCGTATCATGGAGTACTACGCCGAGATCGATGAGTGTGATGAGAAGATCGCAATTAATTCCTTTAAGAGGGCAATCCCATTTGAGAGAAAGCTAAGGGAAGACTTGACACTTGGTCTTCCTTTCACCATTGCTGAACTTTAAGAGCGCATTCACCAATACGTGTGCTTGGAAGAGGCTAACTACAAAACGAAAGGGAAATCACCCTGTCCACCTCAAAAGTCACATCGTTCCTCTAACAAGAACCTTAAGAGGAAGACACACTCGTTAGGAGAACAAAACAAAGTGGTCTACACAACCTTCAACATCCCAATCTACAAAATTCTACCACACATTAAGCATGAGAGCAACTTCCACTATCCCGCGCTGGATCAGTGCCCCAAAGACGACGTCCGAAGCCAGAAATATTGCATGTACCACAGGATACGGGGGAACATGACCGAGGATTGTGAATCTTTTAAGAAGTTCCTTGAAATCTTGGTTCAAAAAGGGTACTTGCACGAGTACATTGAGAACAATGAACCAAAAGACAAGGGGGAGCCGAGAAAGAAGCAAATTGAGGTCATCCAAACAATCTCGGTGGCATTCAAGAATGAAAATGCAGAATCTAGGAGCAATTTTCGGAAATCGTGTCACAAGCTAGAAGTGATGCGGATTCAGCAAACTGAGTCGCGACCGCAATTGCCACCTGTGCCCTCCGTTGACGGTTTGGTCTTTTGGGACAAGGACATTGCGCCAGTCCGAATCCCGCACAACGACCCCTTAGTCCTAGCAGTCGAGCTTGATGGGTTTAAGGTGCATCGGGCTCTAGTGGACCCAAGGAGTTCAGTTGATATTATGTATTACGATGTCTTCCGGCTCCTAGGGAAGAAGAATGAATATTTGATTCCGGTCAAGATGCAGCTCAATGGAATTGGATGATACCCGATGTTCCCTCTTGGAATGTACAAGACCCAAATCTATTTGGAAAAAAAATGAGTTGGCAGTCGAATTCATAATAGTTTATGTGCCTGCCCCCAAACAACTTGATCTTGGATAGGCCGTGGATTGATGGGATGTGAGTGGTACCATCGACCCTCCATCAAATGATCCAGTTTAAAGATGAAGACGCTATAGTCCGAGTATGGGCTAATCAGTTGGAAGCGTGTATGTTATCTAAGGGAAATCGCCCTAAGACAGAGTTTCTGCAAAATATTAAGAATGAGCTGAGAAGTGAGGACTAGGAGCGTGACTGCGGTCGTGAGCTCGATAGCTGCGACCGCGGGTCTGGTCCAGAGAACTTTGTACCTTCTCTGAGGTAAAACCGCGACCACGGGATCACCGACTGTGACCGTGGGACCCTAAGCCCTACCGCGGCCTCGACGTTGAGGGTGACCCTCCTTCTCAAGAGAAGAACCGCGACCACAACCAGCGCGAGCGCGATCGCGATTATCTGTATTCCCCTGCGTAGGGCTCTCGGGATTAGAAAATGCATGTAAATAGGACACTCTTTTTCCCACGTTGTTTGGATTAGGCCCTTAGGTTTTTAGTTTCCATTCATTAGTTATGTCCTTAAGATCATATCATTCATGGATATTTTTAATAAAAGTCATTTTTGCATTAGTTTGAGTCTTGCATAAAAAAGAGTGCAAAGTTAATTCATCGCATTAACGGACTTTTACATATGCGTGTATGTAGAGGAGCAAAGGATCACATGATATTCGCTCATGGATGTACGGATATACGAATATACGAACACGTACACAAGGGGAACCCGACGACTAATCTGCATGGTCACTTCGAATCGGTCCTAGAGTACTTGCGTCTTAGTTGCGTTCTAATGTAACTAACACCTAAGTGGGACATTTGTGAGCGGGTAAAATTAATTGGCATTATTATTTTCGCTATTATTTGCAATAAATGTATTTTTATTTATTATGCTTGTTTTAATTATATATTTTACTATAAAATTAAATATGGCGGTTATTCGTTATGATGGAGGATTCTATCTTAGTCGAAAGATAGAATTTCCCCGTGGATTGTGAAACAAGAAATCGCTTGTTGGGCCTAGAGCATTATCGACCTGCCTTAACATATATAGTTTTCGACCTTCTCTCTCCCTCTCCTCCATTACAAATACATGTCTTCGCCATGTATGATGAGCACCTCATATTCGCTGAGCTCACTAGCATGTTTTGTCCTTTACCTCGACGTTCGATCGACAAACTGCTCTTTTGGCTTAGACATCGGAGGTGGATTAGGGGGTCCCCGTCCCCGTGTCCATTGTTTTGCAGGTTCTAGGTTGAAGAGAAGCTTGAAACTGAAGGTAAAGAAGGAAGTAAAAATAAGTATTCGATTAGTGTATTGAAGATGAATTTTTGTACACTAACAATATTAAATAATTTATCTAATTTTTTTTTGTGGGAACACTGTCTTAACAAGAACAACATCAAGGGAAAATCGACATCGATATGTCAATATATTTATCAATGCTCACTTCAAGTATCTTATATGGCCACTCCTTTGAAAGCCCTTGGTAGTTACCAATCACAAAAAAAAAGAAATATTTAGAACTTCCTATTTTTTGATGTCGTGTTAATAATAGGACGGTTGACGATGCAATTAATAATTTGAAAAAACCATTTGTAAAATGGGAAGTACGTGCTCATAAAAGCAACGTTTTTCCTAAAGTTAATTATTAAGTATAAAGTTTCCTTCTTCAAGTTGAAATATGGGTTGCATCAAAAATAAAGTTGAAATACGGGAAAAATATAAAATACTAAATAAATATTTTTCACGGAATAAGGTTAAACAACTGTGAATTCCCTAGGGCTACATGCAACCTCTCCGATCGTCTTGCTTTCTCTCCGGTCTACGGCCATGGGAACCGGGGTATTCTCGCCACCATGCGGGGTTCGCCAGTGTTGGATCGTGCATAAAGTTGTGTTTTTTGGATAGTTCACAAAAAAATGGAAGTAGAGAAAAAGAAAGATTTGCAACTTACAGAAGAGGAAGTAGAGGAGTTTGATGCGACTGTGACGACTATGGCTTCGACGGAGGGTGGAGACACTTTGGCCCTTGTTGGAACCCTAATGACGTCGAGGCCTTTTAACCCTTTTGCGCTGTAATCCACGATGAAAGGTGCATGGAAGTTAAATCATGGATTTGCGTTTTGGGAGTTGAGGCAAAATCTATTTTTGTTTCGATTCGGGGATAAACTGGAAAAAGAATCAGTGCTAAGGGGTGGTCCTTGGGCATTTGACAAAGCCCTTCTTGCCTTGAAGGAACCATGTCTTGAACAACCTTCAAAAATGATAGTAGACACAATACCTTTTTGGATTAGGGTTTATGACCTCCCCATTGATTCCATGAACGTGGAAACTACAAAAACAATTGGTAAAGCGTTCGACGATCTTCAAGAAATAGATGAGGATGAATATCTGGTTTGTGTAAGGTACATTCGTATTCGGGTACTAGTCAACATCCTGAAGCTGTTGAGGAGGGGTCTCGTGATGAGGATCCATGGAAAGAAGACTTGGGAAGAAATCAAATATGGGAGGCTTCCTAATTTATGTTGTGTGTATGGTGTGCTGGGATACGTCGAGGCTGATTATAATGATGAGGTTTCAAAGAATTACCAGCGTGAATATGGGGACTGGATGTGGGCGTCGCCGTTGAAGAGATAGCAACCGAGGTCAGAGATGGAAAGAGAGTAGGAGAAGAAAATTCTCAAGAGATTGTTGAAGAAAAAGGGTGATAGCAGAGAGGGGAGTCATGAGAGACATGTGAGGGGTAGAAAATCGTTGATGGCTCTACTTGAGAAAGCATATATTAAGGAAGGGGAAGGGGAAATCGAAGAAGTATCAAGCAAGGCAACATCAATTACGAAGGAAAGGAATGAGATGGAGAAGGTGACAAGTCTAGTGCAAGAAAGGTTGGAGAAAGTGGTTATTAATGAAGACAGAAATGAGGGGACAGAATTAGAAAAATCAAGAGATAGGGAAGGAAGGGGGAAGGGGAGTTGAAATCAAAAAGTATTGAGAATGAGATCAATATTGGGGAGGTAGAGATGGTTGAGGAGACTCAAGGAGGAGAAAACATAGTGATGAAGTTAGGGCATAAGGAAGCTGTTTTGAAAAGGAGTGGAAAGGAGGGAGGGTGTGAGAGAGATAGGACGAGAAAAAAGTGGAAGAGGTGGGCAATGGATATTGAAGGGACACATCAGAATGTGGAACCAGGTAAGAGGAGTAGGGAGGAGGAGGACGTGAATATGGTGGATATTAGTGATACTCGCAAAAAACTTGTTGTCTTTATTCCATTGGCTAGAGGGAGTAGCCCCTCCTGCCGAGAGCCATGAGTATCCTAACGTGCAACTACTAGAGATTGGGAAGGCCTACAAAGTTGGTCGTCTCATCAATTTGGTGAGAAGAGAGACCCCGAAATTGGTCTTTTTAATGGAGACCAAATGTGAGAGTACGAGAGATTAGAGGGAAGTCGGGGTTTGCAGGGTATTTTACTATTAACTGTATTGGATGATCTTGATCTTTATGTTCGCTTTGGGAAGAAGATGTCAAGGTGTCTATCCAATCCTTCACTTCTCATCATATTGATGTCTTATTTCAATGTGCGGAGGGAGGTGGGGAGTGGAGAGCAACAAGCTTTTAAGGATGGCCAAAGAGGGAGGAAAATAGTTTGTCTTGGGCGCTTTTAAAGAGTTTGGGAGACGATGTACATGAGGGTTGGATTTGCTTTGGCAATTTCAACCAAAATTTGTGTGAGGAGGACAAGAGGTGTGGTTTATTACCCGAGGTGAGAGAGATTGGGGGGTTTAGAGATGCTTTAGAGTAATGTAAGTTTCAAGATGTCTTTTTTTGGGGCTAGGTTTACTTGGGACAAACGTAGAGAGAATGATGATTATATAGCCGAAAGATTGGATATGGGGTTTGCAAATGGAAAATGGCTCGAAAATTTTTTGGGGGCTCACGTAAGACACCTCCACCAGTGAGGGGTCCAACCATGTTCCAATTTTGATTGGTTTCTTCCACTATGAGGAGGAGGAGGAGATCAAGGAGGGAAAGGGTTGCCGACCATTCCAGTTTGAGGCTATGTGGATGTTGAATAATGGGTACCAACATATTGTCCATAATGCATGGAATAGCCCGGGTGTAAGAGGTGATCACGAAGAAATAATGGGTTGTTTAAACAAATGCGCTGAGTCATTTAAGGAATGGAATAGGATGGAGTTTGGTTATGTCACTAGTACAGAGGGGTAGGGCGGACCACGTTTATTTTGTACTATGGACCGCGTATTAAAAAATGCGGTGTATATCGGCGCGGTCCGAGATTTCGCACCGCGCTTTAGTGAACCACGGTGCGGAATTTGGGGACCGTGGTTCTTTTAAAAACCGTGGTCCGAATCTTTTTAAAAATAAAAAATAAAAAACAAACTGGGACCGCAGTTTATTTATAGAAACGCGGTCCCAGTATTTAATTTTTTTAAAAAATACAATTTCTTATTTTATCACGGTTGTATACAAATATGTAGCATAAAAGCTCACAAACTAATAACATTTCTTCCTTTCATGTACTATTTTCACATAACCACAAATTTAAAATGAAACTTTCTAACATGATGCAACCTCCAGTAAAGAATTGATATAGTAACTTGAACCAGTTGAAGCAGACTAGCAGTAGTGGATTTTCCTTCAGTTTATCATGATGCAACCTCCTATCATACCACCTAAAAATATACGGTGGATCATTGAGTACATGCAAATCAACAACATGAAAAGGAGAAAGGATAAAAACAATATGTGCTTAGAATCAGTAGAAACCAGATGATTACCCATATATAGTCCAATGTAGCCGGTTGTGATGAGATTCCACCCGACCAAAAGGAAGAGTCTTGTCAGTCAAAAAACAAGTTGTGACTTATTCAGTTACACTATGCAAACTAATAACTTCCCTTCCATATTTTAGGGAAGTAAACAATTCATTTGACTTCATTAAGAACTTCATGACGAAACTAAGCATACCAATAATCCAGTTTACTTAAAAGCATATTGTAATTAAGTTCACAATTCAAAGCAGGTAAATTTTAATTCATTGTTCAAAGGAATGTATAGAATTTAGTTCACAGTTAAACTGTTTGCTTCTGTTTTCTATACAAGGACTTCTAATCTGTTATATGTGCTATGTTTGTGATATACATGACTGATCATCTCATCTTAGAATTTAGTGCTCATAGTAAGGGACAGGTAACAGTAATAAAAATTCAAAAGCATTGTATAATATTTGATTAAGAAAGTAATAATTTAGTTTTGGTCAGAAAGCAAATGGAGCAGTAGTATATCAAAGCAAAATTAGGGCTTGGAATTTTGAACATGGTAGTATTTTCTTTTTGCTATTTCTTTCATAATATTCAGCTGGTCAGAAAATCTATCAATTTGTTTGAACATTCTGATCCCTGGAATGTTGATCAAATAATATGAAACTTTATGCTCTAACTGAATAGTAAGGCAGGTCAAAGGTCATCTATTGTTTCTAGGAAATGGATAACTTTCTTAAATAGGAGGGATTTAAAATTTCAGACCACATTGATGTTCTTTGAACTATCTATATAAAGGCCATTTTGAATTCCTCTGGATCCAGTGTACCACTGTTAATTTAACACACTTACAGACATTACTTTCAACGAATCATACCAAACAAAATTGGAAAAATATAGAATCTGGCGAAGATTATGTCATGTATTTGAAATTTTAATAAACTAGCTATGTATTGTATAGAGTTTCTTGGTAGAATGATCAAGTATGATAAATAAATGAGTGATTCCTATATAAACTATCCCATGATAGCATACAATAGGCCTGATATAAGTTGGTGATAGGCTAGACACTGATATATCATTTGGACAGAATTCTGGTTGTAAAACACTTGTCGTCCTCTCACGTACAACATAGCTACCTTGAGAGTCATACTTACAAGCTGGTTTTTTTTTCCATTAAAGAATAATTAGTAAGACTCCAAATTTTGCATGTACTCAATCGATCATGTGGAGCAATTAAAAAGGAAGCTATTAGAAAATTTTACATGCTTATGTAACTTGTTGTATGAAAAGTTATATATTTTACCAATGCAAGACCAAGCTAAAGAATTAGGACAAAGTGTTGTTAGTATAAAAACTATAATTACTCACAGGAAGCTCCAGGAAAATGACCGTTATAATGTAAATTTTGAATGGATGTATTTATCACAGGAACATGATTATCTCAAGAATTTATGGCAATGTGATTTAAGAATACAAGCTGTATCTACTATAAGGAAATTTCAAGAAAATTACTATAGAAAACAAGGGGGAATGGCTCGTTCTGCTTTGTTCAAGCGGATAGACTGTCATTTACAACGACAGTATGAGATAAACAAGAACAGACAACAAACCAAGGATAAAATAAAGCCGACTGTACGAAAAATTAGCCCATCCAAACTGACCAAAATGGAAAAAAAAACCGGTGAAGGAAATACAACACATACAAACACCAAAAATTGGTTTTTTGGAACCATTGAATTTCCAAAAATTTCTTAAATATGAAGATAGGACTATGGAATTGTAGGGGAATAGGGCGGAAGTCCTTTTGGCCAGAAGTAGACTCGTTCTGTAAGATAGAAAGAATCCAAATTATGGCTATAGTAGAAACGAAAACTGACAAAATTCCAAGTGACCAAGTGTGGAGGCGATCAGGGTTTGACAACTTCATTTGGTCTCCTGCGGCGGGGAAGGCAGGTGGGATAGGAGTAATGTGGAAAGAACACCAGCTAATAAATGAACAAATTACATTACTTATTCAGGAACAAAGATACATTATTTTGAAATACACCCATCTAGTAACAAAATACAACATTGCCATATGCTTTGCCTATGCACCACCTAATGCAGGACTTAAGGAAGAATTTTGGAATAGTATCACACACACACTACTAAACTTGCAGTTACCCATAGTTATGATAGGAGATCTAAATGAAATTCAGGATCCGAGCGAGAAAAAAGGGGGAAATTACCCGGATCCAAGTAGATTCGACCGACTAATAAATTTTAAAATTACTTGTGACTTAGTGGACATTCCGTCAATAGGTCATAAATTCACTTGGAGAAAAAACAAAACGGAAATTGACAACATATACGAAAAGCTCGATAGAACACTAGTTAGCCATTGTATTCTGCAATGGTTCCCACAAATCAAAACTACAAATCATGCCTTCACAACATCAGATCACTGTAAGCTCTCAATCGACTTCACCAATGAAATAATAGCTAAAGTACTACCATTTAAAGTAGAGAAAATGTGGATGCTTAGAAAGGACTTTAGGAATGTTGTAAAACAAGCATGGCGATTAAACGTCTCGGGATCAAATATGTTTCAACTTGTAAAGAAAACACAACTCTTCAAAAAAAATGCAAAACAATGGAACAAACGAACTCTAGGAAATACATTTGAAAAATTAAAAGAAATTGAACAAACATTAGTAGAAATCCAGGCCCAAATTCTTATATCTCCACAACCAAATATTATTCAAAAACAAATCCGTTTAATCAAACAAAAAGAGTGTATTCTGAACTTTCATAAAACATATTGGAAACAACGAACAAAAACTAAACACATACAGTTAACTGATGCAAACACAGGCTATTTCCATAGAATTGCAAGTGGGAAAAGGAGTAGGAAACAGATTAAAGAAATAAGAACGAATGAAGGAACGCAAATTGTTGGAGTGGAGAATATTAGAGAAGAAATACAGAATGACTTTAAACAAAGATATACTAAAGAACCTGTTAACCAAACCCTCACACAAGAATACTTAGAATTAATTTCAGAGAAAATATCGGACGAAGACAACGCAAGTCTAATTAAGCCGGTGTCAAATGAGGAAATTAAACAAGCAGTAATGAATATTGGATCAGACAAATCCCCGGGGCCTAATGGAATGACAGCTGAATTTTATAAAAAATACTGGGATATTGTTGGACCCTCTGTCATCAAAGCAGTGAAGAGTTCTTCCATTCAGGAAAAATGCTTAAACAAATTAACCATACCTTTATTTCACTCATCCCAAAAATAGAAAACCCATGCGCTACAAATCATTATAGACCAATTAGTTTATGTTCAACGATATATAAAATCATATAAAAAATAATGACAAAAAGACTCAAAAGGATAATGGGAAAATTAATCCATCCTCTCCAAGGAGCCTTTGTGACTCACAGAGTGATTCAAGATAATGTACTAAAGCCTCCAAAAGTGCTTGTTCGAAGGTCAAGAAAATTATTGAGGAATATAGTGGAATTTCGGGACAAAAATTTAACTACCATAAATCAGCTTTCCAAACAAATAACAAAATAAGCAACCAACAGAAACAACAAGTTCAACAAGCATTAGGAATTACCTCTATGTCAGATTTGGAGAAATATTTAGGATGTCCAATCATTAGTGGAAAGGTCAATAAAGAAACTTTTAAAGAGACAATTGGGAAAGCAAAAAACCAATTAACCAAATGGAAAGCCAACTCTCTGTCTCAGGAAGGAAGGACAACTTTAATAAGATCAAACTTAGCAACCAAACCAAATTACATAATGCAGAGCTTTATGCTTCCAAAAAATATACACGAGGAAATGGATAGAATCAACAGGTGCTTCTTTTGGAACAAAGATCATCAATACAAACCGTTGGTTGGATGGGATAGAACATGTAGACCTAAAACTCATGGAGGTCTAGGTCTCCGAAAAACAGAACACATGAACAAAGCGTTGCAAATGAAACTACTATGGAAAATCCTTGCTGAACCGAATATTTGGGTTCGAGTTATTATGGAAAAATACCTTAAAAACGATACCTTCTTCTCATATAAAGCAAAAGCAAACACCTCATGGCAATGGAAGAAATTGATTAGCCTACGTACGGAATTCATGCAAGGGCTTGTGTGGCAAATTGGGGATGGAGAAACCATAAGATTTTGGAACGACAAATGGGTCATGGAAAAACTTTGAAAAACTATGCCTTAAATCCTGAAACCATTGATGAATCAATCAAGGTAAAAGAATTCATCACTGCAGAAAGAAAGTGGAAAATAGAGGACTTACAACCAATACTCCCGATTGAAGTGATAGAACAAATTATGGCAATCCCAATCCCTGATAATGCAATAACTGATCGCCTTTATTGGGCTCCGAGCAAAAATGGCTGGTTCTCTACAGCCTCGGCAATAGATCTTATAAAAAAAACCACGTCACATAACCTAAACATTAACAACTGGATATGGAAACTGGATACATTCCCGAAAGTTAAAAACTTCCTATGGAAAATCGATGTAAATGGATTGCCGACTAAAGCTAGATTAAGAGAGAAACATTTTATGACACCTGCAGGATGTATTATGTGTAATTGCACCCACGAAGACACGACACATCTACTCATAAAATGTCCACATACTTTGAAAATAATAGGGCTTGTAAACCCAAATATACAACATACTGTAAAAAACTATAATGTGAATAATAAAACACCTAAAATTATACTTAATGAACTACATCAACAACTAGGAAATCAAGAGTTTGTTGTGTTGGCAGTAATATGGTGGTGCATATGGCACCAACGGAACAAACTAGTGTTCCAACAAGCACCAAATG
The DNA here is from genome assembly GCA_964016875.1 of Fallopia convolvulus. NCBI lineage: Eukaryota > Viridiplantae > Streptophyta > Magnoliopsida > Caryophyllales > Polygonaceae > Fallopia > Fallopia convolvulus. The sequence continues at coordinate 6,631,208 of OZ024718.1, read as the reverse complement.
ACTTCATAGCAGACTTACCTTTGTATATCCGAACACAATTACAAAATTTGAAACAAGCAAGAACTTGGATAGAAGATGAAGAGCAAATCCATAAAATTGTTCATAATAGAAAGAAAAGCCAACAAAAAACAACAACTTGGAAGAAACCAAGAAACAACATCATGAAAATTAACTTTGATGGATCCAGGCTCTCGAATGGACAAGCATCTGGAGGATCAATTATTCGAGATCATCTTGGAGGCGTAATAGGGATAACAACAAACTGTTATGGGAAGATATCGGCACTTAAAGCTGAAGCTCTAGCACTAAGAGATAGTATAAAACTAGCAAAACGAAATGGCCACATGAATATAGAAATTGAGGGAGATAATTTGCAAGTGATCAAAGCGGCCCAGGGCCTCCCTAATTGCCCTTGGGAAATTGAAATGATAATCTCTGACGTCCTTGTATACCTACAAGGATTTCAGTGGACCAAAATCTCACATGTCAACAGGGCTTGCAATACTGTGGCTGACAAAATTGCCAAATTGAGCCACAGTCTCCCTGTTGACGTTATTAGGAACCTTCCAGAACTTCTTGTTCTCATCCGTCAGGATGCTCTAGGACTTCCTCCCTGAGGGGAGAGTCTCCTAATCCTTACCTAATTCAAAAAAAAAAAATCAACTCGCACCACATTTTTATCATATTAATGTGGTCCGTCTATGTTTTTTCTATAAAAAAAAAAAGGAATCATACCACGATTATTTTAAACGCGGTAAAATTTGTGTGGTGCATATCCCTATTGTATACTAGTGTGTGGTGATGAAGTTAAAAAAAAGGTGAGGGAATAATTGAGGGATTTAAACAAACGAGGGACGTTTGTTCGAAGGAGGAAGGAATTGGAGAGGCAAGAACAAGATCTTATGGATAAAGAAGAGTTTCTTTGGTTTCAGAGGGAAAAGGAAAATGAATTTAAGTTAGTTGGGAGACCGAAATTATGCTTTCTTTCATCAAAAGTCAAACGAGAGAAAGAAGAGAAATAAGGTGTAGCAGTTAATTGATGATGAAGGAATGGTTTGGAGGACCAAGAGAAGGAAAAAAAGTGGCAGTGGATTACTTCTGTGAAGTATTTAAATTGGATCATAATGCACTATCCAACACGGTTCCTCAAGGAACTCGCCTTTAGTAACGGATGAAGATAATTCTGAGCTCCTACGTCCCTTCACTGGAGAGGATGTACAATCTACCTTTTTTTCCATGCGTCCTACAAAATCTCTTAGTCATGATGGAATGTCAGCTTTATTTTATCACTACCATTAGAATATTTTAGGCGCATATGTCATACATTTTTGTTTGAATATTCTTAATGGTGAAAATTTTCCTCATAATTTTAATCATACCTTTATTTCACTTATTCCCAAAGTAAAAGAGCCTTTTCGCATGAAAGACTTGAGACCTATTAGTTTATGTAATGTTCTTTTTAAGTTTGTTTCCAAGGTATTAGCTAATAGGTTGAACACGGTCTTACATAAGGTGATCACACCCTCTCAGAGTGCTTTTTTTTCCAGGCAGATTAATTATTGATAATTTTAGCGGCCTTTGAATTGTTCCATTATATGAAGACAAAAAAGTCAGGTCGACTTTGGTACATGGCTATGAAGTTGGATATGGCTAAAGCGTATGACAAGTTGAATGGAATTTTTTGGAACATTGTATGTTGTAGTTCAGATTTGATAGACGATGGTCTGATCTTATTATGAAATATGTAAGGAGTGTTTCTTTTTCGGTCTTAGTGGATGGAAATCCTTCATATGAATTTTGGCCTGAAAGGGGGATTAGACAAGGTGATCCACTATCACCCTATTTGTTCTTATTGTGCGCCGAAGGTCTGGCAGGTTGTTTCTGGAAGAGTGAAATTGAGGGTCGCCTCCATGGTATTCGAGTTTCATAAAGAGATCCTTCTGTTTCTCATCTTTTTTTTTCGGATGACAGCATGATGTTTGCTAGGTCTACCTTTCAAAAAACAAATGAAATTGTCAACATTCTTCGTGTCTACAAAGCGGCATTGGGTCAACAGGTTAATTTAGCAAAATCCGAGTTATCTTTTAGCAGGAATGTTGGTGAAAATAAAAAGTTGGAGATTCAAAACATCTTGAATGTTAGGGAGGTTGATAAACATGAGCACTTCTCGATTGGAGATTCAAAACATATTTAACGATCCAAAGTGACAGAGCGATTCTCGATTCTAGGTAGAATCTTATTTGTGGTAGAATCTTAATTGGTCACGTTAAAAACTTATAAAATCTTTTGTACGATGCGATTTTATATACGATTCTAACGATTTTATAAACAATTTAACGATTTTACAAAATGACTATTTCCATTTATATTATTAATTTGTTCAAGGTTTACCTCTCAATTCTATTAAGTTATTCTAAGTAACATTTTTACTTATTAATTGTATTCATAACATTAATAATGTTCTCACTTTATATATAATAAGTTTACAATACATAAGATTGTATTTACATAGTTTTAGTTATAACGTAGAATCTTACGATTCAACGATCCAATCCAGAGACCCTTCTACGATCCGATCCTAGAATTCCGATTTTAATAACATTGCTACCTAGGGCTCCCAACTATGGTGGGGCAATCAAAGAAGATAATTTTTAACCATATTAAGGAGAGAATCTGGAAGAAACTAAAGGGATGGAAAGAAAGAGTTCTCAAGAGCAAGTAAAGAGGTGATGCTAAAGTTAGTGATTTAGTTGATTCCGACCTATGTAATGTCATGTTTCTTGTTGCTTGCGGATTTTTGTCGTGAGATTGGGCAAATTATGTGTGATTTTATGTGGGAGTATGAAGGTATAAAAAAAGAAGATGCATTGGATGTGTCATAAGAGATTGAGTGTTGTAAAGGAAAGAGGTGGGCTCGGCTTCAGGGACTTACATGCACTTAATTTGGCTTTATTAATGTTTTTGTTTATTTTTTTCCGTTTTGAGTCGCACTTCCATTGGGACAACACTCAGCTTAGCATGGATGCCACTACCATCCACAAGCTATGGGAGAAGCATTCTCAACGACAATACAATGACATTTTTTAAAAGTGCCGCCGAGAAAACAAGAGAGCGCCCTCGCTAGAGACGACGGCTTGGGGCCTTTGGGTAGCGTCTGAAACACGCCTGAGGTCAAGGCGAAGTCCGAGCGCCAAAGAGCGAATAGGAATGTAAAGCCTACCCTTCACACCAGCGGTTTGAGATCCCACTGTGAGACCTAGATTCTAATGGTACGAAACCCGATTTTTTAAGTTTAATTACTTAAATTTCGCGATTGCTATAACTGCTAACAATTTATTTATCTCATAGCAACAACAATCTGACTAGGAAATAATGCCTCTCAAGTTGCACATCGAGACACATACACAGAGCCCAAACCAACATTTTATAGACCGGCAATCCATTGATATCGCTGTAATTACTAACATTTAATTTGCTCGTTTTTTATTCGTACTCCTTATTTCCATCATTAATTTAGGTTAGTTTCCAACGTTTTTTTGGTTAGGCTTGGTCCCAAGAGATCCTCACCCAGAGAACTTCCCAGTCCGGCACCCCGCCATCTTTTCAAGATGAGTGTGAGGTGTACTTAGAAGCGGTTGGAGGGATCAGATCGGGAGGAACTATTTTCGGGCTCGGCCACGCTGCAAAAGATTACTATGGCACCTATGTGCTGAGTGCGCCCCGCAAATAGCCTTCCCGAATGCCGGAGATGAAACAGGATAATGCCTCTCTATATGCTCAAGTGACAGAACTTTGACAGAACCAAGAAGAGACACCATCCATCACAGCCAAGCAGCGAGCCCAAATTAAGCTTCTATAGAAGTTTATGGAGGAGATGCGGCGAAATCGAATGCCACCATCTACGTCCGGTCCGCTACCTCCCGACAGTGCATACTAGACGAATTAGTTTAGTTTCGTAAATATTTTTTGTAAATATTTTTATTAATTAGAATTTTATTATATTTATTAATTGTGTTTTATTATTTATAAATTCATTTAAATAAAATAAATAAAATCATAAATAAAAAATATTAAAAAGACGGATTTAGTGACCAAAAAGTCGCTAAATACAAAGATGAGGTCACATCTTTGTATCCCAGGTCGCGTCCATTCCTTCAATGTTCTGTCGCCAAGACACGGGATAAAAACAAAATGACGCGGCCATGTCTTTCCTACAACTCGTGTCTTTGGCTTTCGTGACCATGTGGTCGCTAATTAGTAAATTGGGAGTTAGTGACCACATGGTCGCTAATTGACAACCATATTTAGTGAGCACGTGGTCGCTATTGGGTCTTGTTGCTAAATCCAGCAACTACTTGGTTGCTAAACTCCTTAGCGACCAATGATTTAGCGACCACATTTATTCTGGTCGTTAAGTTAATTTAACGACCAACCCCATGTATTTAGCGACCACGAATCAACAAATTTTTGTAGTGTACAATGTTCAACTTCCTCCCTGTTTCACGGGCCCTCTATTTCATAGGTTCTCGATCCGGCCACTCAAACATTTACAAAGTGGCTAGAAAAATCTGGAAACTTAACACACTAGAATAATAAAAAGCTAAATTAAGATTTATTTGCATCCCTAAAGTTTTCATTATTTTTTCACAATATTAAAAAAATAAAACGTAAAACATTTGATGAAATAACATTTACATACCGATTTTTCTTCTAGATTAAAAACAATTTCGATTTCATAAACATCCTCTTGAACCTCATCATCTCCTCCGGCGTCCTCATCCACGGACTCCTCGTTTAAATCAAATGGAGCGGGCGATTTTGCTCCTCCTCTCATTAAATACTACATACAGTTATGAATTAATCAAAAACATGGTACCATAAATATGTACTCTGTATTTAACATAAAAAATCAATAAATTTAAATTTAATGTCAAAATACAATAAAATATCACTTACTCTAAATTATACTCCCTCCGTTTCACAATACATGTTCTTAAAGACTTCTTTTTTTGTTTCACAATACATGTTCATATAAGAATTTTATCCATTTATTTCCATATATACCCCTAATAATTATACCATACATTAATTCTACCCACATTAATTTTACACACACTTCTCCCAAAAAGTACAAAAGGAAGAACATTTAATTGGAGTAATTTGGGTAAAAAAATTTTTCCTTAATATGTGTAAAACTTTGTCTATAAACATGTATTGTGAAACGGAGGGAGTACAACGATCCAATTAGTCGAAGCCATCTCATAGAGTAAATGAGAATGTAAGTGGATTGAGAGTAAATAGGGAGCGGATAAAAAACCACTCGAATCCGATGTTTTATTATATCAGGGTAAAAATACCAATACTCAATTGGTCTAGTTGTAAAGTGGTGTTAGACTCCTTAAGTGTTGGTCAGGAGATTCGAAGTTCGAATCCCATTGGCGGCATGTATGGAGACACTGATATTGGAAGGGTCTCCCCCAAAATGGGACCACGAAGTACCCGGTCAGGATGTAGAGCGGTGTCCGACCGATCGAACCGGGCGAGCCAAAAGGCAAGACAAAAAAAATAAAATATCAGGGTAAAACTGTACCCATTGAAAAAAAATTACCCAATGGACTCGTCAGTCGATAAGACCAACAAGTTGTTAGTATTGGACACCGACACCGACACACCGACACCTCGCAATTAACGAAAAACCAACATAGCGATCAGCCGAGGTGACCGGCTGAGGCGTTTCCCTAAAATTGCTGGGCACATGGACATCCGGATAATTAATCATCACCCAACTGGGGCACGAAATTAAAGTTCCGTACCTGTCGATTTGTGGCCTCTAATTTTGAACCCCCACCTTACGTTACAGCTCATCCAGCATAAATACAAGCACAAATTTATCAGAAAATGATCGATCGATTAACATACTTAATGTTACTACAGTATTAATTACTGATTTACTGTGTGGTCAAATACACATCTTTTTTTTTTTATTATTTACCCGTCGATTTGTGGCCTCTAATTTTGAACCCCACCTTACGTACAGCTGATCCAGCATAAATACAAACACAGATATATCAGAAAATGATCGATCAATGCGTCAAATACACATGCTTTTTTTATTTAAATACTCATATAGTTATAAGTCTTACTCCCTCCGTTTCAAAATAGTTGTTCTTAAAGACATTTTTTTTTGTTTCAAAATAATTGTTCATGCAACTTTTTTTTCCATTTATACCCTTATATATACCCCACTTTACACATATCCCAAAATTTACATTGATAATTGAAAAAAAAATAAAGAGTACTTATAGGGGCAATTTGGGAAAAAAAATTTTTCCTTAATATGTGTGAAGTTTTGTCTAAGATCAACTATTTTGAAACGGAGGGAGTACTTTCGACCAGTTGATATGTAATGATGAATCCAAATTTCACACTTTCTAAATTTGTATAATTTATTTCCAAATTAATTATATAAGAATTTTATTTATTATTATAATCTATATATATATAAAAGACACAAGGAATAAGATCACCACGTTGCGCACCTAGGATTTTCCTACGTGTTATTTCCACGTTAAGCCACCTAGGATTTCGCCACATAGGATTTTTTATTTTAGGAATTTATATATGTTGATATTATTTTAGGATAAATAGAAATAGGATAAATTAATCTAGGAAAGATTCTATCCAAAATAAAAATGTTATATATTATATATTAGGAATTAGGATAGATCTAAAAGATTATATCTAAAATAAAAAAAAAAATTAGAACATTAGATATTATATATTAAGATGGATATATTAATTTTTTTCAATTAAATTTCTATCTACTTATATGAAAAAAATAAATTCGAATTTTATTTAAAATTAAAGAAAATTATTTTATTTTTATTTTTTATCTATTTATGTAAAAGATTTATCTTAAATAAAATTTTAATAAAAAATAAAACTTTCAAGATAAATACTTGCCTAGATTGACTTTTAATAATAAAAAAATTACGTTATCTTTACCTTAATTTTTGTTTGAATTATTTATGTAAATATAAATAATTTTCTTATCATTAAAAAATTCATTCTTTATTTATACTTTTTCATCGTTTCTTATTAAGTATACTTTTATTTTTTATTCAAATATTGTTAACGAATTGAATTTGATAAAAAAAATTTACAAGAATTTAGATTATTTTTATCTTTTTATATTTTTTGTAAAAATATTTTTAAAAATAAATAATTCTAATTCAAATAACTTTTTTTTATATTTTTGCATAAATAAATTATCATTAAGACATCAAAATTATAGTGAGCTCACCTTAATAATTTTTTTTAAAACTTTCTATAATTTTTTCTCTAATAAATAAGTTTTTTATAATGAATTAAAATCATATTCACTAAATAAAGTAAATATTAAATTCATGTAGTCGTGCATGGCACGACGAGTATAACTAGTTAATAATACAACCACAACAACACTATCTAGTGGAGTATATCCTACTGGATAGGGGTCTGTAGCTTTAGATATACGCACCCATATGTTGATAAGTTAAGATGTTTCCGATAGATTTAAAGACAAAATAAAAAAAAGTAAACAAAAGGTCAAAAGAGCCAAATAAAACAAGGCATAAACATAAGGAGCATAAAACAAGACACTATGAAACACGTAAAGAAAGTTGTGAATATAAGTTATTCCACATCGAAATATGAAAAATGAATTGCCTAGTATATATATATATTTTTGGGCTACTCCTCCTATTGCCAAATGGTTTTAAGATGGAACCACATGGGCTTATGTGCTGGACTTGTCGTACATGTGCACTGGGACGGTCTCCCCCTATCCCTATTTTGCCCACCGGACTTTGACAAAAGCAAAAAAAAAAAAACATGATAGAAACAAAAGGAACCCGAACAAGCGCACTCCACAACGAAATGCCTTACGAACTTAAAGCGCGATAAGATGCCCTCCTACTCTAGCCTACCTAGAAGAAAGTGGTGCACAAGCCATCCACCCGCCTACACCCCTACCTCTCATCTACTTGGATTATGTCTCTCCACATTGCCTAGTGTTAAGACATGTCCTCTATGAGGACTAAGGGGGCTACGTCTTGCTTATGACCTTCTTCGAACTCTTCTTAGGGTGCCCTCTTTCACGCAGAAAATTCTCAAGGGATAAGCCCTCACTCCTCTACAGTGGGCTGGTTCGTTGTCTCTGTTGCACATGCACAAACCATCGGAGTCTCAACACATATATCTTATCTTTAATGTTGGCTCTTCCAACCTTGTTATGGATGACCTTGTTGCTAGCTTTGTCCAGTCTTATGTGTCCACACACTCAACGCAACATCCTCATCTCTGCCACTATCATCTTTTGTTTTTAGCCTTTGTAAGTATTATGGAGCATTAAAGACAATATATCAAGAGAACATACAATTTCAATAATTGTCTTTGTAATACCGGTGATTATGAGGTCACATGAACAATTTCAGAACATTACTTTTATAAATTATAGGATAAACACTTTACTGAGACAAAAAAATAAAATTAAGATCATCATAACTGTACAACAAGTTTCATAACATAACATGTGATTACAATTACGTTTTTCGACCAAAAAAAAACATGTGATTACAACGTTTACCTATGTTTCCCCTATATAAACTCTTTGGCTAGTCCATCTCTGGACACACAATCACTGCCTCTTTCATTTTTCTAAGCTCTACAAAGCACCTCTCTTTCGATTGACAATGAAAACCGCCGAAAATGCTTGCCACCAAACTGATTCTTCACACAAACTAAACCATTTGACTCTTCACAACTCATCTTCAGTAAGTTAAAGCTGATATATATATATATATATATATATATATATATATATATATATATATATATATATATATATATATATATATATATATATACTCTTAATGCATGACTAGCTAGCCGTGTTTTGTGGCAGTTAATTAACGTGTTTTAGTGCAGTTTGAAGGCGATTATCAGGTTCAAGTTGCAGAGAAGATAAAGTGCATTAGCGAGAGATTGAGGAATCTTGGCGACGATTTACTGGAAGAACTAGTCATGGTTGACACCATTCAGAGGCTCGGGATTGACCATCTCTTTCAAGAAGAGATCACAAAGGTTCTTCATAAGCATTATATGGAATGTTTTAGCCAAACAAATGGTCGTGTTGATTGTTGTAGCAAAGACCTCCATGAAGTTTCTCTTCGGTTTCGCCTAGTTAGACATGAAGGCTATCATGTCTCTGCTCGTAAGTATACATATCCCTTCGAGTTCGGGTCTTTTGGGGCCGATAACTACATGTTGGACATGGATTTTTTTCATCCTAAACATAAACTAAGTAAATACGTACATTATACTAGTCAAATTGTTTCCTAGGCCAACTAAAAACTAAGTAAATACATTATAATACTAGTCATTTTGGGAGAGAATTGTGTAGTTAAGATAAAACCATATTCAACTAAAAACTTACATATCCTCTTAATATTGCAGATACATTTGATGGTTTCCTAGGCCAAGATATGAAGTTCAGCGAGGAACTTACCAAGGACACACAAGGGCTAGTGAGTTTGTATGAGGCGTCTCAGATGAGCACGCAAGGGGAATTCATACTCGACGAAGCCAATGAGTTTAGCAAGCGGATTCTTAAGGCATACTTGGACAAACTAGACGAATCTCACACCATTCTAGTGCAAGATGCTTTAAAACATCCGGTCCAAAAGACAATGGCCAGGATTGGTGCACAAAATCTACTTAGTACACTCTCGAGTGCAAAGGGTTGGAGAAATGAGCTTCAAGAGGTTGCGAAAATGGATTTCAACAAGGCTCGGACCATATATCATAATGAAATCCTTCATATTTCCAAGTAACCTACTATAATTCAATTTCTAAATTTTTAGTTATGATTAAGTGGTATACATTAAACGTAACTTTATGGCACTTAATGTTTTCAGCTGGTGGAAAAAAGTGGGGTTGGCCAAGGAGTTGAAATTTGCAAGAGACCAGCCTCTCAAATGGCACATGTGGTCCTTGGCAGCGCTTGCGGATCCGAGCTTGTCCGAGGAAAGAATAGAGATTACGAAACCGATATCGTTTATCTACATCATCGATGACATTTTCGACGTTTATGGAACACCTGAAGATCTCTCCCTCTTCACAGAAGCTGTTAATAGGTAGTTCACGAAATTAATTGAACTCTTTAGCCCAAATGTTCATTGACTTTTATACACTGCCTTTGATGGATTTAGTCCCTATATCAATTTTGGTGTATTCTAACTAAATTTGATTATTAATGTCACATAGCTGAATTTCAGTTTTTCTTGGGTCTATCGAACGTACCCCTTTCTCTTGGGCAGTGTTACCCAATGATGATCTTTATCCCAAACATTCACGCATAGACAAAATTTCCTAACTGTTCGAAAAATAAAAAGACTACACGGAAGTGACAAAATACATTTAATTGTGTCCGGAGTTTTCCCATATCTAAAATTTGAGACTAAAATTGTCTACTAAATAAGTCCATGAGTTACTCTACCTATTGTCACATAGTTTTGGGTTGAAACATCATTAGACTTTTATACTAAATACATTACACGCACGCTCTCAAGCTTATCAGCCTACCAGATTTTATTAAATTGTTTGTGTGATATATATGACCAAAATTTGAATGCTAATATTTATTTTTCCTTTTTATTCAAAACTTGGACAACATCGTACGTCTTATGACAATTGACAAATATTCTTATGTAGGTGGGAACTAGATTTGATTAATTTGTTCCTTTTTATTCAAAACTTGGACAACATTTTCTTATGTAGGTGGGAAGTAGACTTGATTTGGACTAAATGTCAACTTTTCTTATGTAGGTGGGAACTTGACACGTTAGGTATGCTACCAGACTTCATGAAGCTATGTCTCAAGGCTCTCTTCGATGTCACAAATGAAATAAGCTACCGGATTTGGTTGAAGTACGGATTCAATCCTAAAGATTCGTTACAAAAAACAGTATGTTCCAAGACCAACTCCTCCTTTCATTATTGTGATTAATATCATCAGTCCCACCTATTAATTATGCTCCTTTTATTAATTTTGTGTTAAATTGCAGTGGAAGGATCTCTTCAATGCATTCCTTGCTGAGTCCAAATGGTTTGCTACAGACTATTTGCCTACAACCACGGAGTACCTTGAGGTAGCGACGGTCACTTCAGGAGCTCATGTGGTATTAACTCATATGTACTTCATCTTAGGCGGAGAAAGCAACACTTGTTTGTTGAATGGACGGGTTAGTAACGAAGACTACACACGGATCATATCTCCAACGGCCATGATCTTACGCCTTTGGGACGATCTTGGAAGTTGCGAGGTAGAAATTAAACCTAGTCACAATTATTCATCGTATATGCAATTGATCAACAAAATGCATTATCTATGTTATGATTAATAGGATGAGGATCAAGATGGCCATGACGGATCCTACATCAAGTGCTATATGAATGAGCATGAAGGCGTGACTAATGAAGATGCAAGAGAACGCGTCGTTGATTTGATTTCGGGTGCATGGAAAACTCTCAACCGGGAACTCAGGATATCTCCTTTACAGCCGTCGTCACCAATGAAAGCTTTCACTAGAGGATGCCTTAATTTGGCTAGGATGGTCCCTTTGATGTATAGCTACGACGAAAATCATAAACTCCCCGACTTGGAAAAGTTCGTTACGTCGTTGCTCTATCAAAGCTACTAGCTAGTTTTGAAACAACAATAATGGAAATTGTCCATGGAAATGGAACACAAAGAAGATAGTATTGTTCTTTTCTACCAAAAAAAATATATATTATTCTTCTTAGAAGCGATTGTATCAAGCAAGAGGTGTAATATATGCATGTAAGATGGGATTTCTACATTTGAATAAAAAATTGAGAGATACATTAAATTCCCTGTTAGAAGTTTTGAGTTTTGATGGTTCCAAGAAGTCAGTGACTTCGAAGTTGTATGTCGAGTCGGCGACTCGACAAAGTCACTGATACGACCAGCTGGTAGGAACACTATATTTGGAAGGAATGCGCAGATCGTGTGCGATTGTTTACAAGACAGCTGTGACGTTTATTTATGGAGAAAATAATTACAAAAGAGTGTAAAAATCAAAAGAATACGAAATGCTTCTCTTTTGATATTTTATATGTACTTACTTGACATATTAGGAAAGATTTGTAAATATTGAGTGTGTGTCACTTTCCTAATCGAATAGGAAATGATATCACATGTAATCTCTCTTACTTTATCTTAAGTACTACAGTGTTTAGGATAGAAGTAGTTAAATATTAAGGATGCCTTAATTTGGCTAGGATGGTCCCTTTGATGTATAGTTACTGTTGATTTTAAGGGTATAAAGAATAGCATTTTCATAGTCAAGTTGAAGTAAAAGTCGGCCCTTGTATGACAAGGCGGTTTGAGTAGACCCCGAAGGGTAATCTCGTGAGTAGACCCCGAAGAATAGTCTCGTTTGGGTGTAGACCATAAAGGTAATCACCACCGACCAAATAAAACAGTTTATAAAGTTGTCTTGGATAATGGCAACGAGTCACTCAAAATTCGAGTTTTCCTTCAACGAATATTACCCCCATTCCATGCCAAGGGATTCCGCAATATTGTTGCGAGATAAAACGTTCCAAACAACGACAATAGAAACGTTGGCAAGACGATTCTATCAAGAACAAACGTACCTTGTTCGAGCACCATGATTCCTCTTCTTCCTTCACATGGACGAAGTCATCCACCCATGGATCTTGAGGTTCTTCCTTGATTTCCACACGTGAGAAAGTCGTTGCATGAAATCAATGAATCGTGTTTATTTTCTTGTGATTTCGCTCACTAAGACAAACCCCAGACACTATCAAACTTTTGTGTCTTCCACCGACTTCTTGTGTCTTGCACATGACTCTTCATGGACGCCCAACAAGCCTTAAATAGGCGTGCATACGACTTACCAAAAGTCGGCTATGAGAAGTTACCAAGTAGTTAGGAAGTTGGGAGAGAATATAGGAAGTTAGTTGGAAATAACCACCTTTTGATCTTATCCAAAACTCTCTCTCCTAGTCACCATGGAAGGCGTCCAAAATAGACCAACACTTGGTCCATTTAGCCTTCCAAAATCAGCCCAAAAAGGCCCAAGAGATTAGTCCAAAACTCTTCTAGAAAAGCCCATCTCAAAGCCCACAAACAAAGCTCAAAATGGAAATCTAAGTGGCCCAAACTCTAGCCCACATGTGCGGCCCATCAAGCCCAAAGACATGCCCCATGGGCTGACCCACTATGGCTCATGGCAAGCTAGCATAGCTAGGTACTAAGCTAGGTCACTTAGCTAGTGTAGCTGGCCCTCAGCTAGTTGAGCTGACATCCAGCTAGTTGATATGGCTTGAGTTGAGCATTAGCTCGTTGAGCTGACTTACAAGCTATTTGAGCTAACCTTTATCTAGTTTGAGCTTCCTTGAACTAAACCCTAGCTACATGAGCTTCCTACCAAGCTATTTCTTTGAGTCAAGAGCTTAGTTAAGCTTCTAGAGCTAATTTTAAACTAGTTGAAGCTTCAAAACTCCTTTCTAGCATTCATAGCTATGTGCCAAGCTATTCTCATGCTTTGGTCTTTGTCTAAAACATTCACCAAGCTTAGAAAAGCTACCAATCATTCAAATGAGAATGCACAAAGCTAATAGACAAACTTTCCTTGCTCAAAACCAAAACCCTAGCTCAAATGCACATACCCGGCGCCTTGTGCCTAAACTCTAGGCGTGCCGCAAGCACCACGCACGCATGGACGTGCCATACCCAAGGCGTAGGTGCACCCCAAACGTGCACACGCACGCGCCACACGAGCTCCACTCGCCATGCATCGGCGCGCCTTGCCCGAGCACCGTGCTTGTGCCGTGTATGTGCGCACATCATGCACCGACGCGCCTCTACCGAGCGTCGTTGCTTGCGCCGCGTCCGAGCGTCGCACTTGTGTCGCATCGCTCCCACGTTGGTGCGCCCTTGCCACGTGCCGTTGCACAAGAGGTTCCGTGCCTTGGCGTTGGTACTTTTCTTGGACTCTTATCTTTTCTATGACCACTTTACATCTCTCACATCATATCATGTCAAGTTACATATATAGTCAATCTTCTCAATCGACATTTCTTTGTTACTTCTTTTCTCAACATGCACACAATGGTATTGATAATTTTTCACAAATCACCAACAGCTACGACGAAAATCATAAGCTCCCCAACTTGGAAAAGCTCGTTACGTCGTTGCTCTGTCAAAGCTACTAGCTAGTTTTGAAACAACAATAATGGAAAGTGTCTATGGAAATGGAACACAGAGAAGATAGTATTCTTCTTTTCTACCAAAGAAATATATATATTATTCTTCTTAGAAGCGATTGTATCAAGCAAGAGGTGCAATAAATGTAAGATGGGATTTCTGCATTTGAAAGGATAAAAAACTGCGAGATACATTAAATTCCCATATAAGTTTTATTAAAAATGTATAAGTGGAAAATCAAGCTTTGCATATCTCTAAGTTTTGATTTACCACTTACACAAACAGTGGCGGACTCAAAAATTGTCGAAAGAGGGGGCGAGTTTATCCACTAACATCATCGATAGACTTTCGTAATTCGGATCAATAATAATTTCGCTTTCACATATTCGAACTCTTTTGGGGCTCAATTCACCCATATTAGCATTGAAATTAATATTTGATTTTTTATATCATACTCATAAAAATATATTTAAAAACACGATTGTTTTCTTACTTCTAATCACAAATTTATTCATAATCCTATATAAAAAAATACTTTAATTTAATTACTTACACAATTAAATAAAATCCCTTCAAAATTTGAACCTTCAACTTAAACTAAATGAATAGTATTCAATCAAATAAACCAATAATTAATTTATTTGAGTCAATAATCTAGAATAAATAAAATAAAAACAATTCAATCTTAAAATTTCCCAATTCAACAAACTTACAAACATAAAAATTTTACAAGATTCCAAGAGGGCTTGTAAATTACAAGCGTCGATCAGTTGATGAGCAAATTGCAAGTGGCGATCGGGAAAAAAAAATTCTTTCAGTTTTTTTTTTGAAAAAATGAGCTACTAGCTCATTACATAGCCAACACTAGGATACCTGTACATTATAAGGCCACCCTAAATCATCACAGCGGATGATCTTTAGAAAGTCAAATAACAGAGGATGAGTCTGAACCCAAACATTGAAACTAGAGAAATCCAAAGGATCAAACAACGATCCCGGGAAAAAAAAAAGAGAAATAGCAAAACTAAGATCCGAAACAACTAAACACCTTCTGGCGATGAAATCCGCCGCCGAATTACACTCCCTGAAACAATGGAAAAACACCACACAAGGAATAAAAGCAGCAAAATGACGGATGTCATTTACAATAGCTTGTATTTCCCAAGGAACTTTCCAAATATTTTTCAAAGAATTAATAAGAATCAAGTTATCACTCTCAATAATCAGACGAGACGGCTTTAACAGAACCGCACTTTTAAGACCTTCAAGCAAGGCAAGGGCCTCAGCCTCCAGAACGGAAACAGAGTGAATGTGTTTTCTGTCAAAGCACAGGATTTTGCTATTATGATCACGGATTAAAAAACCTGTATAAGTCGAATTATTTAAACGTTTAGAAGCATCAAAATTTAGTTTTAAAGAATTTACTGGCGGTTTCATCCAAACACTATAATTTTTCCTTTTAGGACGAGATTTGTCTTTACGAGCAGGAGCACCCTGGGAAGAAATCCATTGGAGATGTTGTGAAAAAGCCAAATCACAAGGAGGAAGCATGGTCATGAGCTTAGCCGGATTAAAGATTTTTAAATTTCTATGGCCCCAAATAAACCACCACAAAAAACAAAGCACATTACTATTTTCGTTTGATTTTATAGTAGACAACAAATTGTCAGAGAAATTATCCGAACTTGAAATATAGAAGGTGACATTGAGCAAAGCCTCTAATTTAGAAATCATTTTAAGGGTAAAAGGACAAATAAAAAATAAATGATTCAGATTTTCATCTTCAGAGTCACATAAGGAACAAGTACTAAAAACACAATTAAAATGCCTATTCAAACGATCAGTAGTTGGGAGACAATCTGCAGAAGCTTTCCAAAAGAAATTTTTAATTTTAGGAGGAAGAGAAGATTTCCAAATCCAAGAAAAAGCAAAAGCAAACTCAGGATGGGAAGAGTTAAGCATAGAAGATGCAGAATGGACAAAAAAATCTCCATCAGAAGAAGGAAGCCAGACTAATCTATCCAAAGAAGGAGAGATAGGAATTCTAATATCTGAAATTAAGTCAACTAAGAAGTTAGGCGGAATTAACTGTAGTTTATCATAATCCCATGAATGATAAGGGGTTATAAAAGAGGAGACTTTTAACTTAATATTAATATTATCAAAATAGGGAAATAAATCAATATTTGGAATCCAGAGGTCTGTCCAAAAATTAATAGAATGCCCATTTCCTATACTCCACAGAATACCTTTGGAGAACTTATCCCTAAGATTCATTAGTCTTCCAAATTGCCAAGAACAATTTTTCTTCTGATATTGAAAGAGCGAAAGAGTGCCGAGATATTTCTCGGAAATGATACGAACCCAGTAATTATGGGAAGAGGATAAAATTTTCCAAAGAAGCTTCATTTGAAGAGACAAATTATTATTCTCAGCAGAGCGAAGGCCCATTCCCCCAGACTCTTTAGGAGAACACACCTTCTCCCATCTAATCAGAGGATGGTGATTCGGTTGGAATTTGTTCCCAAAAAAAGATTTGTTTACTTTATCAATATCACACAAGATTCCCTTAGGAAGAAGGAAGCTTTGCATTAAATAGTTCACTTGGCCTAACATATTAGATTGAATAAGGACAGCCCGACCAGCCTGAGAGATAGAATTCGCTTTCTATTGAGATAATTGTCTTTTAAGTTTAGTAATCGATTCTAAAAAAACAGAATTTTGAACCCTCCCTTTAAGGATAGGAATTCCCAGATATTTTTCCATAGAAGTAGTAATCTGAATATTGAACACAGAAGCTAGAGAAAGAGCCGAAGTTCGAGGAATGTTTTGCGAAACCTGGAAGCTACTCTTATGGTAATTAATCGAAAGGCCCGAGATTCTTGAAAAATTATCTAAAAAACTTTTAATATAATTAATGTTTGCATGGGAAGCATTTGCAAAAATAAGAGTATCATCAGCAAAACTAAGAAAGGGTAGACATGTACCATTCTTAACTAATTGTATACCAACAAACTTAGAGTCGAGGGTAGAATGAAATTGCATTGTGCGCGAGATATTCCATAGCAATTATAAAAATAAAAGGAGCAATTGGATCCCCCTGTCTAATACCACACTGGGGCGAGAACTCAATCTCAGGTTCATTATTAACAAGGACAGAAGAAGAGGAAGTAGAGATGCATGTCATAATAAGATTAACCCATTTGGAATGGAATCCAAATTTGAGAAGAATTAATTTAATGAAGTTCCAATCAAGTTTGTCATAGGCTTTTTCCATATCTAATTTAATGGCCATCCAGCCTTTTTTCCCTTTTTTCTTTCTATGAAATGAGTGAAATATTTCATGTGCTATAAGAATATTATCTTGGATAAGTCTTCCTTTCACAAAAGCCCCCTGAAGCGGATGAATAAGAGCAGGAAGAAGCGTTCCCAATTGGATGGCTAATACTTTAGTAATAATTTTATAAATGGTGTTACAGAGGCTAATAGGACGAAAATGGTTAATAGTTAAAGGAGCATCTATTTTAGGAATAAGAGTAACAAAAGATTTATTAACAGATCGAAGCATATGTCCAGAATGAAAGAAAGCCTGAACCGCTAAAACAACAGAGTTGCCCACAATATTCCAAAATTTTTGGAAAAAATCTGCTGGAAAGCCATCCGGACCAGGAGTTTATTTGGAGCAAGATCAAAAGTTGCAAACTTTATTTCTGCAGCCGAAGGAGATTTAATAAGCATAAGATTATCAGCTGTAGAGATTGAATTTGGAATTATATCAAGATCAGCCGGAAGGATAGAACAAGAAGAATTAATCAAAAATCTATGACTAAGTTCTTCTGTTATGTTCTGCGAAATTAAACAATGATCAAATAACAACACCTTCATGAGTTTGGAAAGAAATAATTCTTTGTTTATAAGAATGTATTTTAGAGATTGATTGGAAATATTTGGTATTTCGATCTACATTTTGTAAATGAGTCACCTTAGCACGTTGCTTCCAAAAATTATGTTGGAAATCCAGTAAAGCATTATATTTATTTAAATGCGACTGAAGCCGCAAAATAATAATGGTAGGATTAAGGGGATCAAGTAATAAATTTGACTGAAGAGTTTGAAGTTGATTTTCTGAAATTTTTAATTGTTCAAAATTATTATTTGTATGATGTTTGGCCCAAACCTTTGAATACTTTTTTAAAAGATTCAACTTCATAGACACACGAAACATAAAGGAACCCGACATATGATAACTCCAAACTTTGGAAACTAACGGGATAAACGAAGATTCTGACATCCAAGCATTTTCAAAACGGAAAGGAATTTTTCGAAAAGAATTTGTAGATCCAAGGGAGAAGGTAATAAGACAATGGTCAGAAGTAGTAAACGGATGATGATGAACTAAAAGAGAAGGAAATAAAGAAGTTAAGGATTGATGACATAATACACAATCTAATTTCTCAAAAGTATTATCCAAAGGAACAGACCGTTTTCTCCAAGTGAAAGGGAAACCTGACGTTTTTGAATCAACAAGTCCAAATTCATTTGTAAAGTTTAAAAGTCTATTAAAGCGACTTAATAACGGTGTTGAACCGCCAAGTTTGTCATTAGGAGAAGAAATTTCATTTAGATCACCTATTAAAAGAAAAGGTAATTGGAAACGATTAATGGTTTCAAAGATAGAGTTCCAAAAAGATTTTTATTGTCTTCTCGGGAAGGGGCATAAACAAAAACTATTAAAAAAGTTAGGTGACGGTAATTATATTGCATAATTATAAGATTATTAGATTGATAAAGTAATATACATTTTCTAGATTCTATATTTTCCGAAATAAGTAGCCAAAGCCCACCTTTAGTACCAATAGAAGGAGAAGAAATGACTTTATTGAATGCAGCTTTTCGGATAATCGAAATGACGGGGTCTGAGTCAGTTTTTGTTTCCGCTAGACAAAGGAAATTAAGTTTTTTTCAGTTTTGTATGTGTTGCTGCAGACTACAGGGAGGAAGTAAAAGGTAGGTTTTCATTTTTCAGCCTTTGAGAAAATAAGATGCTCTTAAATTTTAAAGTTAAAAATAGTTCAATTTTTTTTAATAAAACAGCGTTGTTTTGGCAGCCAAAACGACACCGTGTTGTTTAAATTTTAAAAACAGAAAAAAAAGGGTAAAAGGGGTTTGTCTTCCCCCTTTCTTTCCCCAGCACTCAGCAGCCAGCCACCATTGTTGCTTGAGCACAAGTAGGGGTTGATTTGTGTCGCGCCTCTCCTACTGTCCTACATGGCTCCCAGGGGAAGCGGGGGCGGCCGCCCCCTCAAGCCCCCTGGGTCCGCCACTGTATACAGAACATGCAAAGATTGATTAACCACGTGTCAAGTTGTCTCTATATAGAGTAGTGTTCTAGTAAAAACACCTTTTAGAGTAAATTATGTTGTTAGGTTTCCACTGTTGGATTTAAAGGAATGGAGGGTGAGGATAAAAAAAAATTGGGGTGTAAATAGATTGTATGGGTGTGATACACCTGATTAATTAAAATCTCGTTAGAAATATATCACAAATCTTTTAATTTTAGCAATATCCTTGATTTACGCCATCTTGAAAAATTAGTCATAATTCATAACCCCATTCTCTATCATTTTGTAAACTGTCTGCCTCTCTTCTCTAACCTCTGACAATTTGGAACGACTAGACTGTAACACCCTGTCTTAACGTCGGGGGATTACTTGGTAGTTGACCATTACGGATCCTACCTAAACTGGTCTAACAACTAAAACATCTGGACCTTGCAACTCGGACACGACAAGAAAACTAAATTAAACCATCCAACTATCATTTAATAAACCATACTTGCAACAATGTCATGCATGAGGTCCCAACAACCACAATAAAAACATGCACAACAAACCTGACAACCCACATAAGTCAGCCAAAGGAAAAACATCCAAAACCAAAACTAAAGACTAAACTAGAACCCCCAAACACTCCAATACGTAATAACATGTACGTCAACGATCCGCTGCAGCATCCTGCCTAAGCTCATGGGACCTGCGTGAGTACCTGAAATTGAAAAATAAAAGTCCCAGAAGGGTCAGCTACTATCCTAGATAAGCTAGATAACAAGCGAAAAAAGTAAGATGTTTGATAACAATTAATAATAAACAACTTGACCTTCAACAAGTGAATAGAACGAAACATAATAGTCCAGAACACATCATCAATTTACAGTCTAGAATTCCAAACTAGATAACTACACACACACACACAAACAGAACCACACATAAACCTCTTTGGAAATGCAATTCTTCCTTGCACCGTTGCATTCCAATCTACGGTGCTAACTCACCTGTGCCCGAGTGTAGAGGTGGACCCTCGCACTTCTCACATACGTCATCCTTTAAACCTCCGGTCAAGCCTCCACTGGAGCACTTGTCAAAAACAAAGCAATTAATTTATTTTTAAAGGGCCCGATCGACACACGACCATGGCTAGACGCCTCTTCGCGACCGACAATCATCACACATGATTGTGTCAGTTACGCTGCCATCATAGAGAAACCAATAACAATTTCTTTTACGAGAAAACATTTGGAATGGAAAGCACATCATATCATTTAAGAGAAACGTTTCACAAGGAAGAACATATATTCAAGACTAATTCCCAAAACCAATCTCACAATCACGACATGAAATCTAACAAGACTAGAATAAAGTCGAGCAAGTCGAGAACGAATTACCTCAAAGGCGATCCTCGAATGAAGTAAGAAATGCAACGACACTAGAGAGCTATGGATCATAACGTTCATGGTTAATCGACCAACCGCGAGAAGTAACTTTTGATTCTAGGCAAGCACAAATATAGTGGCTTTTCCAAGTGCGAGCCACCATACTTTCATGGTATCCAAGCAAGTGCGATGTGAAGCACACACGATCCCGTAGATGGAAAGATCAGCTCGAATTGGAAGGGTCCATATCAAGTGACTACATCGTATGGTCGAGGAGCTTACTCGCTAAAGAGTCTTGACAAGAAAGTCGCCCCTCAGACTTGGAATGCCGCTCATTTGAAGAAGTTCTTGCCATAGAGCAAACCGCCGCGGCAGATTATTGTCACGACCATGGGCCTCGCAGTTGCGATCACGGATCGCCGAAAATGATTTTTTTAGAAGCCCCTCGCATAGATGTTGGTTTAGGAATGGCTAATGGAACAAGCTCGTTGTTTTTTCTGTTCTTTGTTTTCTTAAATAAAATCTTGTCCAAGAACCTTTTTTTTACGTTTTGTTCTCCATTCTCTGTTTTGCTTGTTCTAATGAGTGTATCTTAATTCTCGGTAGACGATATGCTTAAGGGAGAGCATGGATTCCATGATATTCGCTCAAGGATGTACAAATATACAAATATATGAATACGCACGCTAAGGGGAACCCATTGACTAATCCGCATGACCACTTCAAATAGGTCTTAGAGTACTTGAATCTAGGTTGTGTTCTAATGTAACTAACATTCAAGTGGAGCATTTGTGAGCGGGAAAAAATTAAAAATTAATTTCTGTAAGTATTTCTTAAACCTTCTTAATTACTTTCTTTATTAAATTATCGCTTTTATTATCCTTATGTTGGAGGAATCTATCTTGATTTCTGCGTGAATTGGGGCAAGGCATCTCGGTCGGCCCTAGAGATAGAATTTTTGGTATTATCTCTCCCTTGCCTCCACTATAAATACATGGCATCGCCATGGGTGGTAAGCATACTCATATTCTCTAAGCTCGCAAAGAAATCTTACCTTTACCTCGACGTTTAATCAATAAACTACTCTTTTAACTTAGGCATCGGAGGTGGATTAGGGGGACCCCACCCCTTGTATCCATTCTCTTGCAAATTCTAGGTTGAATGAAAGCATAGAACGAAAGGTGAAGATGAGCATTCAATCAATGCATTAAAGATAAATTTTTGTGCACTAATAGATTCTAATTTTGAGGTCAAATGTGAAGTTGTAGACAATTGAATAAGCTTTTCAACCCATCTTGAATCACCTCAAGATCAATTTTCTATCCAAAGATATGACCATTTTACTGAATAGTGCTCATAATATGACGAGATCTTAAACTTCCAAAAATATCTTCACCTTGATACTTTTCCTTGGAGGTCTTGGACACCTCACCTAATATTCTTCAAATCATAATTTGACATGCTTGAAGACCTTCTTGAGCTTGAAATCTCTTGATCTCTTGAACGGTCTTGGCCTAAGATGGCTTCTTATCCTCCTCCATGACTCCTTAGCCTTGGTCCTATCTTCATCCATATCAAACTGCCTATAATTAAAGGTTCTAGGATTCCCAAGTTGTGCCCAAGTTGGTCCTATCTTTACCCAGTGACGAGCACTTTTATGTCGTGGTAAAAGCGTTGTCAAAGAAAAATCCTAACTTCCAAACCTAAGTATAGTGAAAGTAAGGGTCGTACCACAGAGACTCGGATTTCCAGTGTTTAAATAATATTACTAGAGCAATAAAAGGGGATCTTCAGATTTCAAGATATTAATCTAAAAAAACAAAACAAGTAAAATAATTGAGTTTTCAAGTAGAAAGAAAGTGTCCAACTAGCTTTGTATCCATTGCATACATGAGTATTGATCCTTGATTATTCTTATTTCCATTCCCTTGACTAATCTATTGTGAATTCATGGAATTCAAGCTCAAAGTGGTTATTAATATGCACCATCTTTAATAACCTTTTAACCAATTATCCTAGAAAACCTTCTAAGTCAAATTGATCATGCGAAGTTTAGTTCAAAGCATTCAATAGAAACATCGTTCATAAATTCCACCGTATATTCATGAAGTTTTGTGATTGAATTCTCCTCCTTTGATTAACCTTATTCCACCTTATATAAGTTTAATCAAAGGATTCATCCATGAACAACCAAATTCCACCGTATATTTAGTTATTCTAGTTGTAATGCAACCTAGAAATCAAAATAGGTGATCAAGCTATTAAAATCCTAAACGAATCTAATCAATTAAGCATGGAGTAATTCAATCTAGTCAAGGCAAGTTGAAATAATTCAAATCTCACAACCAATCATGCATACAATTTCAACTAACTAGTTGGACATGGGAAATTAGCTAGAAAATGACACTAAAGAAGAAATCAAACTTACAAGAGTCAGGTTTCTCTTCAAATTCTTCCCCAGGGTTTTTGTCTCCCAAAGTTCTCTCTAAAGTTGAATAACGTAATAATGCTTCACTAAAATAAAACCCTAAAGAGTATTTATGTCATAATCTAAAAACATCCTAAAATAATAATAAGTCGGCCTAAAGATAAACAAAAGCTCGAACTCAGCGTTGGATCAACGCCTGCTGAGCGCGGTCAAAACCACCTTAGGCACGATCGCGCTCCGACCTACCTTGCCCGCGCTTAGCTTGCAGTGACTCCATCTCCTCGGCGCGGTCTACGTCTCTTGAGCGCCCTCATGCTGGCTTGTCCTTAGCCGTGCCTTGACACTTCAATGTTCTCCACCGGTTTCTTTATTCCTTGCTCTTGTTCCTAGCTCCATAGCTTCAGTCCCTTACTTGACATCCACCAAGCTCACCTCTCAATCCTGAAATGAAACAAAAAAGAGCGTAGATTCCGAACTAAACTAAAACAAAACTAAGCTACGAATTAAGGTGAAAATCTAGCTAGAAATGCATGAAAAGAGAATAGAAACATGCTCTAAAACCTATAACTATATGCTCTATCAAATTTCCCCATGCTTGAACCTTGCTTGTCCTCAAGCAAGACATAGAATCAATCACACCACAAACAAGCAAGCTATGACTTCAATTCATATTCAAGAAACTCAAACTTAACTATGAAATCGTCGCATACATCAAATGAAAGCTTCAAACCAAGTCATTAATCCATTCTAACCCTCACCAAGTTATATGTGTTTGCACTCGTCACTCAAGTGTTTAAAAAGGTAAGTGTTTTCGCTCAAAAATCATTTTTGAATGCCAACTACCATATGCTTGCATCAGTGTACTAAATCTCCACCACGAATGATTAAATACACAACATAAATCATGAGGGATTTTTCAAGATTGTAACGGGGCCAAGGTATAAAAAAGTAGGTGGGGATCATATTTGGCCATGTGGTGCTAAATCCGGGAACTAGAATCAACTAAAACCCAAATTACAACATCACTCACTCTCAAAGCATTTCACCAACTTACTTTCCCTTTCTTCCCATCACTTACATTCAAAATACTTATTTCTTTTTGCTCAACTTTTGCTTTCTTTGTTCATTCTTTTCTTCTTTTCCTTTCCACAAAACCCAATTTTGAGATTCATCCTCTTTCCTTTTCTTCTCTCACAAGAACAATTATGCAAATTTACACAAAACTCATCTCAATCAACCAATCATTCCAAACTTTCTCTTATAAGATTTTCAGTGAAATTTCCCAACATCCTTAACTTCCTTATCATCTTTTCAACATTCTCCTCAATTACACCTTTTTCAACTTCATTACAAACCCCAAATCACATCATATAACTCTCAAAACTCCCCTAGTCAAATCCTAATTCTCGGATATGGGTCAAGCTTATTTGGCTAGGAACAAATTTTGTGGAGCTAAAAATCAAGGATAAGGCTCAAAACATTAGGGCTACAAAAAACAAAGGTATAATGTAGGGTAGATAAGGATATAAATGAGCTAAGAAAATTGTCTCAATCCCTTTTACATCATGCAATTAAAACATATAATGTGGCCTCGAAAAAGAATCTAAACGCAAGTTCTAGAGTTTAGACAATCAAAGAGATACACTCAACAATTTTCATGCAAAAATAAGCATATAAAAGGCTCAAAAGATCTCACAAGGTATTAAATGGTTAGAAGTTCATAAATAACTCAAATTTTCACTTTCATGCATACTCCTTCATAATCAAGCAATTTTTGTAGAACTTTCATCGATAACCGACAAGTCATGGGATATGAAATCATGCTCACTCAACAAACAAGTTGTTCCAAGGGGAAGATGAATCCTAAAATGCAATATATTATTTTTTTTATTTTCTGAATTTTTCAATTTTTATTGGATTTTTCAAGTTTTTTAATCAATGCAAAACAATAATGTAAACATGCAAATGCAACTACATGAACTAACTACAACTAAGCACTTATGACAAAACATTGAATCCCCTTCCCCCATGCTTAAACTTTACTTTGTCCCCAAAGTAAAATAAAAGTAAAGAGAAAAAGAAACTAACCTCGTCATAAGAGCTGGCACGCTCGAAAATCTACTCCTCTGGTGGCGGCGGTGGATATCTCGGGTATGGGTCTCCATCACCTAGAAAGGCGGACTTAAGGTGGCCCGGTGATTGCTTGATCTCCACATTTGGGGCCTGCACAACAGAAGGAACAAGTTCTCGCTTGGCAATGTTAGTGGCATGGGCTTAGAGCCCGGTAGCAAGAGTGGTCGCTCGTAATGAGCGTTCAACTCAGCTACAACTCCCTGAGTGTCATCATTTAGCATACAATCCACTTCATCATTATTAACTATAGAATTCTCAAGAGTAGATTTCAATCCAACATGCTCATTAATATCAAAGAAATTTTGGACATGAGTATCTAAAACATCAATGGAGCATAAATAATTGTCATCATAGGGAAATTTCATGACATCATAAATGTTATACTCAACCCTTTCCCCATCAAACTCCATAGTTAATGAACCATTACACACATCAATTTTTTGTATTGGCCGTTTTTAAGAATGGTCTACCTAAGAGAATTGGAGCCGCATGCTTATCATGTTCCATGTCAAGAACATAAAAATCAGCGGGAAAGATCAACTTATCAACCATAACAATCACATCTTCTACAATCCCCTTTGTGTAAACATTAGATCTATCGGCCAATTGAATTACTACACTCGTTGCACATAATGGACCAAGCTCAAGAGATTCATAAATGGAATAAGGCAAGACATTTATAGAAGCACCCATGTCTAGCATAGCCTTATCAAACTTAGTTTCACCTCTAGTGCAAGCAATAGTGAACATACCTGGGTATTCGCACTTCTTTCGCATTCGTCTTTGGAAAACCACTGAGATTTGCTCGCTAACCTTGATCTTTTGCTTCCCTTTTTGCTTTTGATTCTGCTTGACCATGCATAGCTCCTTCAAGAATTTAGCATAGTGAGGAATGCTCTTGATGAGTTTGAGAAGTGGAATGTTCACCTCGCATTTGCTAAATGTCTCAAAGATCTCTTTGTCATTCTCGATCTTGCGGGTCACCTTTAAGGCCTCGGGAAATGGTGGAAGAGGTTTGGGAGCGGAGGTCGAAGGGTTGGATGATTCATCGCATAAGACCCTCGACGCGGGCTGAGTCTCACCGAGTGCGGTCGCGCTCCCACTGTTGTTGGCCGCGCTCAGCTCGTTTAAGCTTCTGGTGCCTGGGCGCGGTGTGGGGCCTGTCTGCGCGAGTGCGCCCCTGCCTTCTTGACTGTGCACGGCCTCCTGGACAGGTTCTGAAATTTCGTCCTCTTCTTCCTTGTTCTCATGCATAGTTTGTTGCTTTTCGGTTTTGTTCTCCAACACTTTACCACTCCGAAGCGAGATTGCACTTACGTTTTGCTTAGGATTGAGCTCCGTTTGAGAGGGCAGTCGGTTGGAATCTTTAAATTCAAGTTTACTAATCGCCTTTGCAAGTTGGGTCACTTGATTCTCCAAGTTGGTGATGCTTGACTTGGTTTCTTGCTGAAATTGTCCCATGGATTGTTGCATAGTGGTCATGCTTTGGGCAAGAATGCGGATCATGTCATCTGTCGACAAAGAAGAGTTTTGATTTGGTGCTTGAGGATGAGGTTGAAAGGGAGGTCTAAAGCCTTGAGAGCCGTTTTGAGGAGCGTATTGTTGATTTTGATTGCCATACCTCAAATTAGGATGATCCTTCCAGCCCGGATTGTACGTGTTCGAATAAGGATCATACCCGGGCCTTTGTTGCCCATAACCTCCAAGCGCATTAACCTCTTCCTCTTGAGCATGAAGAGTAGGACAAGCATTTGTCTTGTGAGTGATGTCGGAGCAGAAACCGCAAGCTTTGACTTGTTGTCGTCCTCCTAAGATGAATTGCTTGAACATCGTCTTCAACTCATTCACATCCTCATGTAAAGCACTAGCATCAATAGAATGGGCAGCTTTCATTGTAGCACTTTTGCTGAATTGACAAGAGCCTTCAGAGAGCTCATGGAAAAGCTCAAATGCTTCAGCAAGAGTCTTATTCAGGATGTTTCCTCCACATGCAGCGTTGACATGTCGTCGTTCTTCATCTAATAAACCTTCATGGAGGTACATAACAAGATCCTGCTGGGAATAGCCATGATAAGGGCAACTTGAAATTAGCTTTTTGAACCTCTCATAATACTCATACAATGATTCATTCGAGGGCTGCTCAATATTGCTAATACTCTTCTTCATACTTGAAAGCTTTGTGGCAGGAAAATACTTCTCAAGGAAAGCCTTCTTCATTCGCTCCCAAGTCTCAATAGTGCCAGGAGCCAAGTAATAGAGCCAGTCACTAGCTCCCTCTTTCAAGGAAAAAGAGAAAGCTCTAAGCTTGACTTGATCATCAGTGACACCCTTCAGTTTCATGCTAGAGCAGACAGCATGAAATTCAACCAAATGTTTGTTGGGATCGTCACCGGCCTTCCCATGGAATTGAGGAAGGAGGTGATTCAACCCAGACTTCAGTTCGAATTGGACACCGTCGGAAAGCTCAGGTAGCTTCACCGCCAATGGTTATTGAGCCAAATATGGTACAGTCAATTGTCTCAGTGTCTATTGAGCCATCTCTTCAAGTTCAGGAATGCCTTCGGACTCAAAATCAGAAAGGGAAGAATCCAGGTTTTAATGGTAACTCACGAAAGATAGCACGAGCTTCACGACACAACCTAGAGATCGTCCTTTCAATTTCTGGAACAAAAGCAACAAGAGATGGATTAGTAGCTCGGGTATGAACCATTCAAGTGGTTCATACCCAGGAATAGTAATACTATGTAAACACAAAGAAATAACCGAGTCCCGACAACGGCGCCAAATTTGACGAGCACTTTTATGTCGTGGTAAAAGCGTTGTCAAAGAAAAATCCTAACTTCCAAACCTAAGTATAATGAAAGCAAGGTCGTACCACAGACACTCAGATTTCCAGTGTTTAAATAATATTACTAGAGTAATAAAAGGGGATTTTCAGATTTCAAGCTATTAATCTAAAAAAAAACAAGTAAAATAATTGAGTTTTCAAGTAGAAAGAAAGCGTCCAACTAGCTTCGTATCCATTGCATACATGAGTATTGATCCTTGATTATTCTTATTTCAATTCTCTTGACTAATCTATTGTGAATTCATAGAATTCAAGCTCAAAGTGGTTATTAATATGCATCGCATTTAATAACCTTTTAACCAATTATCCTAGAAAACCTTCTAAGTCAAATTGATCATGCGAAGTTTAGTTCAAAGCATTCAATAGAAACATCGTTCATAAATTCCACCGCATATTCATGAAGTTTTGTGATTGAATTCTCCTCCTTTGATTAACCTTATTCCACCGTACATAAGTCTAATCAAAGGATTCATCCATGAACAACCAAATTCCACCGTATATTTAGTTATTCTAGTTGTAATTCAACCTAGAAATCAAAAGAGGTGATCAAGCTATTAAAATCCTAAGTGAATCTAATCAATTAAGCATGGAGTAATTCAATCTAGTCAAGGCAAGTTGAAATAATTCAAATATCACAAACAATCATGCATACAATTTCAACTAACTAGTTGGACATCGGAAATTAGCTAGAAAACGACATTAAAGAAGAAATCAAACTTACAAGAGTCAGGTTTCTCTTCAAATCCTTCCCCAAGGTTTTTGTCTCCCAAAGTTCTATCTAAAGTTGAATAACGTAATAATGCTTCACCAAAATAAAACCGTAAAGAGTATTTATATCATAATCTAAAACCATCCTAAAATAATAATAAGTCGGCCTAAAGATAAACCGAAGCTCGAAATCAGTGTCGGATCAACGCGTGTTGGGCGCGGTCAAAACCCCCTAGGCGCGGTCGCGCTCCGGCCTACCTTGTCCACGCGCAGCCTGCAGTGACTCCATCTCCTCGGTGCGGTCTAGGTTTCGTGAGCGCCCTCATGCTGGCCTGTCCTTAGTCATGCCTTGACACTTCAATTTTCTCCACCGGTTTCTTTATTCCTTGATCTTGTTCCTAGCTCCATAGCTCCGGTCCCTTACCTGACATCCACCAAGCTCACCTCTCAATCCTGAAATGAAACAGAAAAAAGAACGTAGATTCCGAACTAAACTAAAACAAAACTACGAATTAAGGTGAAAATCTAGCTAAAAATGCATGAAAAGAGAATAGAAACATGCTCTAAAACCTATAACTATATGCTTTATCACCCAACCTGCTAGTTGTGCCCAAGTTGGCAAGGTCCTTGTATTTCGTACCTCTTTATCCTTGAGTTCTAAGGAGACAGGAAACAACACCTGGTGTATGACATGTGGCCATGCGATCTCAGCGTGATTAACGGCCACCCATGGTCATGGTTTAGCTGTAGAGGATCATCCTCAATTCTGACCTTATCCGAGGTGGTCGCATGGCTGTTTGACACACCTCCCTACTTTATTTCTAAGGCTTGAGGCCTTATAAGCGCTATCCCATGCCAACCCGAGGACTTCCCACGAGTTCACCCATCTTGGTATTACTCTCTCACTTGCACGCTTAACTTTAGAGTTTTTTGTCCTCACTCGAACCTTGAAGAGAAAGAGCTCTTGTTGACATCGATAACACGTTCATCCCTTATAAACCACTAAGGTGTTACAATCTCCCCCACTTAAACACTTGACTTCCTCGTCAAGGCCCAAGAACCGCCCTCTAGGACAAGTACACTCGTGAACTAGAGTCGTCTCTGATACCATTTGTAAGGCCCGAGGCCTTAGAAGTGTTATCCCATACCAACCTGATGACTTCCCAAGAGGTCACCCATCCTGGTATTACTCTCGTCCTTTCACGCTTAACTTTGGAGTTTTTTGTCCTCAGTCGAACCCTGGAAACGAACAGCTCTTGTTAACATGGAGAGCACATCAGTCCTTTATAAACCACCGAGGTGTTACAGCTAGTTGGATTGTCAATACAGAGGATCACTTCTTTATAAATAGTTGGGTATTTCTCCTTAATTAGGTGCAATTTCTTGGTCATTCAATAAGAAAACACGCATCACTTAGTCTACTATATGGATTTGGAATTCATAGTATCGACTTCGGTTGGGAAAGGGTTGAGTAGTTTAGAAACTTGGTTTACAAAATTACCCTTTGGCCAAAACATATCTCTCCTATCTTGATTCATTGTGATATTATTACGGCATTAGCTAAAGCCTATTGTCATATAACACAATGGAAAATCAAGGTACTTAGGCATGAGACATAACACAATTCGTGAATTGATCTTTGTTGGGGTGGTCTCGGTTGAGATTGTTAGGTCTCAACAAAATTTGGAAAATCACTGGATGATGAAATTAGCCAAGAACTTGGTCTTCAATTTGGTATTAGGGATCAAATTGAAATCCATAAAATTTTCGGAATGTAGGAATCAATTCGACCTTTCTATGATAGTAAGGCTAGAATTCAATTTGGAAAGCCTAAAAGATGAAAGACAATGCACCAATATTGTATATGTCCCTAAAGTAGGTGCTAGCTTGCAAGAAAAGAAGTTTGAGGATGCCATCCCATCTTGTTATTGAGATCTTTGAAAAACGTTTTCTTGCAAGAACACGAAATAAATTCTTGCCTATCCAAGAGTTAAGTAGGATGTTTTAAGGTAGTTTTGAGGATTTTTACTACTATGCTCTTGTGAAGAGACATCGACCTAAGCCGTTAACAAGGTCAAAGGTGTGCTTTTATTTGTCTAAAGTAAGATGCGTGTTTTTTATGTTTGTGGTCTCAAAAAGGTGTGATTGATTCAATTCTGTATGACACCTTGATTTTCGAGGCTATGAAGGATGATTTAAATAAATAGAAAAAAAAGAGGCTAATTAGGTGGATATTAAGGAGGATGTGAAAATTAGGTAAATAGCAAAAAAAAACCATCACCCACCCTCCACCCCACTCCCACCGAGTTGACTCGGTTGTTGACCGGGTTGACTCACCTGTTGACCGAGTTGACTCGATCATTGACCGTTGACCGACGTTGACCATCATCACAATCATCACTATCATCACTTTCAAAACCGTCATCACCGTCCTCACAATTGTTTCACCGTCATCACAATTTTTTTTCACCGTCATCACAAATTTTTGATGACAAAAAGTGTAATCAAAGGTAAAAAGTGTTATCAAAATGTCTTAATGACACTTTTTTATGACAAAAAGTATCGTCAAAGGCATTCAACCACATAAAAACAACCGTCATCACTGTCATCACAATTTATTTCACCGTCATCACAATTTTTTTTCACTGTCATCACAATTTTTTGATGACAAAAAGTGTAATAAAAGGCAAAAAATGTCATCAAAATGTCTTGATGACAAATTTTTTATAACAAAAAGTATCATCAAAGGCATTCAAGCATATAAAAACAACCGTCATCACACGGTTCGAACCGTCATCAACTGTCATCAATTGTCATCGTTACTTGATGACGATTTGATTGTCATCAACTATCATCTCTACTTGATAACGGTTCGATTAATTTGTCATCAAAAGGGCCTTGATGACAAACAAGTGTCATCAAACTGTCATCACTACTTGATGATGGTTTGATCGTCATCAACTATTTGATGACGGTTCGATTGTCATCAATTATCATCACTACTTGATGACGGTTAGATAAATTTGTCATCAAAAGAGCCTTGATGACAATGGTCTTGAAGACAAACAACCGTCATCAAGTGTCATCACTCAAAGTTTGTTCGTTTTTAGCATCACCACATAAAAATAGTTGTCATCACCGCTTAAAAAACAATTGTCATCACAAATAAAGAAAACAAAGTTGTCATCAAATATTTATCATCACGTTTAATTTTTTAGTGTCATCACATATAATTTTTAGTATCATTATTTAAAGTGTCATCAAATATGTGTCATCACGTACGATTTTTTCATCAACTGTCATCACTACTTGATGACGGTTTGATTGTCATCAACTATCATCTCTACTTGATGACGGTTCGATTAATTTGTCATCAAAAGGGCCTTGATGACAAACAAGTGTCATCAAACTATCATCAATAAAGCATCATCAAATATGTGTCATCACTATCATCACTGTCATCACTACTTGATGACGGTTTGATTGTCATCAACTATCATCATAAATTTCATCTCTACTTGATGACGGTTCGATTCTCATGAATCGTCATCGCTATTTGATGACGGTTCGATTGTCATCAATTATCATCACTACTTGATGATGGTTCGATTAATTCGTCATCAAAAGAGCCTTGATAACAAAAAAGTGTCATCAAACTGTCATCACTTAAGGTTTTTTTGTTTTTATCTTCACCGCATAAAAATAGTTGTCATCACCGCATAAAAAAAACAAAGTTGTCATTAAACATCTATCATCACTTGTCATCACTACTTGATGACGGTTCGATTGTCAATTTGTCATCAAAAGGGTCTTGATGACAAACAAGTCTCATAAAAAAAATTGTCATCAAGTGTCATCACATGTTTTTAAACGGCCTTGATGACATTCAAGCACATAAAAACAACTATAATAAACACATAAAAACAAAGTTGTCATCAAATAACATCACTTGTCATCAAAAAAAATATTAATAGCCTATGTGGGATTTGAACCCACATCATTATTTCTTAAGAAAAATGCTCTACCATTTGAGCTAATAGGCTAAATACATTTTACAATAAAAATAGATCCTAAATTAAATTATACCATTTGTGTTTGGATAAACAAGCACATAAATTCTGACCAAAAAAAAACAAGCACATAAATTAGAAAGATTTATGGGCTTATTTATCTCACTAGTATATATATGAATCCAAACACAATTATATAACTTCACAGTAGTCCCAAACATTCAATGTTGTCAATAACATAGTTTATGGTAAAATCAATCACAATTCCAGGTTTGCATTCATAATATATCATACAATTAACGAGTGTGGTTTATGGTTATCAATCATTATCATTAACAATTAAAATACGACAGTATCATTGTTAAAGAGTGAGACTTTTGCCAATTACCATCCAGAGCAACTACTTGCATAAAACTTTAAACATCAATTAGCAAGTCAAGTGGACCAAAGGTTCAATGTGACAGCCAAGCCTGAAGTCAGCAAGTGATTGAATGCTATTGTGACCTTCATTTTAACATTCCAAAAAACGCCATTTTAAAACAAATGAACTAAAACAGCATAATGCAAACACATAAAAGTCCATATTGATTAGCCGATCAAAGATCAGAAGCCAGTATATGCACATCTCCTTATTATATCCCTCAATCAAAATAAGCATCTAAAGATATTTTTGGACTAAGAAATTCTCAGTTACCTGCATCCCAGCATCCAAAACATCACCATTGTTAGTCCCCAACAACCCCTTTCATTGTCATCATCATCTTAGTCGCTGCCAGATCCGTTCTTCTTGCCAAAGACGATCACCTAAAGCTTGTCATATCCACCCAGTACTCCAGCACCAGCAACTGCACACAAGATGAAAGAAGAGGGATTTGGCACCGTCGTTCTTCAGGATCTGGTGTTTGCACCAGCATCATCATCATTCTTCTACGAACTAGCATCATGTTTGTAAGGTGTTTGCACCAGCATCTTCCAACGAATAAACACCGAAAAATGCTCGACCAAATCCATCACAGAGGAAGAACCAGATCGAGCCTAATGCCAATTGTCCGGCTACGAAGAAGATTTCCTCCGACGGTGAATTTAGGGTTCCGCTCCGCACCCCTTCCAAGCACCAAATCAACGATCACTCTTCATTAGCAAGCAAGACATCCATTACTCAAAATCTTCGATGATTTCAACTCAAAAGCAAGAGATGACGGAGATAATCAACAAATCAATTGTTTTCTCGATTTGATGCTTATCCGTCCACCAGCACTCCACACGCGGCTCCAATCGTCGGCGGAGACCACACGCGATCCAAATCAATCATCGAAAACATGAAATCGTCCTCCGATCTCCTCCATCAATTCTCGAGTTCGCCGGATCAATAGAAGGAACTAGAGAGAATCAAGACGAAGTTACGGACTCGGGAGAAAAGAATCGGACGAGGTGAGAGGAGAAAGAGTTTAGGGAGGTGAGAGAAAATAAAAGGAGGGTTTTTATACTTAACAAAAACCTAAAAAAATAATTTTGATTACAAGCGCCTAATTAGGTTAATATTTTTTGCCCCTTTAGCAAATTCTTGCAGGCTATGAAATGTCTAATTTTACTAATGCCTTAATTCAATTATTTTGATATTATGGCATATGCACATTCTTGTATAGTGAGTTTTTGTATAAGTTTTCAAGAATTATACTAAAATCGAGAAGAAATGTTAGTGATTATCACATTTAGTACTCATTTAGTATGATTATTGATTGCTGTAGGTTCGAATATTTAGGGTTGGCCACATATGAGTGGTGCAACAAATGGGTGTGTGCTTGGTCTGGACTAATTACTAGAAGAATCTAACAAGGAAATGTTTGTCAAGTCCAAAATAAGGTTCATCTAACCTCACTATTGGAAAACGCGCATATAGCCAGGAAATTATAGCCAGGAAATTCCGGGGTGGTTAAGTTTGTGGGTAATTGCCACAACATCCCCCTCAAATCTCAAATTTTCTAGCTGTTTACCCAGAAAAATCATGGTTGGGGCTATTTTTGCGGGAATATTGTCGCAAAATATACACACAACTAAGTTCGATTTTAAGTTTGTGGCCATATAGCCATGAAAATATGGGTTGCAGCTATACTTGCGGCCATATTGATGCGAATATATTACGAAGCTAAATTCGGTTCTAAATTTGTGGGAAAATTGTCGCGAAATAATCACACAACCAAGTTCGATTATAAGTTTGTGGCCATATAACCATAAAAATATGTGTTGCGGCTATAGTTGCGACTATATTGCCGCGATTAACTTACATAGGTAGATTTGGTTCTAAGTTTGTGGCTAATATGACGCAAATTAATGAGTTTTTTTATTAAGGATAGAAAAGTTCTTCATTTCATGTCTAACTTTGTTTGTTTGGAAAAATCTACAAAAATAGTCACGAAATTAACCACAAGTTCTTCATTTCGTGAGAAATCTACAGAAACAACCACAAGACTAGCCACGAGTTCTTGAGACTAGCCACGAGTTCTTCATTTCGTCAGAAATCTACAAAAACAACCACAAGACTAGCCACGAGTTCTTGATATTCGCCAGGAGTTCTTCATTTCGTTTGAAACAAATGAATCTCCATTCTAGATTTATATAAGTGAAAAGGGAAGGTTGAAAAAACAATTCGTTTCTAAGAAATGAATCTCCATTCTAGATTTATAAGTGAAAAAGGAAGGTTGTAAAAAAATGGGGGATTGGAAAAATCTACAAAAATAGTCACGAAATTAACCATAAGTTCTTCATTTCGTGAGAAATCTACAAAAACAACCACAAGACTAGCCACGAGTTCTTGAGACTAGCCACGAGTTCTTCATTTCGTTTCAAACAAATGAATCTCCATTCTAGATTTATATAAGTGAAAAGGGAAGGTTGAAAAAAAAATTCGTTTCTAAGAAATGAATCTCCATTCTAGATTTATAAGTGAAAAAGGAAGGTTGTAAAAAAAATGGGGATTGCTATCCCCAAGAGTAGAACCCACAACCTCTCACAACCTAAACACCCAAAGACACCCGAACCAGTTATGCTAGCCACTCTTTCAAACTTATAAGGGAAAGAGTTGTATTAAATTTCTCCCGCGTGACAAAATCATCTCCAACCCGGTTCGTTTTTGTTCGATTTTAATTAAAATTGTCCGGTTCACCTTGTTTTAGGGTTCATAAAAATGTAAATAAACCGGTTCCGTAATTCTTATAATTTTTATGATTTTATGAAGCTATAATATATGATTTTTGTATAATTTATTATTTTTTAAATAATAAATTCATGTCGACTTAGATTAATTAGAACTGGGTAAAAAATGGATTAGAATATGGTAAAAGGGTCCGATTTTGGCCTTTATATAATCTAAGGTATTTTATCATATAGTTTTAAGAGATTTATTCTTGGCATATGTATTTTATAAAAATAGACTAGCTATCGAACCACATGATTAGTTTTATAAAATAACTTGGTTTATGAAAACATTATTTTCAACCCTAAACCCTAAACCCTAAACCCTAAACCCTAAACCCTATACCCTATACCCTAAACCCTAATAAGAAAACGATATAATCCCTTAGAGTCGTTCATTCTTATAAGAAAAAGTTATATTCCTTTAAAATCGTTCATTTTTATAAGAAATCATTATATTTCTTTAGAATCATTCAATCTTATAAGAAAATGTTATGTTCTTTTAAAATCGTTCATTCTTATAAGAAATCGTTATATTCCTTTAGAATCATTCATTCTTATAAGAAAACGTTATATTCCTTTTGAATCCTTCATTCTTATAAGAAATCGTTACATTCCTTTAGAGTCGTTCATTCTTATAAGAACTGATTATATTCCTTTTGAATCCTTCATTCTTATAAGAAATCGTTACATTCCTTTAGAATTCTTAATTCTTATAATAAATCGTTACATTCTTTTAAATCCTTCATTCTTATAAGAAATCGTTACATTCATTTAAAGTTGTTCATTCTAACAAGAAAACGTTATAATCCCTTAGAGTCGTT
Organism: Fallopia convolvulus; assembly: GCA_964016875.1. NCBI lineage: Eukaryota > Viridiplantae > Streptophyta > Magnoliopsida > Caryophyllales > Polygonaceae > Fallopia > Fallopia convolvulus. The sequence continues at coordinate 6,594,060 of OZ024718.1, read as the reverse complement.
CATTCTAATAAGAAAAAGTTATATTGCTTTAGAATTCATTTTTATCAGAAATCATTATATTTCTTTAGAATCGTTCATTCTTATAAGAAAACGTTATATTCTTTTAGAATTGTTCATTCTTATAAGAAATTAATATATTCCTTTATAATCGTTCATTCTAATAAGAAATCATTATATTCTTTTAGAATCCTTCATTCTTATAAGAAATCGTTACATTCCTTTTGAATCCTTCATTCTTATAAGAAATCGTTACATTCCTTTTGAATCCTTCATTCTTATAAGAAATCGTTACATTCCTTTAGAGTCGTTCATTCTTATAAGAAATCATTATATTCATTTAGGATCATTCATTCTAATAAGAAATTGTAATATTTTTAGAGTGGTTCATTCTTATAAGAAAACGTTATATTCTTTTAGAATCGTTTATTCTTATAAGACATCATTATATTAATTTAGCATCATTCATTCTTATAAGAAAATGTTATATTCCTTTAGAGTCGTTCATTCTTATAAGAAATCATTATATTCATTCAGGATCATTCGTTCTTATAAGAAATTGTTATATTTCTTTAGAACAGTTCACATGTTATGATTAAAGTTTAAGATTAAAAAAACCTAAACCTCTTTGATGATCTTCATATACTTGATGTTAATAAGTACACACCAAGGGTTCGAGGGCGGAGCCCCCTAGTAGGGGTTTGGGGGGCAACACAATGTTTTATGTATTGAAGATTTATTTTATTATCATGTTAGATTAATATCGGTTTATGTATAAAATTTTCAAGTTCACACTTTTAATTATTATACATCTAGATAGGAAAGTGTATATATAGGAAAGTGTTTTAATTATTTAGATTATTTGTATATAGAAAAGTGTATTAGATTAAAGATGTTTTTTAAAAAAATAATTGCTAATTTAATTATTTAGAACATTTGGTTTAGGAGGGAAAAAAAGGAAAATATTTGGTTAAAAAATTTTGGCCGGGCTGGAAATATTACAAGGAGGAAAGTTTTGGTTAAAAAAAAATTTGGGCAAGCTGAAAATGAAATATTGGGCGGGATATATAATACATTAGGCGGGAAATAAAATCAATTGTGAGGGAAATGAAAATTTGGGTTTAAAATTTTCCCGGTTAACTATGTAGTGGGCTGAAATAAGGCCCATATTATCAAACCTTAGAGACGCCCCTCTCACTGCCCCTCTCACTTCACCTGTCTCTTTCTTCTTACCCTAGGAATGAAACCCGACAGAGAATCAGGAACGACGGCAGACTCGGGAGAAAGAATTCGGATTTTCCACCGCCGACATATCTTCTCCGCCTCGTCAAAGTCTACAAAACCCTAGGAAGGAAGCCCGAGAGAGAGAATCAGGAACGACGGCGGACTCGGGGAGAAAGAATTCAGATTCTTCACCGCCGGCATATCTTCTCTGCCTCATCAAAGTCTACAAATTCGTCTCCAATTGATCGGTTTGAACTTGTCCTTCTCAATTGCATTTTGCTTCTTATCTCTTTGTGTCAACTGTTGTTCTTTTCTGGGAAAGATCAAATTTTCATTGTTTTTGTGCCGCTGGCTGAGAACTCCCGGCCGCCCGTGGTGGCGGCCGCTCCCGCGCCCCCCGCTAGCTGAGAAAGATCAACTATTGTTCTTTTCTTATCTCTTTGTTTCAACCGGTTTGAACTTGTCCTTCTCAATTCCATGTTTCAACCTATTTTGAGGGAGTAGTATTGATTTTTTTGTGATTTTTCTTCATGTGAGCAGCTAAGAAGGCTACTTCGGCCGATGATATAGTTGTTCATAAACCAGTCCAAGTTCATTAAACAACTTGGGGGACTAAGAATCAGGAAGGACGGCGGACTAAGAATTCATATTCTTCACCGCCTGCATATCTTTTCCGCCTCGTCAAAGTCTACAAGTTTGTCTCCAAAACTGATTTCATCTGTTTCAAATTTGTTAATTTCTCATTTTAATCTATCCATCCTTGGATCTTCTTTGTTCTTGCAAGAAACTGGAATAAGTCATCTTTCTCTACTCTTGCAATTAATTAATTTTAATCAATGCTGATCTGTTTTCCAAAGATAAAGATGTGTATCATCACCAAACCAATTATTGCATCTAAATCTGAATTTGCAATGTTATATTAAAGTGTTTTATTCTTTTCTTTTCTTTTTATCAGCAAATGAATATAGTGTCTCTTTAGACTGCAAAAGAAAGTGGTGCTCTTAAAGAAGCCAAGGATAAGCTCGAGAGGAAGGTAGAAGAACTGACATCTCGTCTCTAATATGAAAAACGCCAAAGGGTAATGCATCAGAATATTCTTCACCGTTGAACTTGTCGCTCTCAGTTGAATTTTATTTTCTAATGTCTATTATGTATACCGGCGCACCGCCAGTGGGGGCAGCCTCCCTCCTGCACCCCCACCTGTCTCTGCCACTGTTTCTTGCCCCAATCTCCGTGTATTTAATGGTATTCTCGCTGTATGAATACTCCATGGATGTTGATTGAATGCACTTGTTGATATACATGTTGCTCTATATAAATATCTTGTTCACAGTTGTTGAAAGTCCTTTCTTCTAGATTATTTCAGAATGCTCTTAAGGGTCCATTTTTTTACTAGAGAATCCATGTTGTTGCTATTATTGTGTGTGGATCATAATTTTGTTTACCATTGTATCAAATGCTTTATTGATGCTCCTTTGATTTGTTGATGGAGAAGTGGAGAGCAAATTTGCTCATTTTCTTGTTGTTGATCTGTTGCTGATGATCTGAATTCGGATACCATTTTCTTTTTTTTATACCTACTATCTAAACATTGTATTTTTGTATGCAATAGGAGTTGGACTACCTTGTTGGAGCAGTCTCAAGTCTCAACCCCAAAGAGACCAAGATGTTTTTTTGTATTGTTGAATGTAATATAAGGTGGTTTTTTGATGGTTTGTATTAGGGTGTTGGTGGATAAAGCTAGTTGTTTTTTATGAATAATTTGGTACTATTTAAATTGTTGTAAGATATTTTATTTAAGTTGTAATTATATTTGCATTTTGTATAATATATGTATATGATTTGGAAATTATAATATATATTTGGTATTGAATATATAATGATGGATCATAATATTATGATTTTTAAAATTCTAAATATATAATAATATAACCACAAATTTTCACACTAAATGTTTCGTAGCCAATTTTCATGCTAAGGTCATGCAATGTATTCTACCAATTCGTAGCCAAATTTCATGCTAAAGGCCACAACTTTATCCACCAAATCTATTCGAGGCAAATTTTGAGACTAAATGGCCACGACATGTGGTTGATGAACATGATTTATCTCTCCCGAATTTAGCCAGAAAAATACTTCGACGCTAACTTTATGGTAAAATAGACTCAAACTTAGCCACGAAGTGTCTCTGGCTATACCATGTATTTAGCCGAACATGATTTTCGTACCCAATATTGTGGTTAAATAGGCACGACTCAAAAGTTTGTGGGTAGTGTTCACGCTATGCTATACCCGCGAGCTTTTTAACCACAAACTTTTCGTCCTGGGAAAACTGGTGGCTACCGTTGTGGCGAAGTCTATTTCCTGGCTAACTTTGTGGCTTATCGCGTGGGCCAGTAAGATGCGTGTTTCCCGGCTTCGCACTACGATGCAATTTGCATCGTGTTGGTAAATGTTGTTTGGACTGTTTTGACTATAACATTTTATTTACTCCATCATTTTTGAGAGTATCAAGCATTTGGTTATTTAGACCATCATGAGTGGTTTTGATGCTTAAACACCGAACTAACATGACTTGGCCAAGCTAGCCAGGCTAACCGCATCGCCAACGGCCATGGGCCGAACCCTTGGATTTCCATGAGCATTTGGGTGGTTTAATTTCCCTCCCACGGTACATGTGGCAAGGCAACATGTGTTTCTTATAGAGGGTTTGTGGGCCGGCGTTTTGGGATTCTATTTACGGACAAAGCCCACAAGACTCAATCTTATCCATTCCAGAGAGGGTCGCACAGAATTTTGTATACGAAGGTTTGTTCGAAATATCTAAAATTATTGGATATTTTTTGTGCCAGCGTGACATGACCTATCTTCTGATGGGTTACAACTTCACAATTTAGATGTTTGAATTGAAACTCTATATTTTCATCGGAGCTAGGACTCCCAAAAACATACATCAACGTGACGGTGCAAAATAAAAATCTTATGATATAACAAACTGGGGGCGAAATTCATTCTAAGAAAATTGCAGTGTTTTAATGATTCAATTATCCATTTACGCCCACACCTTTGGAAATTTCACATAAAAATCATGTCTTTAGAGAAATAATCAACTAAGTCGGACACGAAACTAAAATCCCGCACTCCGTGGAACCATGGCCTCTGATTTTGATCCCCACCTTACCCACACCTTATCCGGCCAGCTTTTATACAAGGACAGTTTAATTAGATAATGACCGATCAATTAAACTCATTTGTGCTTATCCATTTAAAATTACTGTTAGCACATGTTTCTCAATTTTCCCACATTTTAAAGATGATTAGATTATTGAAACGTTCACAAGATTCGTAACAAGTGATATGCCGACAACAGCTAGCCATGTTTCTCCTATATAAACTTGTGTTGTGACCCTTTGGTTAGTCCATCGCTTATCACACAATTCATTTGCCTTCATTCATCACTGCCTCTTTCATATATTTTTCCTAGGCGCGCCTCTTTTTCGATCACTTGACAATGAACACAGCCGAGAAAGCTTGCCACCAAACTGATCCTAAAAGTGTTGCCAATAAGCAACCACCAAATGCCTCCACTTCGTCACACAAGTTAAATCATTTGATACTTCAAAACCCTTCTTTGGTACGTTAATGCTCTGGCCCAACCTTTTATTTTTATCTTGATGATTTATTCTTAGAGCCCGTTTGATTGCAAACTACGAAATATAATTAAAATTCACAAATGTAGTCTATTTTTGGGTTATGATACATTCATGGAAATTTTCATCTAGCCATGCCGCCTCTCAAATAATTAGTTGCTAGCTTAAGTCGCGAGCAAAGTTAAAAATATTCGTTAAAGTTAAAAATATTTGTTAATGGCTCATGACACATGAGTGAACTAGATTTGTTTCGTTTCATTTCCATTTCCATAGTTTGCAACCAAGTTGTTTAATGCGTGATTTGCTAGAGTATATATTAGTATTTTGCTGTGTAGTTTGAAGGTGATAATCAGGTTCAAGTCGCAGAGAAGGTGAAGAGTGTAAGCGAGAGAATGAAGAATCTTGGGGATGATTCTATGGAAGAACTAGTCATGGTTGATACCATTCAGAGGCTCGGAATCGACCATCTCTTTCAAGAAGAGATAACTGCGGTTCTTGATAAGCATTATTTGGAATGTTTTAGCCAATCAAATGGTGTTGATTGTGGCAGCAATGACCTCCATGAAGTTTCTCTTCGATTTCGGCTACTTAGACATGAAGGATATCACATCTCTGCTCGTAAGTACATTTGTCACTTCGAATTTGTGTATGGTGGTGCACGTTGTACATGTTTTGGGTCGACCCATTACACATTGGACTAGTTAAGAAACCCTAGTCCACCTTTATAATCCACTCATTTTGAATGAATAAAGTTAAATTTGCTAATATTTTTCTATAAAATATACTAGGCTTTTTATATAGTATATAATTTAGTTTATACTTTTCACCAATGAAAGCAAATCTAGGGTATATTTTTCTACGTTGGACACGGTTTCTAGTCAACCCAAGTAAATATATATATTATGCTTGTCAACTGTATTTGATTAGGTCATTTTGGGTTTCAAGATAAAACATTCATAAAAAGTACCAACTCATATATATATCCTCTTAACATTGCAGATACATTTAAGGGTTTCCTAGACCAAGATATGAAGTTCAATGAGCATCTTAGGAAGGACACACAAGGGCTGATGAGTTTGTTCGAGGCATCTCAGATGAGCACGCAAGGGGAGTGTATACTCGACGAAGCCAATGAGTTTAGCAAGCGGATTCTTAGCGCGTCGTTGGAGAAACTCGACGAATCTTCCACCATGCTTGTGCAAAATGCGTTGAAGCATCCGCTCCAGAAGACAACGGCCAGGTTTATTGCACAGAATTTACTCAGTACTCTCTCATCTGCAAATGGATGGAGAAATGAGCTTCAAGAGCTTGCCAAAATGGATTTCAACAAGGCTCGAAACATATATAACAATGAAATCCATCAGATTTCCAAGTAAGCTAAATTGATATAATTAAACCAAGATGGGGTGCCCTTATCACCCTCCAGATTCTATTGTAACGGAACCACACTGGGTCAATGTTGTTGTAACTATGTTGCACTTTTGATTTTCAGCTGGTGGAATAAAGTGGGATTGGCCAAGGAGTTGAAATTTGCAAGAGACCAGCCTCTGAAATGGCACATGTGGTCCTTGGCAATGCTTCCGGATCCGAGCTTGTCCGAGCAAAGACTAGAGATTACGAAACCGATATCATTTATCTACATCATCGATGACATTTTCGACGTTTATGGAACACCGGAAGATCTCTCCCTCTTTACAGAAGCTGTTAATAGGTAGGTAGTTCACGAAATTAATTGAACTCTTTAGCTAGCCCACACAGAAATGAAAAGGACTACACAGAAGTGACAAAATACATTTCATTATTTGTGATAGAATTGACCTGAAAATGAATGTTCATCATATTGATTGTTTCTCTTTATAATCAATTTGATTCGGCTTTACAAGACAAGACAGCTAGCTTTACTTACATTATCCAGCTGTAATTATATACTTGATTTATTTTGGACTAAATGACAAATTTCCGTACGTAGGTGGGAACTTGACACATTAGATATGTTACCAGACTACATGAAGCTATGTCTCAAGGCTCTCTTCGATGTCACAAATGAAATAAGCTACCGGATTTGGTTGAAGTACGGATTCAATCCTAAAGATTCGTTACAAAAAACAGTATGTTCCAAGACCAACTCCTCCTTTCATTATTGTGATTAATATCATCAGTCCCACCTATTAATTAATTGTGCTCCTTTTATTTTTGTGTTAAATTGCAGTGGAAGGATCTCTTCAACGCGTTCCTTGCTGAGTCCAAATGGTTTACTACAGACTATCTGCCTACAACCACGGAGTACCTTAAGGTAGCGATGGTCACTTCAGGAATTCATGTGGTATTAACTCATATGTACTTCGTCTTAGGCGGAGAAAGCAACACTTGTTTGATCAATGAACGTATCCTTAACAAAGACAACGCAAGGATCATGACATCAACGGCTATGATCCTACGTCTTTGGGATGATCTTGGAAGTTGCGAGGTAGAAACCCGGCCAATCACATTCACCCATCATATATTCAAGACAACATTAATCTCAACTCGATCTATGTTATGTTTAATAGGATGAGGATCAAGATGGCCATGACGGATCCTACATCAAGTGCTACATGAATGAGCATGAAGGCGTGACTAATGAATTTGCAAGAGAACGCGTCGTTGATTTGATTTCGGGTGCATGGAAAAGTCTGAATGAGGAGTTCATGAAATCCCCGTTAGAGTCGTCGTCACCAATGAAAGCTTTCACCAGTGGGTGCCTTAATTTGGCTAGGATGGTCCCTTTGATGTATAGCTACGACGAAAATCATAAGCTTCCCGACTTGGAAAAGTTTGTGACGTCGTTACTCTATCAAAGCTACTAGCTAGTCTAGCTAGCTGGCGCTGAATTGAAACAACAATAATGAAAAGTGTCTGTGGGACACAAAGAAGACACTCAAAAGTCGGAAAAGGAGAAATATCATTTTCTTTTCTACCAAAAAAAATATATTATATATTCTTCTTCTTAGAAGCGATTGTATCAAGCACAAAAAGGTACGATATGTAAGATGGCATCCCTAGTCCTAGATTCTGGAAGGATAAATGGAGTAAGGTTTAAATAAAATAATTTTTTATCTTATAAAATAAAGAATATTTTTCGCTGTGATGATTTAGGTTGGTCTTGTTCCTTTAAGGTGGTCTAATGTTTGCCTTGTAATGAGCTAGTAGCTCATTGTATCAAAAAACTAAATAAATAAATAAAGAATATTTAGAATTCTTGGATCTTTTTTATTTAAGGATTGATGTTTTATCCCTTTGAAGAAGACGATGGTATTTTGGCAATTTCTCGGAAATTACAAAAGTGCATCGCTATTGTAAAAAGTGCATTGCTAAATACCAAAAAGTGCATTAGTAAACCGAAAAAATACAGACAAAAATGAAGCCAGCGGACACACGCTCCATGTTAGATTCATTGTAAAAGTGCATCGTTATGGTGGAAAAATGCATTGCGAAATATCAAAAAGTACATTACTAAACCAAAAAATGCAAACAAAAATAAAGCGCATGGTTGCGTGTGCTTCATGTTTAATGCATCATTATTGTGGAAAAGTGCATTATGAAACTAGTAAAAGTGCATCATCTTGGACGTTCGATTAACTGAATTCCAAATCAACTCAACCGTTTTTTCCTAATTTTTCGGTTTAGTAATTTACTTTTACCGATTTCGTAATGCACTTTTTCACCATAACAATGCACTTTTGTAATTTTAGAGAAATTAAGAAAATATCATTGCGTCCCTAAAAGGGATAGAACATCAGCCCTTAGATCAAGAAGATCCAAGAGGTTCTAAATGTTCCTTATTTTATAGGATAAGAAATTGCTTTATAAACATTAATTATCCATAAAATATTAATAAACAAAAAATGCACAAGTGGTTAATAAATTTAAAATCTTTTATAAAAGAAGTATTATGTCAAGTTGTGATTAATATATTAGTTCTTAATCTTATTATATTCTATATAACCTCACTTAAAACTTATTTTTATTGTCATGAGCTCTAAATCTCAGTACATATTATTTCAATTGTTAAAATCATATAAACGTTTATTATTTAAGGGGAAATGACTCGAAATGATATGAACTTAGTTTTAAGCTAAAAATTAATTTGCACTTTAAAAATTGTAAACTCATTTGCACCCTTTTTCTAACGGTGCTCAAATCAAACCCGCGTTGATGGGAGGACTTATTATGTATCGTTGAGTTTTCTTATAACAGGTCTTTTCACTTTGTGACGAATAAGACGCCCTTTGATGTTGTCTATGGGCGTAATCCACACATGCCTCTGGATTTGGTGTCGCATCCACTATATACCGGCGAACACATCGACGCGGCCAACCGTGCCGACGTGGGGTGACATCTCCATGAGTGCACCCGGATCCAACTAGAGCACCGCGCCGACTAATATGCCACCCAACATAACAAGGGGAGTTGAATAATGATCTTCCACCCTTGCGATCTAGTTTGGCTCCACCTTCGGAAGGATATTTCCCGGACCCCCGGAAGACGAAGTTACATCTGAGAGGCGACGGACCCTTTCGAGTCATCGACCTCATAGGGACAATGCTTACAAGATTGACCTCCCAGGCAAGTACAACGTTCACTCTACGATTAATGTCGCTAAACTCTCTCCCTACATCGAGCCCGCTTTCTATGATGAGGAAACGAGGACGTTTCCCACCCAAGGGGGGAGGGTGATGTGACTCGCGCATGGATGCCAACCAAGAGGAGCACGCCATGTCCCTACGCTCGGATGGCCCGGTCACTCATGCATGGACCCGTGCCATAGCACGCCAAAGCCACACAGTCGCTCGTGACTCGCACCTTGGTGAGCCACAGCACACCCTTGAATTTGCTTGTGTGCCTCTTGGTGATCGACGTCAACACCGCAGCCTCAGCGCAACACATGCCCGAGACCACGACATCATGCCCAGCCATCGCTGCTACAATCGTGATGCTTGACACCGTGCCAGCCTCGGTGCCTATGCACAGGGTCCTCGACACTTAAGGTTCTTGCGAGTGTCACCCTTGCGCGTGCCCCTTGCCTTGTCCATGCCGCGCCGCGCCATGTCATGGCCTTGTGGCGACACCTCTGTCCCCTTGGCCACGACATCTATCTTATGTATCTATTTTTAGTACTTCTTTCCATTGTTAGACATTCTATTATTACTTAGCTTATGTTAGTATATCTTATATGAGCTTTATGGGGAGTTGGGTTGTAATAACTGTGATTTTTAAGGATATTTTTGAATTTTTCTCGGATATCCTTTTAACCTCTTTGTCCGTTTTAACGCTTAATCCAATATTTTTGTTGAAATTTAAATCCTAGAAAATTCTTGGTGATATCCTAAAATCACAAAGAAATGATTTTATGGATCGGTGTGAATTCTAGGATTTTTCAGTGGAAAAAGAATATTTATTGGATAAGCCGTCTTTTTAATTATGTACTGTAAAGGATTTAAAATACGAAACGGAAGCCTTAAAAATTGAAGGTAGCGTGATAAAATCATGGACAATTGGTTTTATTGGTCTACATAATTTACGGGATGTTTTTCGTTTAGTAAGCTTTTCCATCCGAGGTACATAATTTTACCGCTTTAATGCGAGCCCCGTTCCGAAACGGGAAATCCCTTATTAACCGACCTTCTCTTGCTTAATTAGGAAGGAACCAGAGAGAGTGGGATTGGGACGGCACATCTTTTCTGCCTTGTCAAAGTCTATCAATTCGTTTCAAAACAAAGGAAGGAACGAGAGTCTTGGACGGGACGACGGACTTGTGAGCACCTTCACCGCCGGCTATATTCTTACCCTACCTCCTCCTTCACCTCACCTTCTTCTTCCTCTCTATAAAACTTGTTGCTGTTGCTGTAAAACCAGCGAGAGAATCAAGACGACAATGGACTCGGGAAGAAGAAAGGATTCGAACTCCTCTTCACCGTCGGTCATCATTTCGCCTCGCCGTACGTCGTCGCCGGCGATCGCTAGCTCCTCCGACCACCACCCACTTCGAGATCTACCGCCGGGCAATACTCGACCACCCTTGGGCTTGGGGATCGAGCCAAAAGAGCCATGGGCTCGAGTAAAGGTATTTACGATCGAAATTAATTAGCGGGTTGATTGCGGAGCCACTGTAAGGACCTTTCGGTTCTGCTTTGCTAATTAAATTTATGGTTTTTATAATCTTGACGTTGATACGGTATCACGGGTTCAAACCGCTCGAGAAACGGACGTCCGGATCTTCAGTATAGTGAATACAAGTTTTGACATCGATTGGCAGGTAAAGGACTTCGGATAATTACTCGGGATTCGTTGTTAATCCGTTTGATCCGAGATTTGGTCACCTTTAAGAACTGTTGCTAATGAACAATTTTTATTTATAAATTGTTTCAAAAGTGAAGCGGATAATTAGTTATAATTCCTCCAAGATGACTCCTTAAAGCATGATAACTAAGGATTTATTATATATCGATATTTGGAAATTAAATCGTTTTTCGATTAGGAAGTTGTAGGATTTGAGTATACAACTAAGAAGTGTTCCGTGAGCTCGTTGTTGAGAAATCCTTTTGTTATATTTGGCAGAAGGATGATAAAGATTACTGTTGGAATTGCCAAAGACGTTGAGCACGCCTTCTAAGGCAAGTGGACGATTCTCTCTTGCGTTATTGTTATTAAATAAGGAATTGAATCCCATTTAATATTTGCGTTGGGAACAACTTGTATGATTAATAAAATATGATAGGTTGTTGTTTTGTTAGAAATAATGACCATATTGTTATTCATTCAGTTTCGCGCTAGAACTGGATTTAGGTCCGCTGTATGTGACCTTGTATGTTTAGTTGTCTCATGCTGAGACATTGATATGGATTAACCTAGTTTAGGGATGTGAGCTTAGTCTCGGAAGCATCTCTTTAAAACTCGTATTAGGCAGTATCAATATTGATCCCCTAATACTTAGGTCATGACCATGGCCCGCTCTACGCTTGAGGGGTGACTATGCACTCTAGCTAAGTGCATTTATTAATATGTGTTGGTAGTAGATTATGGATGAAACAGGCCCTCTAATCTCTCCATCATTGGGACCCGTACTATTCGTTGTTCAAGGATGAAATATGCCCTCTGACCTCGATAGTATTGTGTTCCATTCAATATGTGTTGGTAGTAGATTATGGATGAAACAGACCCTCTAATCTCTCCATCATTGGGACCCGTGCTATTCGTTGTTCAAGGATGAAACAGGCCCTCTGACCTCGATAGTATTGTGTTCCACCGGCAGTAGTTCGAGCCGATTAAAAGTTGCCAACTTGTTTGTGAAAAGTTTTGAAAGTAATACAAGATAAGTGTGTTAGGCACATTAATGTACCCGAATGATTAGTCTATTCGATAACCATTCTTGCTCCAGGTTATGAATAATTCTTAATCAAACTTTGATTAAGTCAATCTGATTAGTCGACGGAGGCTTTTCAAAATGTGATGTGATTAATATGAGTTCCCAACAATTGTTTATGCTTCTTAAAGGAACCACAAGCGGTGGTGTTCTCTCTCTTGATTATGCAAGTCTCCTTCTTATTCTCTATAAGACTGCTAACTGTTGGATCATAATCCGAGCCTATTCGGATTTGGATGCCAATATGTTTCGGATTTGGATGCCAATATGTTTAGTTACAACCATAAGAACCAAGTTAGGTCTCCGCTTGCTTAGTATTTCATTAGACTAACCCGCCCATTTTCTTTTCTTTTATATGATCGACTGGTGTCCACCGTTGGTATACGACACATCAGGTTCTTCTTGGAAGTTCATTCAAGAGGCAAATTCAGAGGTTTGAAGCTCCAGAAGTTGAAGAAAGGTTTCCAATGGCTATACTTGAGTGAAGATCATGGTTGAACTACTTCAAAGTGAAGCTGAGTTTCAGAAATAAGAACTTAAGGAAGACTGGATGAAGATTTTGTTTAAATAGAAGGTTGTTTTATTTATTTACTAATTCTTTTTAAGTTAAGGCTTGTATAAGATCTTTTATTCTCTTTTCCGCTATAAAGTTTTACTTAATTTTGTTAGGTTTTAAATGGTTTCATTTACCTTGTTCTAGTAAGTTCTGTCAGGTTAAAGCCTTGGGTAGCTTCGGTTTAGTTCTAATCGGGGTTACTGGCAGTAATACCTCCAGGGTAGGAAGGGGGTGTTACATGGGCCTAGTATGCTTGCTATCCCTAGCCGCCACTTCTATGTATTTTTGCCCTACTTTCGATGCCTCCCTATATAAGGGGCCATTGGCATCCAAGACAAGGTTACACATATTATTTTTAACGAGTTATTAGTTGAAACATTGCTCCTTTATCTCGTTTGTGCGTCATCCCTCTCCCGATCTCTCTTCCTCTCAATCTTGCCTCTCTTGGCTAGATTATATCTCATCTCTTCTACTTCCTTAATCTCCTTATCAAAAGAACCTCAAATTCATACAAATCGCTTCTGTAACGCCATTGGAGACCCAATAAGCAGTCAAATTGTTGAAGATCATGCACGTACTCAAATCCTTTTGGATACGTGTTTGCATCAAATGTCTTGGATGCTAGATATTTCTTTAAGTCTTTACCTAGTATAATCTCTCTTATGTGCAAGTTGTTCATATTTAAAATGAATACAGACTTGACTATTGATGAAAACTTTGACAAGCTTTTGAGTTTAACTCAAGACTTATCTATATGTGAAGATGAGATAAAAGAAGAACACCTGGTTGTGATTCCTTTGAATTCTTTTCCCTTTCAGTTTGATGTCTTAAAAGATATTATTAAATATGGTCCTCATGATCTGGTTGTTGTGAAGTTAAGTGAGCCTATCATTTAAAGAATAAGACTCTTAAAGTTCTAAAGATAAAAAAAATGGCAATATAAAGCATGTTGATAAAATTGAGAAAAAAATGAAGCCATGGTAACTAAAGGCAAGAAGATTTCAATATGAAAAAGAAGCACGAGTGCGGTGATGATAATTCTAAGAAAAAGGATAAGTCTAAATTTAAGTAAAAATTATTGTGGTATAAGTGGTCATTACTCTTCTAATTGCCACAACAAAGAAAAGGGATGAGAAAAAAATCTAAAGATAGTAATGATGTGTCAAATGTGTTTGAATGTTGTTTTCACTACTCTCATGAACTACTTATGGTTGCTTCTCCTTGCTCTGAAATCAATTGGATCCTTGATTCTGGGTTCTAAGCATGCTACACCCTGTAGGGGTTTCTTTGATTTTCTGACTCTTTATGATGATAGAATTGCTATGCTTGGGGATCATATCACTTTACATATTAAGGGGGCAAGAACAATTCATATGAGAATGCATGATTAAAAAATTAGAGTGCTTCAGAAAGTAAAAAGGATCCCAAATCTTCGGAGGAACCTTCAATCTGAATCAGTTTTTGATGATCTAAATTGTCAGATTATCACTAAAAAAGGCACAAGGGATGTCACCAGAGATGGGATAGTCCTTATCCATAGCATTAATAAGGGAGTGTTATACCATGTTGTAGCCTATTATACCCAGAAACGTGATTTTTGGAGGCCTAGCCGTTTTAGAAACTCTCGAACACGAAAAATGGCCAAGAAACGCCCGGTCATCCTACTAATACTTTCTAATTTATTGGACAAGAACTCTAATTCCCCCATTATAACGGACGTTTTCCTGTTTAAAATAATACTTTCTCACCATGGACATCCTACTACTTCTCTTATTTTCTCAAGTTTGTGTTAATAATTGTTTGGTTGATATTTTACTATTGAATATATAAATAGACTTTATTAAAGTTAGATATCTATTCTTTTTATTTTTAAAACTTTAAAATAATATTTTATATATATTCACGTTTCCACATTTCCTATGAAATTAGGATCGACGTTTCCCATTTCGTTTCGTGTACTGTTTTCCGTTTTCATGTTCGTGTCCATGTAATATAGGTTGTAGCTATTGTTGAACTTTGCAATACGTACCCCTATAATTTATAGGGGATTGAGGTGCTCCCATGTCAACAAGATCTTTTTCCTTTTCTAAGTTCGAATGAGGACAAAGAGCTCAAAAGTTAAGGTTATAAGGGCAAGAGTATTACTAGGATGGGTGACCTCCTGTGAATTCCTTGGATTGGCATGGGATAACACTTCTAAGGTCTTGTGTTTTACAAACTTAATGTATCCATGGGTGCTCCAAACCTAATAATTTAGAACAGACAAACACTTGGCACTCTAGGATGGGCCATATAGGCAACAAGGGTCTTTAAGCATGATATAATTGTATTGATCCTTGTAATATTGAATTTTGTGAAAATTGTGTGTTGGGAAAGAAGACTTGCCACTTGTTAAGTAAATCAACATATATTGTCTTAAAGCTTATAGAGTATATGCACTCTGGTCTCTAGGGGCTTGCTCAAGTGGGCACTATAAAGGGTAGTAAGTATTTGTTTTCCCTTATAGACTTCTAATCGAGGAAAGTATATATGAGGCTATTTGCTAAAACCGCGAATTATTAAATTACAATAAAAATATATAAAATTTTAAAATTAATAAAAAAAATTAATGCAAACATTTTGCTTACTTAAGTAATATTCCAATATTAATTACATAAGTTTTGAGGTATTTAAGCTAAAAATTAATGCAAACATAAATTTACAAAAAGCTTTTCACAGTTCACTACATCTCAGTCACCATCAATTAACAAAAAGTGATATCCCAATGTAATTTGTGATCTCAGTTAACTACATCAATTATAACAAAAGTTGTTCAGTTACCATCTCAATCACCATTCTTCTTCAAAAATTGATATCACCATCCAATTCACCCACCTAACATACAAAAATAAGAATTGGCTAAACAGCGGACTCAACAACGGCGCAAGGAGATCGAGTGAGAATGCAGGGAGTCGGAGAGAGGCAAAAGGGTAGCGAGATCCAAATTGGTTGATCAGTGAGTCGAGTTAGTAAACAGAGTTCCGAGAACGGAGGGAGTTGGGACTTGAGAGGACTCAACAACGATGCTCGTCTCTTTCCCTGAGAAGCGAGAGGACAAAAGGGTGCTCGATCATTAGGGATTTACGCCTAGGATTATACTAATTTTCCAATATTTAAAAAAACCCAAACATTTTTAAAAAAGCCCCAAATTAATCATCACGTGTCGATCATTAGAGATCTTCACGTGTCGTCATTAACGAATGTCAGTATTGACACCCCATAATTAATCATCATCTTTTGGCCTCAGTATTTGTTCCCAATTTTAACCGTTTGGTTAGATTTGGAATATTTTGACTGAACTGATCTTACCTCTTTTCTTTTTTTTTTATACAATGAACTATTAGTTCATTACAAAGTAAGCATCAGGCCCGGCCCAGAGGGTGGGGCAGAGTGGGCGCAAGCCCAGGACCTATAATTTTTAGGGGCCCAAATTTTTTAAAATGTAGTATATATAAAAGAGTATTTAAAACATCATAAATTACAAGTTGGTCTAGTAAAATAGTGTTTTTATTTTTAATTAAAGAGGTCTTGGGTTCAAATCCCACCACTTTAACTATAATAATTTTTAAATGTGGGCCTACTATATATCTTTTATTTAATTTATCTTTCTTTACTATTAATCATCTTTTATTTAATTTATCTTTCTTTACTATTAATCAATTAGTGTAGTCATGTATTACCATAGTTATTGTAAATGATTCTTATTTATATAATTATCTATATTAGTTACTTTTTATTAGATTTAAAATATATGACATATGCATTTAAAAAAATCTTATTTCTTTTATTCATACATTGTTATATGATGATAGTACCCAATTTTACGTATGTAATGAAGTTAAATTTAGCAAATTATTTTATAAATTCTTTGTATCTTAATATTATAACAAAAACAAATTTATACGAAAGTATTATAAAATTTGAGGAAAAATGTCTAAAAATTATATAAAAAGGGCCATTTTATTGTAATTCGCCCCGGGCATCTAAAATGTATGGACCGGCTCTGGTAAGCATTAGACCGTCTTAAAAAAAGAGAACAAGCCTAAATTATCACAATAAATAAACTCTAAAAAATACAACAACAGAGTATAATGAAAATTGACCTTACCTTTTTAACAAAGAATTATGCCTACTTGCTTATTCAGTTACATATTTATGTATGCGCAACTATCTCGTCCGTACGTCATCTTCTCCAGTTAATTAACTAATAATTGGTTTTAGTTGGAACCTGGTTCGACTTGATACGCTATACTTGTCATGTGTTGTCGTGCTAGTATTAGTTTGGACTATGAACACGGCGTCTCTGATTATCAGTAACACTTGTTCACAATGAGGCAGGAGATTTTGAACAAACCTTAAACGAGTCAAGCTCAACCTTAGAACACAAAAAAAAAAACAATTCTTTTTTTTAGCACGAAAAAAAAAACCACAATTGTCGGTGACATGACATCAATGGTATAATTGTTCTAAAAATCTCTACCTAGTTCCGTCTAGATCCTGCCTGGGGGCTAGAAGGTGCTAACCCGCTTAACCTTTCAGCCCGTCTAAGAGACCATATGAAATTTTAACGCCCGTTTAGACCGCCTAGGTACTAGGCAATTCCTCTCCGTCTAGGGTCCACTTTTTAACAGTAATGGTATTGTTTATAATTTTTAATACTGCATCACTTGATCTTGAGGTGAGTCAGAGTTTTTCTTTCTTTTCTAAACAAAACCTTTTGATTCTCTCCTAAAATAAGCTCTTCCAACTGGCTAGATCGATCTTGGTACGCGCTTTCCTTAAATAGAGCTTCGCCAGAATTTTGGTGTCCACAACTTCTCCAATAATTCTTCTTGTCGCGAATTTATTATGTGCAATTTAAGTGGTGGACTTTGCGCATGTTTGGAACCATCAAGACGTCACAACATAACAATCACCAAACCTAAAAACAAGGTATGACCAAACGCGTTAGATAATGGACATAACGGCTGGGAAAAAAAAGTACAAACAAACATGTTTGATTGCGAAATTACGCCTTATCACTACGTTGAGATACGAAGAGAACGAAGGAGACTAAGGTAGTAACAAAATTAATGCGATCTTTTGAAAGCACAAGAATCCTCTTCCTAAGTAAAGCAAACAAAAATCAGCGAAATTTGTATGCCTTGGCGGGAAAAAATAAAACAATTCCCACCACTCACAGTTTGCCCTCAACAAACAAAACACCAGAAAAATGTACTCAGCTTTATAGCAATCTTCTCATTCAATACACACTAAACAGTGGCAAGAATTCTTCACAGCTCCCTAGAAGATTGGACTGTACACTAAACAGTAGCAAATTTGTTTTACTCCGTAATTTGTTTTAGTTGGAACATTTTTTGACTTCAGACGCTGGAGACGTCCCTGTTTAATAACGTCATGGTACGTACTATGGCAGGCACCAAACAGGTCCAATAATTCAGAGATTTCAAACAAAAACGAGTCACGAGGCTCAACCGTCGTCGATCACCAAAAGCACAATTCTATGTATTTTCATTGTAATAAGGAACAACATTGATCCAGTCAGGTTTCACTACAGTGGAATCTAAAAGATTAAAATGAGAGTGCCCCTGCCTAAGACAAAAAAAAGTACGTCTAATGACAAACTGAAATTCAATTATATATGTAACAATAATAACATAATTTAGTTAGAATGCACCAAAATTGATATAAGGACTAAATTCATCTCAAAGGCAATGTATAAAAGCCAATGAGCATGAGGATGAGCCCCGCTATTTGAGTACAAGTTTCATCAATTAAATTGGAACTAAAATAGTTTAATTATTAATAACTATATATTAAAATTGGATTTTGCCAGTCAACTTATTGATTTTGGTGGTTTGGTTCAAATAAAACAAATCTTTATCCTGAAACGAATGCACTTTTCCTAGTTCGTAGTACACATTTCCTATTTCGGAGTGCACCTTTCGGATTTACACTTCACACTTTGCATGCAATGCACATTTCGTACTTTTTGTAGTGCACTTTTTCGGATTGCATTTTTTTGTATTCTACAATGCACTTTTGTATGAAAAGTGTACTACGAACTATAAAAAGTACATTCGTTTTACGTTTCAGGATAAAAGCTTGTTTTATTTGAACCAAACTCTGGTTCCAACACATATTTTAAATTTTAAATTTTTATTCATATTACTTTATCTTTTTCAATTAAATTCTATTATATCTATTTATATCAAAAAAATAAAAAGTCGAATTTTAATTAAATAATAAAATTTATATTTCTTTTTTATTTATGTAAAAGATTTTTATTAAACAAAATTTTGATAAAAAAAATAAAAAAATTACAATATATTGATAATTATTTGCCTAAGTTAAATATTGATAAAGAATTATACCTTTTTAAACCACCAAAATAATTATATCCCTACTTCACATTACAATTAGTTATATTTTAACTTTTTAACAAATAAATTATATTTATCTTTCATATTAAATTAAATCTTATTTATTAAATTAATTATTATTTTTATATTTTATCTCTTTAATATGGACGACATATATATTTTTTATTTTCTTTTTTATTTTATCTATATAATAAAAAAATTCTTAAAAAATAAATATTTAATAACATGTATATAATTTTTAATATTTCAAAAATGAATTTATCGGGTTTTATGATAGATAAAATTTATTTCAAGAATCATTATTCTCACTGTATGATTTACATTCTCTAAACAATATTTATAAATGAGGTGGGGTTTTTGTTGTGATTTTATATGATATATAAGTTTTAAGTTTTTTATTTGATTAGAAAAATAAAGTAATTCTTGTATGTGAGTATAAAATGTATATCTTTTACATATCATTGTGGTAATATAAATCTCAAAACTAATTTATTTGAAAAAAATAAGCATGGTCATACCTAATTATAGTAAATTTTACGTTAAATCTTTTTGTATTAATATTCTATCTATGGTATGTCCAAAAATAATTTCAAAATTCAAATCGTAGTCGTACATGGTATGATGGATATAATTTATAGAGTTTGGTTCAAATGAAAAAAAAACTCTTATCTTAAAAAATGAAAAGTGCACTACAAATTACAAAAAGTGCATTACAAAATACAAAAAGTGCAATCCGAAAAGTGTACTACAAAAAGTACGAAAAGTGCACTACAAAGTACGAAAAATACAAATGCGAAAAAATGCACTACGAAGTAGGAAAAGTGCATTTCTTTTCTTTTTCAGGATAAGAGTTTTTTTAATTTGAACCAAACTCATAACTTAT
Organism: Fallopia convolvulus; assembly: GCA_964016875.1. Classification (NCBI taxonomy): domain Eukaryota; kingdom Viridiplantae; phylum Streptophyta; class Magnoliopsida; order Caryophyllales; family Polygonaceae; genus Fallopia; species Fallopia convolvulus. Next base: position 6,573,926 of record OZ024718.1, on the reverse strand, counting down.
ATGCATCAAGTTTATTTATTTGTCTTGTACATAAGTTCAATAAAATTTCATCAAAAAACAATGGGTAATAGAAAGACTCACAACTCATAAGTTATCAGCTGATGGACTTTCATATGATATCAAAGTTGACAATCTAATCTTAAGCAGGTTTCCTATCGATTTTTGTTGGGTTTAACTATTGATGCTAACTATCCATTTTTTAGGAAGCGAAACTCTACTAGAGCTGTGTAAAGCACAAGTTATCGGCCCATGTACTTTCACACCCCATCTTACATTCTTACTAACCTAAAATAGAATAAAGATAACTAACTATATGTACACTAAACAAAAATAGAATAAAGATATATCTATATACAGAGTCCACCCTGAGATAAACATACCCATGTTTCAAGTATAAGAAGGGTGTGTCTCTTTAGTTAGTCCATCACGGATCACAGAATCTTATGTACTTGTCACTGCCTCTTTTAACTTCTCTACACTCTTTAAAACACCTCTCTCTTTCTCTCTGTTTGTGATAAGATCGGCAATCTCAGTAGCATCTTGACAATATGTCTACCAAAATACCTTGTCACCAAATTCTTCCAAGTACCTTGGGAAATCTAAGGATCAAATTCGATGATCTTGCGGGGTTGAAGCCGGTGACTATGGGCAACTGGAGAGTCTATGCTGTTGCCAATAAGCAACAGCCATCTGCCTCCATTTCTTCACACAACTTAAATCATGTGACTCCTCATCATCAGATTGTTAGTCTCCATCGTTATCTTGATGATCTCTTAATTGCCTGTTTATATATCCTTAACACAGTGTGTTTTGTGCAGTATCAAAGCAATGAGGTTCAACTTGCAGAGAAGGTGAAGAGCATAAGCCAGAGAATGAGGAATCCCGGAAGGGATTCAATGGAAGAACTGGTGATGGTTGACACCATTCAGAGGCTCGGGATTGACCATCTCTTCCAAGAAGAGATCGCCGAGGTTCTCCATAGGCATTATATGGAGTACTTTGGCAAATTAAGTGGTGTAAATTTTTGTAGCAATTGTCTCTATGAAGTTTCTCTTCGGTTTGGGCTACTTAGACAAGAAGGATACAGCGTCTCAACTCGTAAGTAGGACATTTTTGGTGTTTGATAATGACAAGATACTTTTTCCTTAAAAGTTGAAACATATAAATCTATCTGTAGAGTTGTCACAACTCCACTGAAACAAGGCCGAAAATAATAACTCTTAATGTTGCAGATACATTTGATGGTTTCTTAAGGCAAGACAAGAAGTTCCATGAAAAACTTGGGAAGGATACACAAGGGCTGGTGAGCTTGTTCGAGGCATCTCAAATGAGGATGCAAGGGGAATGTGTACTCGACGAAGCCAATGTGTTTAGCAAGCGGATTCTTACCGAGTCTCTGAGCAAACTCGACAAATCTCATGCCATACTGGTACAGAATGCTTTGAAGCATCCATTTCAAAAGACACTAGCCAGGTTTACCGCGCATGATTTTCTTAGTACGCTCTCGAAGGCAAAGGGTTGGAGATATGAGCTACAACAACTTGCCAAGATCCATGGCAACGCGGCTCAGATCATCTATCAGAATGAAATCCTTCATATCTCCAAGTAAGCAAGTTTGTTTTTCAAAATTTTGATCAGTTATAGTTGGGTGTTATATAATTTGGGGATTTTTTGTTTTTTAGATGGTGGAAAGATCTAGGGTTGGCCAAGGAGTTAAAATTTGCAAGAAATCAACCTCAGAAATGGCATATGTGGTCCATGGGAATGCTTTCAGATACAAGCTTGTCCGAGCAAAGACTAGAGATTACAAAATCGATATCATTTATCTACATCATTGATGACATTTTCGATGTATGCGGAACACCTGAAGAACTCTCCCTTTTCACAGAGGCAGTAAACAGGTACTTGAAGGAACTAAACTCTTAAGAGTTCAATTCTTGAACCTATGAACTAGTCCTATTCTAAATCATCACTAATTAGCCAAGTTGTTAAAGTTAAATGAAAACAATATAGAGTGGACATATAAAAGGTATGTATAAAGTTAGGCATCTTATTGACTCTGTCCTAAATGACATGCTAGATAACATATATATTTTCATATGTAGGTGGGAGACTGACACATTAGGTATGCTGCCAGACTACATGAATATATGTCTCAAGGCCCTTTTTAATGTCACAAATGAAATCAGCCACCGGATTTGGTTGAAGTATGGGTTCAATCCTAAGGACTCATTACGAAAAGCGGTACGTCCTAAGACCAACTCTAGTTAATCATGATACATCAACCAATTCACCAAAGTATTTGGATCAAAAGGATTGTGTTAGCTGGTTTCATATGCATTACTTCGGTTATTAATCGACATGGTGCTTACTTTCAGTGGACGGATCTCTTCAACGCGTTCCTAGTCGAGTCCAAATGGTTTGCTGCAGGATACTGACCAACAACCACAGAGTATCTTAACGTAGCAACGACCACTTCAGGAGTTCATGTGGGATTGGCTCATATGTACTTTCTATTAGGAGGAAGAAACGACACTTGCGAGCACAACGGGCAAAATGCCCTTGACAATGACTACACAAGAATCACATCATCAACGGCCAGGATCCTACGTCTTTGGGATGATCTTGGAAGTTATGAGGTAGAACCCTGATCAAAATCATCAAAATTGTTTGAAAAAAAAATGCGATATCAAAGTATACTTTGTGAACCTTACAGGACGAGGATCAGAATGGACACGACGGATCTTATATCAAGTGCTATATGAATGAGAATGAAGGCATCTCTGTTGAGGACGCCCGAGAACGTGTCATTGATCTAATTTCAGATGCTTGGAAGAGTCTCAACCAAGAATCATTGAGATCACCTACATATCCGTTTTCGTCAATGAAGCTTTTCACCAAAGGATGCCTTAATCTGGCTAGGATGGTTCCATTGATGTATAGCTATGATGAATACCATAGGCTTCCCGACCTAGACAAGTTTGTTACATCTTTACTCTATCAAAAGTACTAGCACTACAAACGACCAAACATATCAAGAAGAGTGCAAAGAAGATTGTGTAGAAATAATGTCAGCAAAATCTGTGATAAACTAGAACATGATGTCAATTTATCATAGATGTAATTGTTGCACATAAAAGTTCAGTGTGATTCTAAATGGGGATGGCTTTAAATATCAAGATAGCCCCTTTCAAGAGAAGGGATCAAAAATTCATATCAAGCATTGAAGATTCTAAAAGGCAGCAGTCTTTTAACTATTCCACATACACTCTTCAGAACCGAGTCTCCAACCTGGTCTGGATAAGCAGCAGTATATGGAAACAACCTATGATTCTACAATACAACGATCTAAACAAGTAAAATCAGCTGGAAATCAATATGATAATGGGGAATTGGAAAGATTCAACATAAATTTATTTTCCAATTTAGATCACTTTTCTGAAGGCATTACCAGATTATACTTGTAGAAATAATTTGACCTTGCAAGCTTCACTAAGCTCTTCGCATCTTGAACCTTCAAATCTTTCACTAGAGTATCAACAACCATCTGTAACAAATCCTGATCCACCAAAAAGTATCTTCCAAACATCCTCTTGCTCAAATCAAGTGCCAACCTAGAATCTCCATTCTCACAAAGAAGCCTGATGAGGACTTGAAAAGTATCTCCATTGGGAAACCAACCATTTTCCAGTAATTTCAGGTACCACTTCTTGGCTTCTTCTAAATCCTCTTGATCGCAAAAACCCTTGATCAAATGATTATAAGTAGCTGTATTTGGATCCAACCCCTTTATTCTTAGTTCTTCAAACAAATCAACAGCATCAAAAATCATGCCTTCATTGATCATCCCCTGCAACTTAGCATTATAACTCCTGATGTCAGGAACCAAACTCCCTCTCTTTTCCAACATCATATGCCAAACTTCCTCCCCTTCTGAATACCTCTTTTTCCCATAAGCTCCAATGACAAGAGAATTGAAAGTAACCACATTGGGCTCCAACCCCTTCATCTCCATCTCATCCACCATCGAAATGGCGGCATCCACCATTCCCAACTCCCCAAGCGCCCGAATCACAGTGTTATATGAAGCAACATTGGGAACAATCCCTAGCTCTGATGGATACTTGTGGAAAATCTCAACAGCCGTTTCGAATTTCTTGGAATGAAGAGCAGCTCCCATAAGGGTATTGAGAGAAACGCTTGTCCTCTCGCATTTTAGCTTAGGCAATTCGTCGAACATGTTGTGGGCATGCTCGAACATGCCAGCGTCCCCGTAGAGGGACATCAGACGTGCAGCGTAGCCTTCCCTGGTGATGTCATCGTACTTTTTGTGGGCTTCGATGATCTCTGCGATGGCGGAGAAATACTTATGCTTTGCCAGGCGGCCGATGGTGTAGAAGTAGATGGCATACTTGGAACGAAAGTAGAAGGAACCAGATAGGTGTTTGAACTTGGTTACCAGCACGTCCAAATTGGGTTCCTTGTAGAGTTCGTCAATGATGGTCGGAGTTGGACGCAGAGGCATTCCGGTGGGAGAATGAGTACCGGTGTTTTGCCATATCCGCCGAAGCTTGTTGCACACACTAGACATGTTTATTTTCCCCTATTCCGATATCCCCTTTTATTACTCTGGCTTTTTAAGTTTTTTAAAAGTACTTAAATTGTTTGAAGTATTGTTAATTTGTTAGGTTGAATAAATTTTCAACTAGATTAGTACAAATGAGGTCTCATACTCTCATCTCGAGAAAGTTACGATCTTTTCTGGTTAAAAAAATCAGTTATCATACTCAAAATTGGTTTTCTGAAGTTGCTGAAGTGAATCCAGTGAGTAGTATTATTGTTTAAGATTAACTTGTAGTGAGGCATTGAATGGTGATTGAAGATGGCAGACCACTGCTCAAATGTTTTGGTTAGTCACTTCAACCCAATCCTGAATTTCAGTCCAAGGAAGAAACAGCTCAAATTTGTATGATAGTGATGTCAATCAATCAAAGCCTGATATTTACAGTCGTGAAAACCCATGAAAATAAAGCTCACATTCTGCAGAGTGTTGTAAGTTAAAGATGGAACAAAAGCATGCCCCAGTAGTAGGTCAGTACACAAGCCTGAAATGGCTCTCAAGAAATTGCAAGTTCACATTCATAATAAAGTTCATGTTGAACCCATGATCAAAATAAAAGGCAAACAAAATAACACTCCTGGAGGAGTTTTGACCTAGGAAAAAACAACTTCTAGCAATGCTGAACCAAAGCTCTCACTAAGCATCAAAATGAATTTTCAGCTTATAATTGCAGTATTTGTTGGAATTGGCAAGTTCCAAAACCTCTTTTGCCTCCTTAAATTTGGAGCCATACACTAGCACCTCAACCACCCTCTGTAAAACTGCTACATCAACAAGACACCGATCTCTAAAGATGTTCTTGCACAACCCAAGTGCTAAATCAAGATCACCTTTCTCACAAACAAATGGCAGAAGAGTAGCATAAGTCTTTTTATCTGGTTTACATTCACTCCTCATTTCACCATACCATTTTTTGGCTTCCGCCAAATTCCCCTCATTGCAGAAGGCCTTGATCAGTAAATTGTAAGTATAAAGATCAGCGTTCAACCCCTTTTGATTCATCTCCGCAACCAAATCAAGAGCTTCCTGGGATTTTTCCCCAGAAGCATACCCAGCAAGCTTGGCATTGTAACTCCTGATATCAGGAGTGACACCAGACTCGAGCATTTTATCCCAAATCTTCTCACCATCTGCAAGCTTGTTATTCCCATAAAGCCCATGGAGCAGTGTATTGAAAGTGAACCGATCGGGTTCACATCCCTTTTTCTCCATCTCATCAAGCATGGAAAGAGCCTTCTCCAGTTTACCCATCTCAACAAACGCCTTGATCACAGTATTGTAAGACACAATATCAGGCTCAACTCCAACTTTCCCAGGCAAATCACGAAACAAACCCTCCACTTTACCGTATTTCTTTGAATTAACACAGGCAGCCAAAACGGCATTCACGGACATTACAGTTCTCTCCGATTTTAACTCAGGCATTTCGTCGAACAGCTTGATGGCGTCAGCCACCATCCCGGAACGGCCATAGAGCGTGATCAAGCGAGCGCAAAAGCCCTCTCTGGAGATGTCGTCGTACTTCTTCTGGCCATCCAGAATCTTATTGACCGAACTGTGCCGGCCGGAGATGGAGAGGCGCCGGACCACTTCCTCGTAGATGCCGGTCTTCTTACGGAAGCGCTCGTTTTCGGACGACTTGAGGAACTTCGCGACGAGCTTCTTGGGGTCGCGAGTGCGGTAGAGGTCATCGGAGAGGGACTTGATCACGCCGGTTGACTGGGTAGCTGTGGGTACAACGGCGGAAGCCGAAAATGCGCGGCGGAGAAGGGGGGAGAGAGGGGAAGATCCCATTGCAGAGCGTTTGAGCTGAGACATTGAGTTGCAGAGTGGTGCGATTAGGGTTTGCGATGTAGATCTGCGAATCCGGCGATCTGGGAGGAAGGTGCACACAGACGAATAGGGTTTTGGAAAACAGCTGAATCAGGGTTTTGGACCCTCGCAGCGTAATGGACACCTGTTTCTTTTTTTATTAAGAGAAATATATATTTTTTTTAGTAGGTAAGAATTCGGTTTGTCGGACAGGCCCAATATAATTGAGAGGCCGAGTAACGACAGTCGGAAAAACGGAAATAACATACAAAAACAAACAAAACAAGTTAAGTAAGTACAAATGGCAAAAAAAAACACTAGAACGAAAGGAGTAGTGCGAGAAGTGAGGGCTAAAGATCAGCATCTTTAGCATTTGGGTCAAAAGTGGATCAATATGATGAAGTGGAGTACGGATGTTGCCTCCACCGGGATGAAGTATCTTCAACAGCTTCGAGAACGTCCAAGCGACCGCGTCAATCACAAACGAACCACACCCAATCCCAGAGCCAAATTTCGACATAGTACAAATTGTGGTTGGGTCAAAACCTTCAAAGTCGATCGAGCCACAAACGACTCGAACCAAACGACAAGCTCGCGCACACCTGTCCAAAACAAACACAAAAAAAGCCCACAAACCACCAAAGCAAGTCAAAGAGGTCAAGCCTAAAAAAAACTAAAAGGACCCAAAAAAGGGCCAAAGCCACGAGCCAAAATCTAGCAAAGTATAACTAAAGCCACGTGAAAAACTCCAAGAACAAAAAAAACCACAATGGGCTTAAGGCCAAACAAGGAGTCATAACCGACCCTAAAAAGAGCCCAACAAAATAGACTATTGGAAAACACAAGGCCATGCAAGTCCAAAATCATATAAATACGACGACTGAAACGTCGACCGAAAAGGAAAGTAAAAGTAGGCAAAGTCTAGTGGTCCAAATGCCACGTCAGTTGGTCATGAAGTCGACCACCAAACCAGTAGAGGGCAACACAAGGGCACACAGGCGTTCAAAGGAGAATTTCGAACCAAAGCCGAAAAACAAGCAACAAATGAAGGCCAAAACAGAGTTCACACAATCAATTTGCCTAGATCTGAAGAGTTCTATTGAGAAACACAAACCGTTTAGACAAAAGAGGTTGTTATTTTCTCAATGGGACACAAACAATTGGAGAAAAAACAATCGAGTAACATTAGCGGTGAGTCGTCCACGACGACCACCTGAGGAAAATGAAAGAACTATCCTTCTCAGCACGACAAATTGCGAAACCTCTGCAAAGGTAGAAAAACCTCAGAATAACAGAATCTAGATCTGACACAAAGGAAAGGGGATACTTCAGAACGAGATCGGCGAGGCCTAAAGAAAAGAACCTTGAATAAACTTTGATTTCACTTGTCAAATTCTAAATTAAATTGATACACAAAAGGATGTACTTTGTAAAAATACAAGCCTTCTCAGCGGAAAATATGGTCTTCTCAACCGATGATCGAAACCTTCTTGATGAACTACCCTTACTTCCACTTTCTAGAGAGAGGCTTTGCCTCTCTCTAGAAAGGAAAAGATATATCGTCCAAACATATACATTTTTTTATGAAAAAGGTAAAAATTAGAGGATCCTCCTTACGAATGACGCCCTAGAGCATCCTTGGGGATGAGAACTAAAAGTTCTTGGTGATTTACAATAGTGTCCAAAGAATGGTTGTGGCCCAGCCTAGCAATTTTATCGGCCACAGCATTGCAGTTTCGGTTAACATGGTTGATTCGCATAGAATCAAACCAAGCAAGCGAGAGCAAATATCATAGACCACCATGTCTGAATCCCAAGGACATTGCCCCTGTTTACATATAGCATTTATAATTGTGAAGTTATCCCCTTCAATTTCAAGATTCTTGATTCCCTTAATAATGGCTTATTGTATACCTTCTCTAAGTGCAAGAGCTTCTACTTTATTCACTGACATTCCGCCATATTTTGATGTCGTAATGCCAACAACTTCGGCATTGGGTCCTCAAACTATAATGCCAGATGAAGCATCTTCATTTTGCAATTTAGATCTATCGAAGTTAAGTTTATAAAAAAAAACCATTAGGTGGTTTTTTCCAGCTTTTTTGTGTTTGTTTACGTCTTCTATTATATGATTTCTTTGGTTTTGGCTCATCTTCGCTCCATTGTTTTGTTGTTTCCCAGATATGTGATTGCATTTTTATATATTGCGCTAGATCTAAAATAAAATCATTTGGTACCTGTTGGAAGACTAATTTGTTGCGTTGATGACAGATGTCCCACCAACATACGGCTAATTCAATGAATTCTTTAGCATTAACTTGTTGTCTTATTTCACTAAGTATTTGACAAGGTAGTTTATTTCTTATATCAATTTGTTGTAAAATTTGAGTAAATTTAGGATTTATTTTCTGACAAATCTCATGTGTGTGAGGACATTTGGTTAGTAAGTGGCTGATATCTTCAAAGGAACAATGACACAAAATACATTGCTTATTCTATAACTTTTTTGAGTTGACCTATTTTATGTAAGTTTCTTCATTTTTTAGTTGGAAAAATAAATTAGGCTCAAACTTGTTTCTTTAGGTCGAAATAAATTAGGCTCAACTTAACGTATAGCTACCGAAATTTGGAAGAAAAAAAAGTAGTGATTTTTTTTTGTATCAAAGGAAACTGATTTTATTTAACTAAGAGAGTTTTGGCCATGAAGGCCTACATAATCAGCTAAAACAATACTTGAAATAAAGGGAGGCAGAACATTGTAAATAGTTAAGCGGGAATCAAGTGCAATCGCCCATTTCGCTAAAGCATTTGCGGCCTTGTTGGCTTCGGGTCCAATGTAGGAAATATGAACTACCCATGTGGAATCTTCTAGCATTTGTTGGCATTGTTTGATTGTGTAGTAATCTTGGTGAGTGAGAATTGACCCTTGCTTAATCAAACCACACGCAACCTTGGAATCAGTTATAGCCTAAGATGTGTCACTCCCAACATCCTAGCTTGCTTGAGACCATGTAGAATAGCTAAAAACTCCGCAGTCAATGCCGAGCAAATTCCACAAGAAAATGTGAACGCACTTACATATGAACCACCTGAGTTGCGAAACAAGCCTCCACCTCCAGCTTTCCCCGGATTTCCTTTGGATGAGCCATCCACGTTCAGCTTTAGCCACCCGGAGGAGGGCGACACCCAACTGCGTTTTTGCAATTGTACTCTTCTAGTATTGATCACTTCAATGCGGCTCGCCTTGGCAACACACCTACCGTATAACTCTGTCGATCACACAACAACGGTACTAAGTGTGATAAGAGACTCTTTCCTTTCAAACACAAGTTGATTGCGACTTTTCCAAGTGAGCCAAACGATATAAGCAAACATGGAGGCCCATTGATCTGCTGCTTCAATGTTCATAGAGATCCAAACACCATCATCCTGAGTTGAGTAAAACGTCTCATATAGAGCATTACCTAAAAGCGCCACCCAAATGAGCCAAATTTCAGCACAATCGCGCATCAAATGAAGTGTTGTTTATGCAATGTTACAACGTGGGCATTTTGAGCTTGTAGAAAGATGGCACCTCACACGATTGACATTGCACATAATACTGTCATTGGCAACTAAATAGAGAAAATTACGAACTCTTTGATGGGCAGGAACTCTCCAAATTTTCCTCCATAAGCTGTCAAGTTGCACATTTAGCGTCCCACTTATCAAACTCGAGGCAGACCTGGTGGAAAAGGCCATTAGCAGCGTGGCCCCAAAAAATTTTGTCTTGAAAACAAGAGTCCGCACTGACAACAATTGATGCAATGGAGGCACAAATGTCCCCAGGAAGGTAAGGGCTAATGCTAGGCCAATTCCAAGCACCATTTGTCCAAAGTTCAGCAACGGTTGCGCCAATGAATGGCTCTGGTACTTCAGCCACCGAGTAGTCGATGAGGGGTTTTTCCAACAGCCAAGAATGCAGCCAAAAAAGTGTCATGGTGCCATTACCAATCGACTTACAAAGGCTGCTAAGAAGATGAGGGGAACCCTCCACATTTCCTTTCCAAACTTGAGACGATCGGGACGGGCTATGAAACACGTCAACGTCACACCGTCCCTGACAATATTTGCTACGCAAAACCTGAGCCCACAAAGCATCCGGTTCTTGTAACAAACGCCAGCCAAGCTTCATAAGAGTAGTCGAGTTGGTGGTCCTCATATCACGTAGACCCAAGCCACCCTCGTTCCTTCGCCTCGTAATTTTTTCCCATGAGAGAAGATGAATCCTCTTTTTCTCGCTTGTAGACCCCCAAACGAATCCCTGAATCAATTTGTCAACTTCATCACACACACCCTTAGGCACTTGAGTTGATTGCATAACATAGAATGGAATGCTTTTAAGGACGGAATTAGCAAGTGTAACTCTCCCTGCCATGGAGAGCGAGCGCGACTGCCAACCACGAAGCCTGGATCGGATCTTTTCTAGCAGAAAATTGTATCTATCATTAGTCATGCGCCCACAGGCCACCGGGACACCAAGATAGGTCTCAATTTCAGCTTCAATTGGAATAGATAACCGACCGCTGATAGATGATTTAATCTCGGCTCTAACAGAATTTGAAAAAATCATACTGCTCTTCTCATAATTCACTTTTTAACCCGACATAGAACAAAAATCAGCTAAACACTTTTGTATGACAGACGCCTGAGATTCATGAGCTTCAGCAAACAGAATCAAATCGTCGGCAAAAAAGAGATGTGACAAGCTAATATCGCCAATGTGAATTGGTTTCCCGTCACCCGCCGCCATCGCCGATTGAATAATATGGGACAAACGTTCCATACATAAAACAAATAAATATGGGGACAAGGGATCACCTTGCTTGACTCCTCTAGAGGACTGAAAATTCGCCGAAACACCACCATTCCAAAGAATCCGAGTGGAGCCTGAAGTTTGGCACTGCATAATTACTTCAACCAACCGCAACAGAAGCCGGCTTGGATCAGAATATTTTTCAAAAAATCCCAACGGACTCTATCATAGGCCTTGGCCAAGTCAATCTTCAACATCATCCATTTAGAAGAGCGGGAAGCTTTCATAGAGTGGAGGACTTCTTGAACTATGACTACATTATCAATAATCTGACGCTTAGGTATAAAACTCGCTTGAGCGAGCAAAACAAGCTTAGGCAGCACATGTTTAAGGCGGTTCACAACAACCTTCATAGCAAGTTTACAGACCACATTTAGAAGTGAAATTGATCTAAATTGAGAAGGATTCCTCGGACCTGGCACTTTCGGCAGAAGCACCATCAAAGCATTAATTTGTAATTTCTACTCCTTGTTTCTCTATACATTGAGCTACTTAGCACAAAATAATTTTTTTATCCACCTTTGGTAGTTAATTTCGAGTTTATAAACCGGTTGGCAAAACGCATAATCAGGTAAAGAGGCTTTTGTCAACCGACACAATCCAATAAAAAGAATAATGGTGAGACTTAATTTTTCACTCAAGTGTAAAAGCAAAAACATGGATCAAATTTGAAACCTCCCGATATTTTCTCATGGCTTCTATCACTAAGTCACCATATGTAGGGCGCACAAACCAATTTAAATACTCATACAAGGCACTTAATTTATTTCATAGGTAGAGGACCAGAGGGTAAGTTTTTCTAAGTAGGTTACAAATAGGAATTCGATTTGAAATTAATTTTTAATATTTTTCATATTTGCTGATTTTAAAAAAGGATGCAACTATTTACTATTGATTGGTTCTATACCTAGGATATATGGAATCGGGTTAGGTATGGCCTATCCCATTGTTAGTGTTTGGTATGAAACAAGGTTTAGGTATGGCTCATTCTCATTTCCTCAAAATGCACATGATTCCATACCTTATTTTTGAGATGGGTATGAGTGAAACCTGTTCCAACCCGATTCCTAGTATAGAAACAAACGACTCCTAAAAAGAGGAAAAAATTTGTGAGAGTGTAAACAACGTGCACTGTCTGAGAGAAAGGAATGAATAATCTAAACATATAAACATTGATAATAAATATGATCCAAAATCAAGGCTCTCCATGATGTCCTTTTTCCTTTTGAAAAAAAAATAATGTCATCAACTCACAAGGCCAAGGGGATATAACTCTCCCAACCTTCAAACCTATTACCCATGACTCAATTCTACTCATGAGCAATTCTATTAAGGCCCCATTTGGTATGATTATGGGAATTGGGTTAGGAATGAGGTATCGGGATGGGGATGAAGAATCAAGTTGGGGATTAAGAATCGGGTTAATTGATTCTAGGAATTGTGTTTGATAAGATCAAAAATGAAAATTAGGGCTTTTAATTTAAAACTCCTACGCACCCCCAATCACGAAATTAAACTGTCTCCATAGTCCTTCTTCTTCTTCTTCTTCTTCTTCTTCTTCCCCCTCTCTTTCTCCTTAGTTGCTTTTGAAGGTTTAATTTCGCCTCCAACTTATATTTGGATATCGTTTGATTTTGCCTCCATTGCAGAAGTTCAACTTAACATGATTTGTGCTTGAGAGCGACAGTGTAAATAACGACAACCATGCACAAAGGAGGATGGAAGAGGAAAAGGAGCTTGAAGATGGCACTAAAAGAGAAAATGGATACGCAATAATGGACTTCGTAATTAGAAATCACCTCAGCGAGGTTATTTGGTTGGATGCCATTTATAATCTAAACTGGAGTGTGTGCAAGTAGAAGTTGTAGAGATCTATAATGTTCTATGTGCGGATAAGGAGAGACAATTGAAAAAGAAAATTTATTTTCGAGGAGATAGCATATTAGTCATTAATGCTTTACTTGGGTATTCGATCATGTTCATGGCCTATTGAAATTTTAATTATAGTACTCTTGTGAACTTGCAATTCTTTGAGGTTGTTAGAATAAAAGTATGTATGTTGTAATTGCAATGTTGTAGCTGGTTTTGTTGTTCATTTACATCACTCGTTAAATACCAACCAAATTCAGCATCATCACTCGTTAAATACCAACCAAATTCGGCATAATAGAGAACTTCAAGTCTAGCTAAATCCTTTGGGTTTTGTCTAATTTTTACCCACTCAAAAATAATAATTTTTTGTTTGTTCATAATTGTTATATTTTCAAATTCATCTTATTAATTTTAGGCATTACTTGATATCTTTTGTAAAATATAGGTCAGGTTGAACCTGAATTTATATAATATTGATCAAGTGATTACATTTGGATGTTTAAGTCATAAAGTTTTGGTTACTATAAGTAGTAACACTAAAAGTTGGTACTACTTTGCTCAAACAAAAAATAGTTAGTACAGTACTACTTTTGGTGCATAAAACTAGTAAATTTAGGATCTTACATCAATCTAAACTTCAATTTGAAAAAACAAATTAAATTAACGTAACCTACTCAAAGTACAATGACCTTCAAAATTTTAATTGGTTCTATTATTTACCAAAAAGAGCAATTCCTTTGACAAACATAAACAAAAATGGAAAAAAAACCTCACCTTCAAACAGTCAATGCATCACTCCAAATCTCCAATAGAAGAACAGAAGAAGATATTCTTCAACATCTAATTTTGATTCCTAAACTCCCATTTACCCACTCTTTCTATAGATTTTTAAAAAAAACTTGATTAATCAACAGAATAACACAACCCAAATGGGGAAAAAGAAGATGAACAAAAATTTGCAGAATTCACAACCCAAAATCTTGAATCCACAATTTAACTCATCTCTGATCTTCAAAACCCACCTTCCACATTCTCAAACTCAAACACCCTGCATTTCCAAATCACCAAAACAAAATAACCCAGAAATTCAGCAAAAAGAAAGTAAAAAAACTCAAAAAATAAAGAACTGGGTCTTCACTCTTCTTAGTTGTTCACCTTGATTTTGTGGTCTACAGGTAGGTGGATCTTCAAACAATGACAAAGGGAGCTGTTTTTCAGCAACACCAATGTTGAAAAGGATGATCCCGGAAGAAGGGTCATTTACAATAATGTCCCTGACAGAGAACCAAAGAAAGAGCTCTCTCTGAGTCATGCCTTCAACTCCAACCAGACCACCATAGCTGAGGTTGCCTTTGACCACCCGGTCAAACCTGATCTCCCCTTCAAACCTGGCCAGACATGGCTGCTCAAAGATGACCTCTAGCTGCCCATTGGAGTCAACCTTGTAGGACTTGACATTGTTTGGGAATAGCCCCCTTGGGAGGCCTTTGCTCCTGAGGAGGTCTTGGATTGAAGAATCTGAGAGGATGAAAAACAAGTGAAGGTGGAGAATTGTGATGGAGATTAGAAGATGGGTTTTTCTCATTCTCTCCTTTGGGTTTGTGGGTTTTGCTTTGGAATTGAAAGGAGCTGTGTTTGGGAATGGGAGATTGACTCATTTGAGGGAGATGGATGATTCTTAGGGATGATCGCTTCTTTATAAGGAGGATTAGAAAAGTTGCTAATTTTACCCATGTCAGTAACTTTATTTTTACTAGTATTAAATTATGGTAGTGCTTATTATGGTTTTCTTCTCAAATTTTTTTAACTGAGAAGGTTTTGAAATTCAGGGCCAAAAAAATGAAAGATGGGTGTGAATTTAATATGAGTGCTATTTTTAGAGGAAACATCGTTTGGTAAGAACAGAGACAAATTCAAGTAACAAATTTGATGTCCCTTTCTTGTACGATGCTCAAGTCACTATTTCAATCTTGTATGTCCAATGGAGAATGCCTACAAAAACTTGGTTAATGAGCTTACTAATATTGAGCAAACCATTTTTTTTTTGATAAGAACAAGTAAGCTTTTTAACAAGAAAACAATATGTGCACTAGAATAGAGGTGGTGTAGAAAGCCATTGATTGGCTCAGCATTGCCAAGCACACAGACCTTGGTTTTTCATGAGTTGAGCGAATCATGCCATTGCCAACCAACTACAAACCGATTTTACTTCGAATCTTTTACAAGAGAGATTGCATTGCAATTATTATTTTGCAAAAAAAGCTCATAAAAATGAGCTTCCAGAGAAGAAAATGGCCATAATTTATAGAAAGTAAGCGAAAATATTGCAATTGTTTCTTCGTTGTCATTGAAAATGTGGGTTTGAATCTGATTAGTTGCAGCCTTTGTTTGATGGATTTAGGGAGGCACAGTTTGTCAGTTCGTGAGTATACAAGAATCTGTGGGCTACAAATAAATAAACAAGTCACAGCACCTGAAAATAACACTACAATGGAGTATTTCTTAAATTGCAAATTCGTTTTACCTTTTTTTTCTTTCACTTTTATTAACATAATTTGAAGTAATTATCAGTACAAAAACATTGATAAGGATGTTTTGCTGTTGTCTTAAGTTTCACAATGGCCATGCATGCTTGTTGTCCCTTGGCTTTTTTGCCAACTCAAATCTCAATAATCACTTTTCCTTAACATTCACTTTTTACAGACATACCCAATTAACACTTTTAAGAACCTCAAGAGGATTTGCTGCTTCTTTAAGGTGCTTTACCAATCCTCCTAAAACCATAATAGAACTAAAATAAGAGCATTAATCCTAATTTTGTAGGTGGCACAAGAAAACTAGCTCCGACAAAAATTGCTATCAAAATTGTTGAGAGTATCCCACATGAGAAAATAGAACTAAAATTGCTTACTATATTGCTTAAAACCGCCATAATCCTATTTTTGTCTACATTTAACCTGAAGAAATTTAAAAAAAACCTTTGAATTTGTGTTTATTTTTATGGGCAAAACGTGCGAAGAGCGCCATAATATGAAAACATGATGAAGATTAGCACTTACGGTTTAGATTACTTAATTTAATAGAGAAATGATTACATGAAGACATGGCGACCAGAAAACTAGACCGCCCATTTGACTCTTTTTCTCAAGGTGGGTTTATGGTAAAAAAAAAAATACTCGTAGTATATTAGAAAAAGTCAAGAAATGGCGACCATTTCCAGAAACTCCATACATGTTCAAAATACTCAAATTTAAACAGTTTAAACCAGCACTTTCTAATGTGAAAGGAGAAGATGTTCTTTGACTGTCAAAGCAACAAAGAGGGATGCTGATGTCTCTTTCATCCTTGCAATACAACTATGAAATGCCAAGCTAGCGACCATGCAAAAGCAAAAATGAAACTAAGAAATAAGACATAAAAAGAGGTTTAAGATGCCATGGCATCTATTCATAATTCATCTACCATATATAACAAAGCTGAACTAATCAAAGTCCATGAAAAAAAAATCCTTCAAACTACTCATATAACATAACTTTTTGTTCACTCCAAAATTACCCCACTGACTTTGCAGTGAATGATATCAACATGCATAGTGCAACAAATCCTTCTATCTTAGCAATGTTATCAACGTTCAAAAGGAAATGATTATGCATCAATGCATAGTCCATGACAAGGAAAGCCGTTTCCGTCAGCCTAACCAGCTTTTCTTCAACTAAAACCATCACCAGCCTGATGAAAAAACAAGATTAAAGGCTCCTCAATGGCAATACATTTCCATAAGCATAATTGGGAGAAAAATCTTAACAGTTCAAGGTTTACTTTCAAGTTTAACTTCTTACCTCAGGTTGAGGTTTGTTTTGAAGGTTCCTCTGGCTTCGTTCTTCTCGTCGTCCCAGGGGGACCATCTCTTCGCCTCTCGTATCTTCTGTTCTCATACTTTGAGTTGTTCTTTTGTTTTGGTTGATAGGTTGGGTACTTGCATGGTATAATCTCCCCATTTATGTATTTATCCCCTGCAACACAAAAGATATTCGAAACCTCAACACAATAACTTATTTTTAAAACCTAAACACCATAACTTATTCGAAACCTCAACAGACTCAAAGAATAATCAGATGTGCTTGACGCTATACGAAGAAAGATTACCTCCATAGTCCTTGTTCTTAACATCTATGTATGAATCAGGCAACACCCACAGAACTCCTGGTAATCCTGCATAAACCCAGAATTCAACTGATCAGTCAACAGTTTAACACAGCAAGCAAGCATCATAAACTATCATGGAGAAACGAATCACAATTGGATTGTCACTCAACACTCACCCTTGAACTTTTCAGAAGTCTCTTCATCTACGGTGCACTGGAACCCTGTGTACGTTGTCGTGCTAAAAGCATACATATTCTTCTTTGCTTCCTCCATGCTGGGAAAAAACATCAAAAGCCATTGAGCATGAATCAAGAAACTCCCAATTTATCAGTAATAAAAAAAATCCCCTCCAAATCATGAAGCATTGAACCATCAAAAATCAATAGCACAGAGTTGAAACTCTTTGATGTTCGTGTTCCTTTTTTATAGTATTAGGCTAATTAATGGCTCATGGAGTCCCCCTAAATCTCACCACTCAATGTAATCTAATTCGGGTATAATTCCATCATCCAACACAAGGAAGCATAACAATTCCTGCAAACTATCCCCAAACCCACCTACACCCTAGAACAACAAGCCAAATACAATTGAACAAGAGTCAGAAACAAACGTATTCACCACACCAAATTGAGTATACATCCAGATTCTAGGGTCCAATTACAATAAATTTCAACCCAAGTAGGTATTAATGTAAACCTCAACAAACAATCTCGCCATTTGTTTCACCCACCAATTAGCAATAGTTAACCTAACCTGAAATTACACTCTAGTACATGAAGAAAAAACACGAAAGGGAAAGAAGAAACCTTCCGAGAACAGTAGCAAGAGTGTCGAGATAAGTGTCAATCATCTGTTCCCTGGTGGGAGCAGGGTCCTTGGGGAACTCCATGACAATCAGCCAGTGGTTATAGTCACAGCCGGGTAACATTATATTCTCCCTCTGCTCGTTGTTGCTGCTGCTCCTCTTCGACGAGTAGTCTCCATCTGCCCCCGCCTGAACCCGATTCCCCCTTCTCGGGCTCCGACGGGTCAATCTGGCTCCGGCCCATGATGCGGACGACGACGAGGAGGAGGAGGAGATGGAGAGAAGAGATAAAATGGGGAGTTGGGAAGACGAGGGTTTACGGGATTGGGATAGAGGGGATAGGGTTTTGGGGAGGAGAGAGAGGGAGAGAGTAGCCATTGTAGATTTGGAGGCAACAGAGGAGAGACGGGGTGAATGAGGATTGAGAATCAGATGATAAGGTGCAAAAACAGCTGAGAAATGGCCTTGTGTGAAGGATTTTTTGTATTTGTGAGGGCAAAGTGTGAACATTAGGCCTGTTAGAGGTTGCCACGTGTTTATTTAGAGGGTACAATTGTCTTTTTAGGTGTAATTAGTATCCACCGTAGTTGCCTAATTTTTATGCATTGTTTCACTAGGATATAAAAAGTTGTTTTGGGATGAAAGTTTTTTTTTTTGTTTCGAAAAACGTAAAAAGTAGAGAGGGGTACACGAATTTCAAGACTGTTAAAAGTAAGTTTTAGAGAGAAAGTGATTTTTGGGGGAAAAAAGAACAAGGCCTTAGTCATCAAGAGTCAAATTGCTTTATATTCCTTTTTTTCAGTAAAATAATTAGAAAAAAATTATATTTAAAGATTGATAACTAAGTTTTTTGGGCAACTAATAAAGATGCTCTTGTTATGTTTGTTAATTACCAACAAAACTAGTTGGAGTTATAAAAACTAGTTGAAGTTGTAAAACTAGCTGTAAAAGTAGTTGAAGTTTTAAAAATATATATAAACACTGTTTGGTAATGTTCAACTAGTTTATTATAGTAATTAATAATTTTTATTTTTATTTTTATTTTATTATAGAGTTATTCTTATTTAGTAAATAATTATTTTCTTAATTCGAAAAACTACTAAAAATTAGTGCAAAAGCTTTAAAAACTAGCTTTGTCAAAAAAACTAGTTTTACAACTACACAACAACAACAACAACAACATTGACCCAGTGAGGTTTCGCTGGAAGCGAAATTTGGGGGGTCAAGATGGAGGTACCCCTCAGATAGTTGCTAGTTTTTATGTGTCAAACAAACAACGTTAAAACGAGTTTCTGCAACTAGTTGGAAAACTCAAAAACTAGTTTTACAACTTTTTTTTTGGTAGAAGGAGAGACGGTACTCTCCGGCCCCTCAAGGGGGCGTTTTATTAATACGGGAAAAATGGGCTAAGTAGTCAGCAAACGGGGGATAGCCCGACCCCTAACATCATCATGCAAAAGGTTTGTAATCTCCTCTGGCGGGGCAGACAATACATGAAAACCAACAGGAAAAGTAAACGCAAGGGACGCTAAGCTATCAGCAATAACGTTAGCCTCACGGTAGATATGTCGGGAATGGATAGTCCAATCCCTACTAATTAAGCCTTGGCATTGGAATACCAGGCTAGAGAACGGGTGACAACTGGTCACCCTCTTACCTAGCAATCTAATAGCTAACTGGGAGTCTGATTCCAAATGCACTTTCCGGTAGCCCTTCTCCCAAGCGAGCTGCAGCCCATTGACGATGCTAGTTTTACAACTAGTTGCTAGTTTTTGGTACCTAACAAACACACTAGTGTTTTACTCTTCTTTTTTGGGCTAAAATACTCAAAAACTTCCAAAAAGATTATTCAATAAAAAAATCTTTGTAATTATGTAATCAGGATAGATTTTCTGTAACTACTTTGGACTAGTCTAAGTGGTTATATTTTTTTCTCTAAGTGTTAGAGGAAACAAACTACCAGGCTTTATCAATGAACAAATTCACTTCTGTCTTTACAATATCACATAACTCACATAACTTTAGGTTTGGCATTTTAGGTTTTGAAATGTTGGAGCTGAGGTTGATTGGTCAGTAAGTAGATTTCAACAAAAACCATAAAGTTTGAAAGAACTTTATTCCAGCCAACGGCTTCAGCTAGCATTATATTTCTCTGCTGCAAGGAATGAACAGACAACTAGCTTTATTACTTCAGCTCCCTCTCTTACCCTCTGCCCCTTTCCCATCCTCCAAACCCTATCTTTCAATTGCCCACCGTCCACCTTCAAATCCAACTAATCCTCTCCAAAGATGGTGATTTAAGCCCCAATTGCTTTCCTCCCCTCTCAATCGATTATTATCTATACCATCATTTCATTTCTCAGGCTATAACTATAGTTTTTTTCTCTGGTTTGGTGGAGTTGCGGTGGCTTTGCTGGCGGTTGTCCGGCGGCTTGTGCACGCACCGGTGACTTTGTTGGTGGCTTCATTGGAAGCCAACAAGTTCGTTCTCCATCCCCCTTCGATTTACCACACTTTATTAGACCCCTCTGTTTACAAAATGAAGAAAAGTTGAAAAAGAAAAAATCCAAAGGCTGAGGAAGCTTGTTTGGGTTGTTTGAAATTGTTCTTGGTTATGACATGATGTGTACACAGATCTGATAATTCTTTGTGTTTCACCCTTTTTTGAGAAACCTCTTTGTACATCTTGCTTTGCAAGGCTTGAAAGGAAAAAAAAACAGATTCGAAAGGTATAAAGAACTTCGTCTTTGCCTTGTCTCTGTTGCAAGGCTGAGACGGCCGGAGCAAAAGAATCACCGCCTGAGATGGTCGGAACAAAAGACCACCGCGGGAGATGGTCTTCACCTCTGGTGCAGTTGTTTGAAGAAAAAAGAAGAAAAAAAGAGAAGAGAAAACAACTGCTTGGGCCACAAGTTTTTTGGGCTGCAAGTCTAAAGAAAAAAGGAAAAATAACAACTTATTTGCTTGCTATGCAAGATGGAAAAAATAATGAATATTAAGTCCTTGCTTAGCTAGGAAAAATAATATCTTACTTGCGAGGCAAGTTTTTTCTCACTTGTGGAGCATTTTTTATGTCTACCTGCGTTGCAAGTAAAATGTGTCGTTTTACTTGTGAGGCTTCGACTTTTTTTTCTTCTTGGTTAGCTCGAGACTTATTTACTGTACTATTCTTCCGAAGAATTAGAGCTGAGTTTGACATTGGATCGAGTTGTATTAGGTTAGGTCGCTTGGTGCTTTGTGGCTTCTGAAGATCCTCCATTTCGGTGGAGGGAACGTCAGCAGTCCGTTTCACACGCCCAGGAGGGGTCGACTTATTGCCTACGGCGCTATTCTTATAGTGCTTTACTCATCCCGATCTCAAACTTGTCTTAGTTCTTATTTTTCGGAGTTGTGTACCTTTCATAGCTATTCATGCTTGTTTTTACTCTCTTAGCCGTTTCTCGGCTGCTGTTTTTATTACGGCCTGTCGGATTACCAAGCTTGTTTGGTATTCCGAATTCTTACCTTATCAAAAAAAAAAAAAAAAAACTAGCTTTATTACTTCAGAAAAAAAAATGCAGATTAACTGCTACCGTGAACTTGATTGTTTAAAGCAAACAAGATTACAACACTTCATTGTTTAAATGCATTATCCTGCGTGAAATAACAAGAAAAGAAGGCAAACTAGATCAGTGATCGCCAAACTATTACATCCTGGCTGAAATAAGCTTTCAGCTGATGACCATATTTAAATGGCAGAGACCATTTTAAGAATGATTATTTGTATCAT
The DNA here is from genome assembly GCA_964016875.1 of Fallopia convolvulus. Lineage (NCBI taxonomy): Eukaryota > Viridiplantae > Streptophyta > Magnoliopsida > Caryophyllales > Polygonaceae > Fallopia > Fallopia convolvulus. The sequence goes on along the minus strand of OZ024718.1, from coordinate 6,552,046 downwards.
CAGCTCCATTTTTCTCCACTTCAACCTTGAGAGACTTCAGATACTTGACAGCTTCATCCAACACAGCAGTTGTACTCAATCTTTGGCCACCGGGAACTATTCCTCGCAGTACGCTCACCATTTTCTGCATCTTCTTTTTCTTCCTTTCGTTGTTGTTACAACTGCTGCTGCTGCCTCCGCCGTGTGAGGAAGAGAGCTTTGTCTTCTTGGATTTAGAAACATAGTTACAGCTAGAATCAGGAGAACTGCTCCCGTCATATCCATTTGTGCGTGCTGTGCTAACCTCTTCCTCTTCAGACTCCCATTCTTGGTCATTATCAAGGCTCAGCAGCGCATTGATTTCATCAGGGTCCTCAGTGAAAGGAGAAGTTATTTCTTTCTCCACCTCATTCCTGTTCCATCTCTCAACATTGTTATCCATGGTAATGGGATGGGCATTATTAAAGCCAGGATAAGTGAATTGCTGAGGGAATACTGGATGATACATCATCTGGCTTCTGTCCACATTCTGATCGAAGATGATGAACTTGTCAAGGTAATTTTCAGGAGGCTGAAGCCCAAGCGGAAAATTCGTTGCCCCAACAGCGTTAGTAGCTGTTATATCAAACCCCATTTCATGATTCTCATAAGAGTTCATCATGTTTCCACAAGGGTAATATTGCTGATCACTCTGCATTAGCTTCCCTATCGAATAATCTAATCAATTGCACAATAATCTTGAAGCCTTTAAACAGTATCCACCTTATCAAACCTTTTAAACGAGACAAAACTTAAAGACACTTAGAAGAATAACTAGTTAGCTTATAAAGCCATTGTAACGGGTTGATCTCTACTTCAATGAAAAACTACCACAAGTCATTTCCCATGACTGCTTAATTGATGTACTTAATCAATCAGGGTTTATGAGCTAAAGTTCCTCGGCAATTGTTCTTCAGACTACGTGACAGGTTTAAGCAACTGGCGGAAATATTTAGCCTGCAACAACAACAGCAAAGGAAGCACATAAGCTTGCAATCAGTGAGACTACAAAAAGTGAGTGATATTCCAAAAGCATGAAAAACTTCTAAGAACCCAGTACCAATCTCTAGCATGATATATTGAGATGTAAAAAGAATCAGAGGAAAGTCAAGAAAGCATAATTGAGCATGAATAGAGAACGCCCTATCCTGACAATTTGTCATAGCATTCAAATGAAGAATAATGAATGCAACGACAATTCCAAGAAATAAATGATGGTCCAACCCAGCATTGAAGCACCGAATTATCATATAAAAAGGGACCACCACAGCAATGCAACAAGCAAGCAGCAATTCTTGACATGCATATGAGTAAAAAAGAATATGTAGAAAGCAATCAGTACTCCTGCTATGACAGTCATTCCAGAAACCATGCGGAGATAATATTCAGTAGTTCAGATTACCAATGAACAAGTAAGTAGAGACTCTTTTAATACCTGAAACACTTCCATCAATCTGTAAACCCCAGCAACCCAAACAATGTTCATAAACTTGTCAAACTTTCTGATTGTTCGATGTGCCTCCTTCTTAACACCAATGAGCATTCTCACGCAGACAACACAACTAGTTCAAATCAGCTACAAAGCAATTCAAAGACCCCTTCCTTAAAAGGTTACAAAAACGCCTGCAGAAGAAAAGAGTAGATTATATCAAATTACATAGCTCAAGGGTTCCATAACAAAAGCAAATAGTGTTATGAGTTTCAAATTTCAATCTGATTTGCAAAAGATTCAAACAAAAAGTCCAGAACCAAAACTACAAATCCACAAACTATTGAGAGGAACTGATAGATAACTCACCAAGCAGGTTACAAGTTTACAGGATAAAACGAAAAAACACCACCAACGGAACGCGTTTGCCACTGCTCTTCGATGAACAAGCTACCCACGGCATGGTACCAATTGTTTGATTCCCAAAATATACCAGAAGTTCCTCACTCCTGAAGAAAGAATCATAATCAGCGAATTTGCTAAGTAAAATTCAAAAAGCTAAAATTCAAAATCACAACAGAGAGATAGGATTAAATCTTTCATATGACACAAAAATTTCAAGAGACATCAATAATCGAGTTGAGTTGATTCCTCGAATATAAGCTCCTCATGTATGGAGGAAATAACAAAAGCAACGAAGATACGGTTATACGAATTAGAGAAGAAACAATAGAGATATACAAACCTAGGGTTTTCGCCGATCAATTTTAGCTCAAAACGTAAGCTAATTTCACGAGTAAGATGCTCGATCTCGAAGAATTATCCAAAAATCGGAAACAGAAGAAGGGGAAATGTGGGAGATCTGAGGAGAGCGAATAGCATATGGGGAGCAAAGAGAGAGAGAGTGGGCACTTGTTGTTGGGGTTTCTGGTGGTGGTGGGCATGGAGATATGTGAGGTTTACAGTGTGGGTGGAGACAACGGAGTCAAACCCGGAGAATCTGAGCCGTGGGATGTGACTTGGGAAACACTTTCCGTCTATCACGGATTGATTCTGGGCCGTTCGATCAAGCACGCGTGCTGAGTGGGGACCCCGAGGTTTGACAAAGGATTAATTGTCAACACCTTTCTGGAAAAGAAATGAGAGAGAGCGCCATAATCTGCTGCTATTCGGTGTTAAATAAGTGGACACGTGTCGATTGGCTATTCACTGAACCAACTGGTAACTCTTTGTTATTCTTTGAAGCACAAATTTCGGTGTCATAAGATGCGTGGTCTGCCGTTATCACTTCGCTGGGTTTCGGAGGGTGTGGAGTGAAAACTGGAAGAAGGAATGGGCCGATACATAAGACTGGCCTGCCTAGGCTTATAATGGGCCGAATCGACCCATAACGGCAACATACAGCCCAATAGTTAATAAATGTATTTTCAATTATCTATAACTATATATTAAAACTATACCTTTTCGAGTCACCAGAACGATTCTGGTCCCACTCATATTTAAAAAATTAATTTTTATTTCTATTGTTATACTTCTTTCTATTAAATTTTTTTTTAACTATTTAAATTTATCTCTAACATCAAACAAATATCTATTTGGTATAATAATATCTTTTGAAACTTTCCTTATACAAGTATTTAAAATTAAAGATAAAATATTTTAAAATAAATATAAATTCTTTAACATATATCTTTTGAAGAATTTATTTATAAATTTATATTGATTTAATTTTATAAAAAAATTAATGATAAATATTTATAATGTTTAAAATTAATATAAAATAGATAATAAAATATTTAATAGATATATTAAAATACTTGATAATATCTAAATTTACGTACATGAAAAGTAATAAAATGTTAATAATATGATATTTGATTAAACAAGTTATACATTTTACGAGCAATAAATTACTTATATTAAAATTTATATTATATTTTTATTTATTAATATCATATTTATAATGTCTATAAAAATAGCGAATCGTAGTCGTACATGGTATGACGGGTATAACTAGTTCTTTTTTAACTGCTAAAAAGAAAATCTCATCTCATCTTATAAGTATATACTAAAGCGGAGGTTAAAAAAATTATTAAACGACACATGTCGCTTTTAGATTAGACCGCACCACTCTTTTTATTAAAACTAATATTTGGCAAAATAATTAAGTTTATTGTAAATCTTATTTATACGTATGAATGAAATATCAAAGAGGTCATCTTCCTCATCAAAACTACTGTGTTTACATGGTATCAGCCTGACTACGATACTCTTGATCTATTGCTTCTCAAACACCCACCTCCCCTACGCAACTTCTGTTTTCCGCTTCGTCTGATGGATCTGAACCAAATTTCCATCTCCCGAACTTCGCGATTCGTCTTGATCGCAACAACTGTTCTCTATGGCGCAACACCCCATCTCCAGATTCGTCTTCCCCGGATACCTTTCCTGCAAAAAGGTTCCCTTTTCAAGTGAAAAAATCAATTGGTTTTATGCTTTTCTTGTTTTTGTTGTCTTGTGAAGTTGGTCATAGCAAAGCAAAGATTTAAGATATACCCTAGTCTTCTCTGTATTTCTCTAATCAAGGCTTTTGCATGCTTTTTTGTTGGATTTTATTGGTTTGCAAGTCGATGTAAATTAGTGTTCAGCTTCTACGAATCAAATTCTGATTACGACCACACTACTACCTTCCTTCTGAGACTATTTTTGTTATTTTTTCTGATTATTGCTTTTATTTTTTGTGAATTACGACCACATGTCCCTAATGGTGAATGATAAACAGGTGATCTTTTATGAATACTTGGTTCAGGAACTCTGTTATGACTACTATTACTATTTGCTTTACAAGTGCTCTTATCAATTTTATAAGATATACCCTAGTCTTCTCTGTCCGGGCGCATCCTCATGCTCATTGGCTTTTATCCACTTCCTTTGAGATGGGTTTAGTCCCTTTATCAATTTGGTGCATTCTAACTAAATTCAGTTATTATTGTCGCATAGCTGAATTTCAGTTTTTCTTGGGTCTATCCGGGCGTACCCCTTTCCCTTGGGAAGGGGTACCCCTATCTTGACCCCGCTGTAGCAGAGCCTCACTGGGTCAATGATGATGATGATGATGACCCTAGTCTTCTCTATATTTGTAATAACCCTCTCTTTTAGGAGGAGTATTAATGTAATTTTTCTTCCCTTTATATTTTAATAAAGGATAGTTTTATTTTCTTAAAAGGGATAAAAAAAACTTATAATGATTATTATGTCATTTTAAAAACCTTATCCAAATAGTCATGTTTATAAGAGGATATTATTACAATGTTACTCATTTTCAAAAATAAAGAAGAACATTATTATATTTTTAATTATATATAAATCATTATAGTTTATTGTGTTCTCTTTTGTATAAGAAGAACATAAAATAAATAAAACTCATACGGAAAAATGATGCAATAAATATTTTGAGCAAGTAACATTGACTTAATAATATATATAATCCAAATAATAAATTTGGGAAATATACTAGGGAAGAATAATCATAATTTAAATAACATTATAATTGAAAAAGGGGCGAAAATGGATGAAATTAGAAAAGTTGGGTACTTTTCGTAATTAGCCTTAAATATTGGGTACCCGTGCGTAAATAAACGGGAATATCATTTAGCCCGTTCTGTTTTCTTTCAAGGAGGATTCAATCTTGTAAAGTCCGATTCGAACTCGTTTCTTATACAAATTCCATTCTAAAAGAACCGGGATAATCCTCTGAAAGTTAACTACAAAATTCCTCAACAACTAGCCGAAATTTATAGAAAATCCTCTCTAAATCGAAGCTAAAAAATAAGATATTCGGTTAAACGCGTTTTCGGGTTAAGATATAATTTTTATCCGATTTGAGGATCTTTTTAGGATTCAATTGTGGATAACTTCTAAATGGAAGTTGAAGATCTTCCGTTTTTTAAGCCACAAGAACAAGAAGCCCTATAAATAGCGGCCTAACTTGCTCGAATTTCTCACATGTTCAACCGAAAACCTAAAACTCGCTTCTCTCGTTCAAACTCAAATATCTCCATAACCGTGAATCCCATCCAAAAATTGAACTAATATTCGGAATTCTCACAAAAAATCCTTCAAAAAACTTATAAACCCATTGATTTTCTCGTAACCTAAGCCATTCAAAATCCCAATTGAAAGTCACGACCTGCCCAACAATAACAGGGGACGGGGCTGGTCGTCTTCTCTTGTTCGTGGCCCTCTCACCACCGCCTCATCCCGACTCCACCGCATCAATTGCCAACAGTAGGAAGCCGGTATTGCGGCCTCCCAACTGTCGTTGGTCCCGTCCCGATCCATCGACGAAGCCTCTTGTACCGAGCCGCCAAACTTCCTAGTTCGACCACTTTCTCTCCTCTGTTTTAATTTTTGTACAGCCATATATTTATTGTTTTTAATTTCGTTTTTATCATTTTAATTTCGGATTAAGATTAAATAAATTGTTCCTAATTGAAATTAATGTAAATATGGATTTTTGAGGTATTTTTACAATTTTATAAAAATTATAGATATTTTATAATATAAGGTATGAGTTTTATAAATGGAGTAATCTATTTTCATACAATGGTTTTGAAAATAATAATAATTATTATAATAAGGGATTATTATTATAGTTTTTTATGAAAAAAATCATAATATTAGTTAGTCCTTCCTTCTCATAATAATATGATTTTAATAAAATATAGTTTATGAAGTATTAAAGCGCTTTATTTTTGATATTCTTAAATCATGATTATAAGATAACGGAAATCTAATTGATTTCGGTTTTAAAACTTATACTCATGTTGTGTCATATCCTATTATAGGTTTGCCATCCAAGGTTATACGATCTCGACTATAACCTTTGCGAATTTCTGAGGTCGTCAATAAGGCAAGTTCCCATACTTGCTTGGCTAAGTTAAGAGCCTATATGGTTTAAAAATCGCAACTAATGTGGATATGTATGGTCATTAAAAGGATAAGTGCGAGTAAGCACCATAAAGAACTTATGTATTTGTTGTTGTGTTTATTTTAGTCTTAGTTTAGAAATTCATTGGAAGTGTATGATGTTTGCTAGGAAAGATTCGATGTAAGGTAAAGTGTATTAGATATTATTAAAATGTGCATTCACTATAATAATAATTATGATTTAATTAAATACTTTGACCCCGTTGAGGGCTAACCACTTGTGGTACCAGGTATTAGCAAGCAACTAGTGTCAATCCAAGAGCACTCAAGGTGATGATGAATGGAGCCTATGATACTATACACGAAGGTTTTATAATTAGTTTTGTTACATTTCTATTAAAGTTGATTTTTATACGGAATAGTTTTGGTTAATCTTCTGCTGAATTCGTTGTATTGTTAATAAACTGATTAATTGTAAAAGAAAGTTTGAATACAAATTGTGTTTGCTTTGAAAAGTCTTCATTTATTGTCTATTTATATGATTTAATACATGTCTTTACAAAATTCAAACTGATGCAAAGCCTTGGGTGGCTTTGAACATTAAAATCCGAGGTCAATGGCGTGTGACATTCTCGAGATAATTTGGGGGTGTTACATTATTTCTCTGATCAAGGCTTTTGTATGCTTTTTTGTTGGATTTTATTGGTTTGCAAGTAGATGTAAATTAGTGTTCAGCTTCTACGAGTCAAATTCTGATTACGACCACACTATTGCCTTCATTCTGAGACTATTTTTGTTATTTTTTCTGATTACTGCTTTTATTTTTTGTAGATTGCTAAGTCTACCAAAGCCGCTGGAAAGGCTTATAGGTGCTTTACCCATGGGGGTCATTGGGAAATTTCCAGGACATCATATGTTCATGGTGTCCAGGCTTTTGGCATTGTCTGCCACCTAGAACGAAGAAATCATATAATTTAATTGTTATTGTTTCCCTCCGCTTATATGGGATTTTTTCCTGTTTGATATGAATGATGTCTCATTACAGTTGAATGATGCCTCACTATAGTTGAATGAGGCCTCAATGTTGATGGCTTTAGTGTGTAAATTGTTTTTGGACCCATCGGAATCAAAATCCAATTATAATCTCTTCTGATCTGGTGTCTAAGTTTATAAACTCTTTCCAAGATATGAGGAATAAGTTGAATGTTAATCAAGTATATTCAAGTGAGCTGAAACATTTTCTCCTTACGTAGTTGGTGTTAGACAAATTATCTCGCTGGATTCATGAGAAACATTTGAGAAACTCAATAATCCTTCATTTGTTGTTACGGGGTATGTACTAGTACTTCATTACATTAGTGCAATCAGTTTTGATTGGGCTACCAGGCCAATTTTGAATCTCGGTGATGATGTCAACTATCAAATTGAAGATGGTCGTACCGCTCTTCACTGGGCGGCAGACCTATGAAGGTGACTTATTTAAGTTATATTATGTTTCTATTTGTTTAATTTTGTGCTCTTAATGTTTTTTGCAAACAGAAACTTGCTACTTCATTGATGGGATATGGCGATTCAGCGGAAATTTCTACATATCCAATTGGCAATGATCCATGTCATACACTCATACCCCTCCTGACCTAGCTAGAATGGCAGGGTTTCTATCATTTGGTAGATTTTTTGTCTTGTAAGTATTTGCATTACAAAGAATGGATTAAAGTCTAGTTGCTTAGTAGGAGACATTTTAGGTTTACGAAGCATATACACCTTCCAAAACAATCAGATCTTGTGAATGTTGTGTTCTAAGAGAAAGTAATGAAGGGATAATAAAAAAAATTGAAGGGGTAGAAGGTTCAGAATGTCACAGTTGAAACCCGAATATAATAGCGCTAAATACGGGATTTTATTAAATATAATAGTGCGATCTCACTCGAAAATTAAACGCGTCGAACTTTAACAAACAAGATAGTTTTTGAGTTATAGATGTTTTTAGACCCCTTATTTGTCCTTGACGTCTTCCTATTTATATAATTAGCCTGGTTCTTGTTTGTGCATAAATGCTCGATGTAGGATAACATCTGAAAATTGCACTTTTGCTCCCCTTGCTTGGAAGCCTACGTGGATCAAAATTACAGTCGAATTTGCTGACTTTTCAACAAGCTTTTTGATGTGTTTGTACCGAATTAACACAAGGTAATGCATGGGGTTGATTACTAGCGTTACTTATCGATTTCTCATTTGGGTTGGGCTCAAACTTATTTATCTAATATGACCAAGCCCATGCACAAAACAATAGACCAAGGTTGAAATCTCTTCTATTAGGCCCAAGCCCATTTATTTTGCCAACATATGAATATGGCATCATCTGCAATATCGCATCAATTGCAAACCTACAATCTTATATCACTATAATCAATGAATAAAAAATCTTTTATTTTTAGATATGATAAATAGAAATATTATTATGATATTTTTTATGCTATATATTATACAGATATTTATTTTATTTTTAGATAGAATGCATATGCTAGGTTTAGATAATTAAATTTAATATAAAGATAGTGTAATGTACGTATAATCTTATATCATTATAATTAATTTTATTTTAAACGGTCAATTTATTTAATAAATTGATAAGTTTTTATCTTATTGCTTATCTATTTTCATAATTAAATAAATTATCATATTTTGGATATTAATTTAATTCGTAATACTAATAAATATTATTGTTTCAAATAAACAACTATTATAGTTTATTGATTTTAAATATTTATTTAAAACTTATATTTAAGCATTTAAATGATTATTTTTCTTGGATAATAAATATATTTACAAATATTTTATTATTAATATTTTATTTAAGAAAAACCCGTACAAGGTACGGGAATACAAACTAGTCTATATCTATAACTATATATTAATGTCGTATCTTTTCGAGCTACTAGAACGATTCTAGCCCCACCTCCTATTTATAAAATTAATTGTTTATTCCTAATATTTTAATATTTTCATTTAACTATTTACATCTATCTTTAATATCAAACTAATATCTATTTAGTATAACAATATCTTTTGAAAAATTCCTTATACAAATATTTAAAATTAAAGATAAAGATATTTAAAATATTTTTTTAAAAAAGCATAAATATCTTTAATTTTTTAGCATGATATCTTTTCATGAATTTATTTGTAGATATATATTTTATAATATAAAAATAACGATAAATAGTTATAATGTTTAAAAATAAAAAAATAAGTAATATAATATTTAATAGATATATTTAAATATTTGATAATATCTAATTTAAGGTACATAGAAAGTAATAAAAATATAATATTTAATCTTATCTAATTTTTACTTTATTGGGGCACAAAATGAGTTTGGCCCCACCTTAAATAAAAAAAAATCTTTTTTATTCATGTGTTATCTTTTTTACCTTAATAAAAAAATTTTATTCTCAATATTAAACTTAACTAGTCATATTCGTCGTACCATGTACGACTACGATTTTGTATTTTATAGACATTATAAATAGAATAATAATAAATAAAAATATAATATAAGCAATTTTATTGCTTGTAGAATGTATAATTTTTTTAATGAATATAAATGGTTAAATTTAATGTTGAAAATGAATATATACTACTGTATTATTAAGATAAAATAATTACATGTATCTTTTTCCTTGATTATATTTCATAAATATGTAATTAAAAAAAAAAGATAAAATATGAATAAAAAGGTTATATATTCAAATATGGAAGAGATAAGATTTTAAGAAATAATAGCTAACTTAATAAATAAGATATAATAAAATATGAAAGATAGTGTTAATTTAATTGTATAATATGTTTAAAATTAGTTAATTTAATTTAAGATGGGACCAAATGTATTTTTTGGTTAGATAAAGTAAGGATTAGATAAGATTTAATATTATATTATTCATATTTTATTACTTTTCATGTACGTAAATTTAGAGATTGTCAAATATTTCAATATATCTATTAAATATTTTATTATCTATTTTTATTATTTTTTAAACATTATAAATTTTTATCATTAATTTTTATAATAAAAGAAAATCAATATATATATCTATAAATAAATTCGTCAAAAAATATATGCTAAAAATTTTATATTTATTTTAAAATATTATCTTAAACTTTAAATACTTGTATAAGGAAGTTTTCAAAAGATATTGTTATATTAAATAGATTTTTGTTTGATGTTAGAGATAAATTTAAATAATTAAAACAGAATTTAATAGAAAGAAGTTATAATAGAAATAAAAATTAATGTTTTAAATATGAGGTGGGGCCATAATCGTTTTGGTTGCTCGAAAAGGTACATCTTCAATATATAGTTATAGATAATTTATATTGATTTGATTTGATTTGATTCCATAAAATAAAAAATTTGTACATTGTACAAGCAATAAATTAGTTACATTAATTTTTATATTATAGTTTTATTTAATATCTATAAAATACCGAACAATAGTTGTGCATGGCACGACAAGTACAACTAATTTTATATTTATTTTCAAAAAAATTTGGTATTTAATACACATTCAGAGATATTAATGTCTTTTAACTAGATTTTGATGAATAATAAGGTACTTTTTTCATCGGGGATAAAAACACTCATATTTTTGGAGTTTATTTAGCGGGTGACGCTCATATATACTCCTTCATACATGATATGTTATTGTAGTATCTCGTACAATGTCCATCAAATAGTAAGTCGAAGACGATTGTGAGATGTGATCAACCAAGGAATGCTTGGTATATAGAAAAACACCTCTTTATGTATCTATTAGCAAACTGCACCCACGTTACTTTTCGTTTAACCTTCGTTAGTATGGCTTCCTTCCTATAATAGAACTTTATCCTCTTTTGCAATCCGTTGTTTTCACCCTTCTTTTTTGTATGTTTTCACCTCTTAGATCCTCTATCGGTCTATTGATGAGGTATTTTCAGTGGTCGTTAATACCTATCAAAGAAACCTTAGCTTAACCAACTTAGTAGAGCGGCAAGGGTCGATCCCACAAGGACTTGTGTATTTGTGTTATTACTTGTATGCCAAGTAACCAAAAGGGGGGTTTTCAAAATGATTATTTAAACTACTATGCAAGAATAAAACTAAATATGAATGCAACTATGATTTAAATATATGAAAGACAAGCGTGTTCAACTAGTTAAATCCATCATGATATTGCTTTGTTGATCATCGATTCTCTTGATTCTCTTCTCACTTGAATAATCTATTGTGGATAATGATCCCACTAAGGATTAAGACCCAGACTTCATATTTAGTTGATAGAACTACCAGTCTAACAACCCTAATTAGATAACAACCTAGAAGACATTCTAGATTCAATTAAACAACAACATAACGATTCAAGTTATCAATAGAAACAAACAACTTAGAGCAACCAGACATCTAAGTAACTTGTGAATTTATTCCCTTCTTCAACCAACTAGTCCAACCGGTACTAATTGATTAAAGTCTACTCTTGATCAAATTAACTCCAACCGGTAATTAATCAGATTCAGTTATAACTAGAAATTCAATTAGGTGATCAATCTAATAAAACTCTAGTTTAGATTCAATTAAGCACATGGAATAATTTCTATTCAAGTTTGTTGAGAATCAATTCAAACCTCACAACAATATACAAATCATGACTTCAATAACTAGTTAAACACAAGAAATTTAGCAATGCATAATTAAATTAAAATCAAACTTACAAAGGTTTCAAAGTCTGCCTCCAAAGAGAAAAACTCTAGCCTCCAAAAGTTGATCAAAGTTATGAGAAAATAAACTAACATAAGGTATATATATATAGGATTGAGATCAGGTGAGGAGGGCTCTTACCGTAGATAATTAGGAGGATCTTCAGCCTTTGGATTTAAAAAAAAATAATGGATAAGATTTTTTTTGAATTAAAAGAAAATCTAATAAATCTATCCATATCTTTTCTCTCTCCCCTATAATATCTCCCGCATCTATATATACGCTGATGCTAAACTTCCCCCTCATCTAATACGTATTGAACAATTAAGAGATTGCAAATGAACAGCTAAGGTATTTATCATGAACAAGTATTATTATATTATGGATGAACAATAATTTACGCAAATAATTACGTCTCTCTACAGGTGAACAACTACTCATTAACAATTGAACAACAACAACAACAATGAACAACAAATACCTAACAATGAACAACTCATCTCTCGCGTCTATATAAGCGTTGATACTAAACTTTCTCTCTCATCTAATACATATTGAACAATTAAGAGATTGCAAATGAACAAGTAATATATTTATCATGAACAAGTACTGTCTAATATAATGATGAACAATATTCTAAATGCTAAACCCTAAAACCCAAATGACTAAACCCTAAACGCTAAATAATAAACCCTAAACGATAAATAATAAACCCTAAACCTTAAATAATAAACCCCAAAACCCTAAACTAAACTAAACAATCCTAAATACTAAACCCTAAACAATTAACAATAAACCCTAAAACCCACACTACTAAACCCTAAACCCTAAACCCTAACTAAACCCTACAATCCTAAATACTAAACCCTAAACAATTAACAACAAACCCTAAAACCCACACTACTAAACCCTAAACCCTAAATAGTAAACCCTAAAACATAAACCCTAAACCCTAACCTATAAATAATGAACCCTAAACCCTAAACCCTAAACCCTAAATATTAAACCCTAAATCCTAAATAGCAAAAACTAAGATACTAAACCCTAAACACTAAACCCTAAATATTAAATCCTAAACCCTACCCTAGGGTTTATGGTTTAGGGTTTAATATTTATGATGTAGGGTTTATGGTTAAGGGTTTAGTATTTAGGGTTTATAGTTTAGGGTTTAGGGTTTACTATTTAGGGGTTAGGGTTTAGTATTTTAGGGTTTAGGGTTTACTATTTATGGTTTATCATTTAGGGTTTAGGGTTTAGTATTTTGTGTTTAGGGTTTATAGTTTATGTTTTAGGATTTAGGGTTTACTATTTAGGGTTTATTATTTTGGGTTTAGGGTTTACTATTTAGAGTTTAGGGTTTACTATTTAGGCTTTAGGGTTTAGTATTTTTTGTTTAGGGTTTAGTGTATGTAGTTGTTCATTTGCGAATAAGTAGTTGTAATTGTTCATGATCATTACATTACTTGTTCATTTACAATATCTTAGTTGTTCAATTTATATTAGAGGAGAGAGAAATTTTAACATCGGTGCTTATATAGACGTGAATGATATTAAGGAGAGAGAAAATTAGATATGAATTGTTCATTATTATGTATTAGTTGTTCATTGTTATAGTTGTTCAATTGTAAATGAGTAGTTGTTGAGATGTAGAGAGACGTAATTATTCAATATAATAGTACTTGTTCATGATAAATACATTACTTGTTCATTTGCAATCTCTTAATTGTTCAATATGTATTAGATTAGAGAGAAAGTTTAGGATTAGCGCTTATATAGACGCGAGAGATGAATTGTTCATTGTTAGGTATTAGTTGTTCATTGTTGTAGTTGTTCAATTGTTAATGAGTAGTTGTTCAGCAGCAGCAACAACAACAACAACAACAACAACAACAACAACAACAACAACAACAACAACAACAACAACAACAACAACAACAACAACAACAACAACAACAACAACAACAACAACACTACCTAGTATTGCTCATCGGGCGGGTTCTAGGGGTCATAATATAATCATCGCCACCGAACAAGTTAAGGGGTGGTTCCAATAGATCCAAAACAAGGAGGCACGTGCACACACCAAGACAAAACACATGACAAATGAACAAAGCAAACATATGTAAACACACGATATGGCTAGAGGAGACGAAGGGTACAAGAAACACAACAAACGCACACAACAATGAAAACCAACCCACACAATAAGACGACCTCCTAGCCCTACACACTTGGAAAAAAGCACCCAAACGGCCAAACTGACCCACCCGCCTGCCTACAACCCTGCCCTTCCTAAACGTGAATATTGTCTCGCCATATGGCCCTATCTTGGGTCATGTCCTATGTGACGACTAAGAAGGGTAGGTCTTATCTGATGGAATTTTTCTCGCTCTTCTTATTGTGCCCTCTTTCACGACGAAAATCCCCAAGTGTTAGACTCTCACATCCCTACACTAAGGTGGTTGGTTGTCTCCATTGCACGTGCCCAAACCACTAGAGTCTCGCCTTATGCATCTTATCCTCAATGTTGGATACATTGACCTTGTTGCGAATGACTTCGATCCTGACTTTCTCTAGTCTTGTATGTTAGCACAACCAACATAACATTCTCATCCATGCCACCATCATCTTTTGCTCTTGGGACTTTAGGGGGCAACACTCTACTTTGTTCATCATTGTCGACCTACATCTTGTACAACTTTCCCTTTGGTTTAGGAGGTACTTTCTTGCCGCACAATATCTCGATGTTGCTCTCCATTTTTGCCAACCCACTTGGATTCAGTGTTTGATATTTGCATTAATGCTTCAATTGCCTTCTTGTAATGGAAAATTAAACGTTTCAAAATCACACATTATGTCAACAATGGATTTAAAGATAAAAGAAAGGGCAAAATATTGAAGGTCTTTTAAATCAATAAAAATTGTTGTAGAGCATTTGTAAGCTTATCCCATGTTTGGTTTGTATGTGTGGATTGGAATATGTAATGTATGTGTGAGTTTTGATTACTGAGTGAGCTCTCTTCATAACCCTCGTTGCTTCGGGTTGAGATTTTCTGGTATTCTAGGATTTTTAGCGTTTTGTGAGAGCCTCCTTCTTAGAGCTCCGACACCGATGATCACCTAGAGATCCTCCCCAATCCAAACTAAGACGAAATTGAGATAAGTACATTGGAGACCCTTCGTGGTTGATTCGATTTAGGATAATCTTCATTCTCTCGTGATAACAAATCTGTGCTTCTTCTCACATTGGATCTCTTCTATTGCATTCGTTTGCTTCTGTCTTTTTGCCTTGTTATCTTCCTCCTTGTGAGCTTTGACATTCTATTCGAGGCCTCAAAATACTTAATACAAATCTTGTTTTTCATATTTATGTTCTCTCACTTTTGTCTCGTTTGATTTCTTGTGTTTAAAAATTGATATAAGAGGTTATAAGGCTTTCTCGAGCTAGGATTTAAGTTTCGAAGTCCTCTAGTTTCTCAAGCTCATATCCAGAATCTCGAGCGTTGATTTTGAAAACAAAAACTCAAGTTATGTTCTAGGGTTTGGATTATGGTGGCTTTCAAAACACTAGATCTAAAGTCTTGAAGATTTTCGGCTTGTTTTTCGTCTTCTTGCCTTTAAAGTCTAGAGAGGGTTATGAAATTGTCGATTCGTTATCCGACCCATAAATGTTCGGACCGGACCCGGTTATGGATTACAGGCCATTTGGACAGCCATGGGTATGTTAACATTTGCGGCTTAGTATATATGTATTGGTTTGGGCTATACGGGCTAGGCCCAAAATAAGAGCCCATTTCTCATTTCTCCTCGTCTATCGTCTTTACATTAAGATCGACCAAAAAACCCTAGCTTTCCTCCTTTTTTAGCTTCCGCTTCTAAACACACTGAGAACGACGGAGAGACCCCGGGAGGGAGAGAGCGCGGAGAGATCTTCGAGAAAATGGAGCAGCTAAGGGTAAGTGATCTTGAATATTTCTTGTTGCTCTTCAATCTCAGGGTTTTGAATTCATATCCTGTTCCCGTTTGCTCTTTGTTTCTGATTTTATTCGGTTTTCGATGGACTTTTGTGTAATCAGTTTCACCAGTACCAAGTGGTCGGCAGAGCTCTCCCAACTGAGAAGGATGAGCGTCCCAAAATCTACAGGATGAAGCTTTGGGCTACTAATGAAGTTCGTTCCAAGTCCAAGTTCTGGTATGTGTTTCAATTTTGGTTCATTTGCTTATATGAGTTTCATCCCTTAACGTTTAGATTGTTTCTGTTTTTGCTTCGGCGTTGATTCTTCTTGATTTGATTTGCATTAGGTACTTCCTGAGGAAGCTCAAGAAGGTGAAGAAGAGCAACGGACAGATTCTTACCATCAACGAGGTATCTATTCACTTTCTTCTCTCATTCTTCTGAATGAATTCTAAACATTTGATAAAAAGCCATGCCTTCGCTTGTTATTGTAAGATTTAGGACAATTGCTTATAATAATCGAGTTATGTTTTCTACTTAATGTTATTGAAACACAATATATGCCATTGATATTGTGGCAATATGAACAACGAGATTTTGATCACGTTGAAATTGGCTAGTCCTTATTATGCTAGACGCCTATGTTGATAAGTGATAAGTTTTGGTCATGCCTTTGATTTTTTGTTATCATATTGAACATCTTTAGACATGCCTTTGATTATGTTGAAAGAGTTCTAAAGATTTTTTACTAGTTCGTCTGATTATTCAAATTATGATTTAAATTTTGGTCATATTAAACTTCTTTAGAGACATGCCTTTGCTTTTTAGTTATCATATAGCCATGCCTTTGCTTTTTCGTTATCATATTGCACATCCTTAGAACTCTTTCTGTCTTGTAAGAAATCTGCAGTGATGATGACATTCATAGTCCTTTATTTTTATCACTGTGATTATAACTTATAAGCTGCATAGCCTGCATTCTTCTTTTTTTGTTAGCCATGCATTTTAGCTGTAGTGTTGTCAATGATCAATCTGGATTCATTCTGGCGTCTCTGTGTTTGTGCTTTCTGACTTTCCATAGTGTAGATACTCCTTTTTTTGCTTCTTGGGCCTCTCTAATTGAATCTATATTTTGATGCTTACATTCCATTCTGGTGTAGTACCTTTTTGGTCTTCTTGCCGATTTCAGTGTCTTGTAAGAGAGCTCTGCATATCTTAGTTAATTGGCTTTACGCACTATTTTGGTTGTTATTGAAATGTTTAGCGTATCTTTGAGATGAAAGATAAAGTACTATTGAGTAGGTTTTAGTTTTAAAGACAGCAACAACAAGCCTTCTTCGACAAAGTCACTCCTTATTGCATATTTTTCTCCTTTAAAAACTGTTGTTTTCTGGACAGATTTTTGAGAAGAACCCAACAAAGATCAAGAACTATGGTATCTGGCTGCGGTATCAGAGCAGGACTGGGTATCACAACATGTACAAGGAGTACCGTTGCACCACGATGAACGGCGCTGTTCATCAGATGTACACTGAGATGGCCTCCCGTCACAGGGTGAGGTTTCCGTGCATCCAGATCATCAAGACGGCCATCATCCCTGCCAAGCTCTGCAAGAGAGAGAGCACCAAGCAGTTCCACAACTCAAAGATCAAGTTCCCGTTGGTGTTGAGGAAGATCAGGCCACCCACCAGGAAGCTCAAGACTACTTACAAGGCATCTAGACCTAACTTGTTTATGTAAGGTCTCTTTCTCAGTTAATTATTGGATAAGTCGAGCAAATTGAGCGGCGCAATTAGATGGATGAAGTTTTGCCTAGTAGCTTAAACGTTGATGAAATTGGTTTTTGGTTGTTTGATGACATTTCTTGTTTAAGGATTTTTGACTTTACTGAGACCCCACATTTTATGAGCATTGATATGTTGGTTGCACTTGATTTTCAGACTCCCCAAATTTTGTTCGTTTTAGATTGTTTTGGATGCAATGTTGTTAGCAGCCGTGCACAATCTGACTGCTGAAGAGTTCAACCTCATCAGTCATCACTGGAATATCGAACCTCTATCTAAGAAGGCGATTTAATTAATAGCTAATGCTTTGTCAAATCAATATCTATAAATCACATTATAATTTTTCATAACAAATTCTGGTTTAGGGCAGGTTTTTAACAAATTCTGTTTCAAAAAAAAAAAAAGAACTATTAACTACCATAAGAGAATTAAAAAGCTCCTTTCAAGTTTACTAACATTTCTAAAATGCTCAACTCCTGGCATCTGTCATGTCCCATGACCATGAGTGTAGGGAAGAGTTTGTATTGGTATCTTTCAAGATTTGATCGATTCCTTAAACACAAAACAACTATTAAAGCAAATTCATTATCCAATATATGGGCAAATCATACATTCAAAGTTAGTTACTTAAATGAAAAGTCCCCTTCTTCCAAAAGAGTCTGAAATCAAATTGACAAAATAACTAGAGAGTTTCTTTTGGAATAAAATGGATACTTCAAGATACCACCCTTATTTGTTGGGAGCATATTTTACAAGGCGGGGTGGTCTAGTCATAAAAAACAAGTGAAAATAAAATATGCTAGTATATATTTCTGTTTTCTTGTATGTGTTTTCTTAAGAAATATTTATAATATTTTTTTTCAAATATATCAATTTTTACAAATAATCTTATAAATACTTAATATAAAATATTTTGAATAAATATTTAAAATCACAAAACTATTTTTTATATCCTTATCATTTAAAATAATAATTATTTTATTGATATTATGAATTAAATTAATAGGCAAAATGTGATATTTTAAATAATTATGAAAAAATATAAAAAAAAAGATAATATGTATAAATTAATTAGCTATGTGGGATTCATTCAACCAATCAAAACGTTCTCAATTAAATTTTAGCCAATCATAATATTTTAAATAGACATGGATCATATGTTTACATGTTTAAAAGTGAAGTTGACATCTCAATAAAAATAATACTAATGATAGGTTTAGATAAATGTTACATTTTTGAAACTTTCATGATCTTAGAGAACCTTCCACATTGATATTATGAGAATCTCGTTTAACGTATTAAAATTTTTAAATTCACTTTTAATTATGCAAGAATTGATATTAAAAGATTCTCGTTTAACAAATTGAAATTTTAAATTCACTTTTAATATTGCAAGTATTTCTATTTGATTTTAATGTGGTTTAATTGAGTGAAGGCCTTGCTATAGACATAAAGGAGAGAAAAAAACACATGCATGTTCACCATATATATTAATCATGAAGTAGTTTACTAGAGACCAAGCCAAAAAGTCTAAAGCCTTTTGAAATCCAAGCTAGCTGTTGCATGATTATTGCTAATTAGTCTGTTTAACTAACTGATGGCCCATTTCAATTAACTCGATCAACCCTGTAATCATTGTTAGGATTGTCAATAAGCACTATATTCTTTCCTCGTTAGTTGTTACATTCACATGGACCAACCAAAGCATTTGATAAAGAGTTGTAAGAAGACAGGTAATTTTTGAATTGAAAATGATATCCCTTTTACATTACATATACACATGATGTTGGCCATTAAGGCATTATTTAGCTTTTCCATCATCTAGAAGAAAATTTGAATTGACAAGAACCTTAGGTATACCGTATACGTAGTCTTCGAAAAGATGGCCACATGCATGCATAATGAAATAAAAAAAAAAAAACAAGTTTTCGTATGCAATATGTCATTGTGATGCATATAAAAGTTACATGCAATGAACTTTAGTTACATTATGCACAAAAACTAATTAACCTAACTTGTAGCCAAGCCGGATCTCTTCTCTTCTAAAAGACTAGAACAAAGCCCTATTTTCACTTATGCTTGAACACCCTAGGCCCCGTTCGGCTGGGATAAGCGGAGTGGGACAGATCTATCCGAGACAAGCTAGCGAGGACAATCTAGAGAAGCTTGGGAAGACGAGGGGGAGCATATCGAGGACAAGCTGGCAGAATTCTGATGTCGAAAGCCACTCCCGCTAATCGAATGGGAAAGAAGGATCGGAGCTTGATGCCTTTCCGCTCCGAAATTTCCGCTAGTGCTGAACGAGCCCCTAATCTTAAACACTTCTTTCTCTTTTATGATTAATCAAATATTTAACATTTTTTTAGAATTAAAGAGTTGATATCATATTATATGTATAAGTTATTTTCCATGTGAAACAAATTAAAGTGTTTGATCGAATATAGCTGTGGCTGTGAGATCTGCCCATGGATTTGCTAAGGCAAGAGGTCCTCATATTCATCATACATTCCACTACCATGGTGGGTCCAGAAGACACTCACCAACACCAGTAAGGAAATTTTAAAGAGTGTTCAGAGAAAAAAATGTAAAATAGTGGGTGGGTTTTGCTGGTGTGGTTCAGTGGTTGACAATCTATGAAGAAAATTTCTCCATGCTCCATTTTCCTATTTTACAAATTGTATTCATTTTTTCAAAATTTTCTATGTTTATGCCCTAATTCTAATTCTGTTTACAAGTTATGGTTTAGAAAGAAGATACAAGTTCATGTGAAGTTTTAAAAAGGAAATATTGGGATGGATCAGTTTTGATGATCATCTTTAAGACATACTTGCTGAACTTTTATTTGTCATTTGATTTCTCAAGCTACAAGATAATTGAAAATATTTTGTTAATGGTTTTAATGTTCATGATTGATCTAAGTCTTATCTAGCTAAGGGGGCTTTATTAATTCATGCCTTTTGAATAAACATAATCATGCCACCAAGTGATTCAAAATTTGCATAAAAACAACAGACTTTTGTAAAAATTCAGCAATTCCATCTTGTAGACCCATCCTAATTAGATGAAGAGTCAATTCTCCTCATAACCAAAAAAAAATGGAAAAAATAAAGGTATTCTAAGTGTATTCTGCCAATAGGGCACTAAACATTACATACACATTGCAAAAAACCAAAAGAATGTCAGAAGCAGCCATCTTTATTTAGAAAGTGCATTCCTCATTTATCCCCACTTACCCATTACCCTCAAATCCCTTTGTCTGGTCTGGTTGTTTTCAGAACAAAATGAAAAAAAGCACACACAATCTAAACTCATTAGCATGTGTAGGAGAAGTCATCTTTTTGGTATTCTTTTTGCTGAAAGCTTGTATCCAACATAGAGCTTTTCCTGCATTAATTAACACACTAAACAAAATGATCAAGATAATGGTTTCTAGTAACAGAGAATTAATTTATTTGACACATACACACCCAACCCAAAAAAAGATGGGTTTGTGTAACAATGCATGATCCTCTAGTTCTTTTTGGAGACATGATCATTACAAAATAGAAAGCTGAAGTTAAGCTTGTATATCTTCATCACCCACCCTTGTATGATTGAGTGCTTTTTATTTTAATGTATGCCAGTGTGCTAGTAATCAATACAGTACATAGATAAATATAAAGTTATCAAAACTGAAATATACAAATCTTATTTACATTCTTCAACTCAGGATCAGTAAAAGGTGGATGCAATCTTTCACTATAGACTTCTTTACGTATTTAATCATTGATAATACCAGAACAGAAAGCTAAAGCAAATTACATTCAGTTTTTATAATCTCATCATTATAAAAATAGTGTAACTCCTTCTAGCCTCTACAAAGAAGGCTCCTTTATCCTCTCCCACAACAACAACAACACCAACCCAATGTAGACCTGCCTCGGGCAGGGTCTTAGAGTCTTTTATCCTCTCACACAAGAGTAATAATTCTATATATATAAAACAGCAAGAAACTTTCTTCTTTTGAAAGAAAAATGAGCCAAATGCTTATCACAAAGAGGATTTACACTAGCATTTTTCTCACTTGGATTGCTCTCTCTTTCACCCACGTTCTTCCCTTTGTTGGGTGCTCAGAACTCCATGAATCACAGCAAGATACTTCACTCATTCATATGAATATCAAGCCCAAGTACAACTCAGAGGTAAATTTCTCTACTTTCATATATATTCTCAATTTTGTGCTTTCCAAAGTGGATAGTTCACTTCTATTTCCAATTTTCTATGACTTCAACCCATTGATAAGCACTTGCTCTCTTGGTGAAATTTATGTTATTTATGAATGAAGATGAAGGAGTTGAGCTCTCAGATGAGATTTGATATGACACTTCATGGGCTCCTACTTTGGGCTTCTCTTGGTTTCCTAATGCCTCTAGGAATTCTCATTCTCAGAATGTCAAACACAAACATCAGCAGATCAGGACAAATATCTGCTACAAAACTAAAGCTCTTTTACTACTTCCACCTCATCTTACAGGTTTATACAATTACTTGCCTCTTTCACTATCTTTCATTTAAATTAAGGGTTCGTTTGGATTGCACATTAGAGTGCATTATCTTGCATCATAAGCAAGGTGCAATCCAAACGAACCCTTAACTGTTTAGCTGTTTTCCGGGGCTGGTGGTAGACTGGTGGCAGTGGTGGCGCGAGTAAATCGGCCTCCACCATCTATAGTGGAGGTGGTTGTAGTGGGTTTGTAAATTTGTTACTTTTGTCTATACTTTATCTGATGTTTAAAATTGACAGCTCTAGTTCATTAGCTTAATGATAAGACAATTAATAAAGATGCTTTTTCATAGACAATTTGACATTAATTAGATACTAATCCTTCCAACTTTTTTTTCTTACCTTTACCTTTCACTTTTGATGTGTAATACACTTACACTACCCTTTTAAGATTGTGAGGTGTATAATTAAGCATTGAATCCTATGCACATGGATTGGCTCGAATTGTTTCAAGAACTAATTATGGGAATAGGGTTCTCTTTGCTTGGTGCTTAATAAAATATTAGTACTCAATTCCAGCTTTGCAGTGAGAGAGGGCAGCACACAATGCAGTAACTAATACACAATAATCATCAAGGCTTAGTTAGGAAGAGAAAGAAAATCATTACATAAAATTTTCACTAGACAATTAGCCAAAAACAAGAACATTAAAAATGCAAAGAGACAGCAAAAAAAGTATATGTGATCATAACATTTCATTTTATCATTTTTTTTCTTGAGATGACCATTTTGAATTGTTGTTTGTTATATTTTAAGCTAATGAATGGTTACTTTTAACAGATATTATCAGTGCTTCTAGCAACAGCAGGAGCAGTTATGTCCATCAAAAGCTTTGAGAATTCCTTCAGCAACAACCACCAAAGACTTGGCCTTGTTCTTTACTGCGCGATTTGGATTCAAGCTGTCGTCGGATTCTTGAGACCTCTTAAGTATGCATCAGTTTCATTCTACTATAAAGCTCTTCATTTTCCTTATACTACCTCCAAATACTTCAAAATGTCATTTCAGCATTTGACATATTAACATATACATTAATCGAGCTAAAGTACTATGAAGTTTTTCTAATATTCACCATTTAGGTATACATAAAAGGAGGTAGTATTTGTTATCTTTGCTGAGATTCAGTCCAACTTGTGTGGCAGGGGCAGCAGAAAAAGAGGATCATGGTACTTCTTGCACTGGATACTAGGAACAACAATCTTGGTAACAGGAATCATTAACATTTACACAGGCTTACAAGCCTACGAAAAGAAGACTTCGAAGAACGCACAGATTTGGAAAATTCTCTTCACAGTAGAGGTCTGTTTCATGGCATTCTTCTATCTATTCCAAGATAAGTGGGAATACATAAGAAAGCAACAGGGAGTGATCTTTGGGGATGAACCAATCAGACCCTCTTCTTCAACTTGTGATGATCAAGAGATGGGAAATTCTAATAATGGTATTAATGTTAATACTGATGCTGATAATCATCAGCAAAGAAATAATGGCAAGAGATTGTGGGGTGAGCCTTGTCCAAAGTCTAATGCACTTAAAAATTTGTTCTAAGGATTTAATTTGAGTTGTTTTACCCTCTTAATTTTGTGGGTTTTTTCTATAATTATACTATATTTCAGATACATTTTCTGGGTGTTTGAGCTGAATTTTTTTGTTGCTTGCACTCTGATTTCTGTATTAAATGTGTGTAATTCAGTAAAATGTGAAAAGAAGAGTGATGTATAAAGTGGAATGTTCCTGTAATGGAGTGCATGTAGCAAAATATGAGTCAGGGTGTTGCAGATTCTGAGTACTGGTATACTGTGGATTTGAGATAGCTATTCAGAAGACAATTTGTTGAATGACTTATGCAAGTGCCCAGTGGCCCCAGTTGAATGTATTTAATTGTTCCTTCATATAAAAAGCACAATATCATGCAGCTGTTTTATTAAAAAAGATTGGCAAATAACCGACTTCACTGGGGATCGAACCCAGAATCTCTGGTTTCGTAGACCAGCGCCTTATCCATTGGGCCATGAAGTCATTTGTTGAATAATTTTTTCAACTATATAATAGACCTACTAATATTATCAAAATGAAAAAATATATATACGACTTCACTGGGGATCGAACCCAGAATCTCTGGTTTCGTAGACCAGCGCCGTATCCATTGGGCCATGAAGTCCATTTTTAAAAGATTATTTTTATTCTGTTATAAAAGTAATTAATTTAAGCAAATTGAAAACAAATTATAACCGCGCGACTTCACTGGGGATCGAACCCAGAATCTCTGGTTTCGTAGACCAGCGCCTTATCCATTGGGCCATGAAGTCCTTTTGTTTATCTAACTTCAATTACTAATTTTGTATGTAAAAGTAATTTTCTTATTATAGAATAAGAAGGAATAAACACAATATAAATAATCTGATTAACCCATCAAGTACAGCCTGTTATTATTGGCAGCAAACCACTATCAAATGATTAAGTTTGTGGTTAAGCCAGCTTTACATGATTCTTCATAGTTGGCAGTTCATTTTCAGCCTTAATTATCACTCATAAGTCATAAACCTCCCTATAAAAGGCACTCTCGCTCATGTCCTGCTCTCACCAAATAATACAAGTGCCTCATCCAGGTTCTACAAAACATTAAACATCCTATTTTTTTTACCTCTTTCAGAGTAATATTTACTTCTAGCTCTTCTTACCAGATAAAGAAAGGACATGGAGTACTCCAAGACTTCTTCAGTTTTAGCTGCTGCCCTCTTCCTGATTCTTGCTTTCTTCGCCGTCTCTGGTTCTGCCATGGATGTTGAGAACGCCGGAGCATTGGCACCTTCTCCGGTAATGCAGAGCTCTGGGATGGCCCTGCAGATCTCAGGCTTGGTTGCACTGATTGCTTCAATGGTGGCCTTCCTATTCTAAGTTTTGATGATCTTGTTGTTTTCCATTACCATTTGTATGACTATCTCCCTCTATCTTCCCAGTAGAGCTTGAATGACTGCATACATCTTATTATGTTCTTAACTATTGGAAGTTTTATTTAATAAGAAAGATCAATTCTTTATTTAACAACCCTTTCTATATCTTTCCACTTTCTTTCACAAGACAAAAAGGTCTTTTTGAACTGATTACAGGTATATAGGTAACATATGTCAGATGTGGTAATGGGATGATAAATTTAGACAAGATGTAAGTGATGGTTTACTCTATCTGACAACAGAAACAAATTGCATACGAAGCTCAGTCATGAGTTTACTTCAGCAAATCTAATACAAAAAATGAAATAGAATCCATACATGTTGGATGAGGATAATCCCCCTCACAATGAACTAAAATGAACAGAAAATGAAGAGGATAAGTTAGTGTTAAATAGTACAAAATTTGTTCACACAACATAAATTGAAGTAACACAATACCGCTCATCGACTATGATCAAGTATGAATTTATCTTCTCCCCTTTCTTTGCCGTCTATGTATTCTCTTCTTGAAGGAGTAAGAAATAGCAACAATAGCCGTGACTTACAGAAGCTACAGGGGACTGATCCTCTGACAGTTCCAATGCTTACATTGATATTCCGAAGAAGTAAAGATTAAAGAAATCAGGGCTTGAAGGCCGAAAAGGCCACCACAGAGTTGTGACCACCGAATCCAAAGGAGTTTGAAATGGCTGCCAGAAAAGTACAAAATGGAAAAATGTTGGAGACCATAATATATGTGGATGTAAAGTAGTGATGATAATAGTAAAGCGACAGAAACTTACCAACATTAACCTCGTGCTGTTGTTTTACGTTGGGAACTGTGTCAAACTCGACTGATGGTTCAGGGTTCTGCATCAAGGGAAAATATAAAAAGGTCAGGGCATGTCTTTCTAGAAAATTGTATGATAAAATGTTAGAAACATTGCAAATGCTGCTTTAATCAGCCGAAGAGAAAAAGGCCTTTTCTTATCTGTTGTCAAGGTGTTGCAAGCATAAATGCACTTGTGCAAGTGGTGTAAACATTTAAACAGACATGGAAAAACAAAATGGATTAACATATATGCATACTATTTCCATCTTGATAATGTTCTTCTAGTTACTCAGAGCAATATAGCAGTCAAGTAGAGCATATTGTGTACTTTTAAACTAACACTTCTTTACACAAAAAGTCATTAGTACATCAGGAACTTACAAATTGATTAATACTAGGGTGCAACCATCCGGTAGTTACGGCTTTCACTGTTGCAATGGCTTCCAAACCCCCAGCAGCCCCAAGGCAATGACCTATCATGGACTGAAAAAGACAAAAAGGGAAAAACATGTACATGTTAAAGGTAAAATCAGATAAAGTTATAAAATAATTTAATTTGAAAAAATCATGAAGTAGATAGTATGGGATAGAGATGATAAATTTACCTTGGTTGCATTAATCTTGATTTCAGTTGTGTTCTTAAATACCTTCTTTATGGCATTCACCTCAGCCAGGTCACCAACAATAGTGGAAGTTGCATGAGCATTAATGTAATTGACCTGAAATATTCAGCACACACTTAGATAGCATTCAGTATCGATGTAGCCTGATCATATATATACTGGAGAAGATTCTGAAAATACCAAATATATGAAGATGGAACGTTCTACATACAGAAAAAGCATACCTCTTCTGGTGAAACACCACCATCTTCCAAGGTTCTCTTTATACATGAAGAGACACCAAGTCCATCAGCTCTTGGATCAGTCATGTGATAAGCATCACAATTTACAGCACCACCCAAGTACTCAGCAATTATTGGTGCACCTCGTTTCATAGCATGTTCCAAACTCTCCATTACCTGAAGCAGATTAAACCAATTGTTCAAGCTCCCAACAGTTAATACCATTGTATCGAGTACAGTATACACAGCTACCAAATCATTTTCATATTTTAAGCCTTGAGAAAAATGATGTCTATTTTTTGAACCACAAACAAATCAGCAGTGATCTTGATACAAAATCAGAGAGTATAATCATAATTCTCAGATATTACTATATTCCCGGAGAAAAAGAGACGGTAAAACTTACCAAAACTCCAGCACCTTCTCCCATAACAAAGCCATCACGATCTTTGTCCCATGGTCTTGATGCTGTCTGAGGGTCATCATTTCTCTGAGATAAAGCTCTGCATGCAACAAAACCTCCCAAGCCAATAGGAAGAATGGCAGCTTCAGTTCCACCGGCAAGCATCATATCAGCCTCTCCTCGACGGATGTGATTGGCGGCAGCATAGAAGCAGTAGTTTGATGTAGCACATGCAGTAGAAATTGAATAGTTTGGACCCATCAAACCAAGGTCAATTGCAAGTAGGGCAGAGCCCATATTGGTTATGGCATAAGGAATGAAGAAAGGAGTTATCTTCCTGTGTCCTTTCTCTATTAAATTTTGAACACCATCAGAGAAAACTGTGAGACCCCCCATTCCGGTTCCAACAAGCACACCTGCTTTGATTTTGTCAATCTGGTGCCAATAGGTGTAAACTTATCAATGTGAGATATAAGAGGCGATCTACTTAGGAGAGAACATTTTCAAATAATAATCATAAAGACAAAGAGTTGGGGCCAAATTAGAACAGCATTTCTCATCAGTTGATCCTGATTACAACTTTGCAACAACAAATTCAACATGGTAAGTAAGAAAAACTACCACAACTGGTTCTGTTCCAAATCTCAGACCCAAATATGCAACAGGCATGAGTTTATATAAATCTTGAGACATTATATATTCATCACTAATAAACATTGCCTGGAAGAATCATGGATATGAAAAAAAACCCAGAGAATCTAATTTGAAATATCGCAGGAACGAGAACTATTTTGATTCAGTAGCATTCATCTCCAACGCCAATTGGATAGTTGCATTTATTAATCTCTCAGAAAATGAGAAGTAAGCGGAGTGCTTAAAGATGCATGCTTCAAATAAGAAAGACTACTTGATCGAAAGCTCGCTGATCCAACAATTCAACAATCAAATCAATATAGATAGGTAAAGTTTCCAATACTAGAGCTCACAAACCTTATTCAACTTCTCACCACCAAGATCAGCATCCTCGAGCGCCTTCTTCCCAGCGACGAGGCAGTAGCGAAGGCAATCGTCCAATCGGCGGTCGTTCTTGCCGTCGATGTAGCCCTGGGAGCTGAAATTCCGGATCTGTCCAGCGAATCTGGTGGGAAATTTGGATGCATCGAAGCGGTCAATGAGTCCAATGCCGCTCTCGCCGGCGAGCAGCTTGTCGTAGTAGGCGTCTACATCGTTCCCGAAGACGGACACCAGGCCCATTCCCGTGATCACGACCCGCTTTTTGGGGTCCGTCTCGCGCTTCGGAGCCGATACGTTCTGGTTCAAGGTGGCGGAGGGGGAGACATAGGAGATCTTCTTGGGTTTTGAGGGTTTTGCGGCGGATGTGAGAAATGGGGATGTTTTGCGGATTGGATCAAGCGGCGAAGGCCGGAGGGAGGAGGATTGTAAGGAATGCATGGCGGTGGCGGCGAGAGGGCCGGAGACGGTGGTGGTGGGGAAGAATAGAGACGGAGAGAAACGGGGAGGTTGGGAATAGCGGAGAGTGAGATGGTAGGATGCTATATGAAATCGATATCACCGAGGCAAATCCGCAAAGTCACGTGAGAAGCACGTGATACTATGGAAGCATTTTGAAAAACGACACAAAAAATGTGAATTTAGGCAATTTCACTAATCACTACTCTTGTTAAATAGAATATCTAAATTTTTATTTTTCTAAATTCTCTATTTCTCGTAGAAATTCACGAACTATGATCCTAGTTAAACTCGATTATTTGGCCACCCTTGGAAGCAACTATTCTAAAATATGAATAACTTATTATGCATTGTGTCGAGGATTTTACATACTCCGTAGCATTTTGGATCGATTTCTACTTTTTATGGCAGAACTCTGAGATTGATGAGTTACTCAAAAAAAATAAATTTATTTTTCTTTGTAAAGAGAAAGTCAATAGTGTAAAAGCTAAGTTCTAAAATAGTAGAAAGAGTGTGCATACTCTAACCACGAATAATAAAAAAATTGTAGAATCTCTCTTAAAAAGTGTGAATCGTTCTCTCGCTTAGAATAAAGAGTGAAACATCATCATACATGTTTTTTATTATTAATTTAAATATTCGAATCTAGCGCTTATTATTTCGGGTTTTAAGAATAATCACTTCATTCTATTAAGTCAAATTGATTGATGCAAACCGCTTTATCTCGTGGATCTTGATCCTTGTCGGTAGGATTACGTTCTTAGCTTACCCTCAAAACTGGGTCCCTCATTAATAAGTTACCAAATTCTCTTTTTATTGATAATGATACCTTTTTTTCCAAAATCAAAAGACGCGTTCTATCGAACTAAACTAAGAGCTTGAGCACGAAGACAACTCTAAGTATGTTGTTTGCTCATTCAAGCGATACATGATCTGGGTTCAGAACGTTGTGAGACAGTTCGGTCCAATTCAGTTTGAACGGATTTAAAATACCAACGACTTAAAACCTTTAAGATCCTTTCTCATAAATAGCGAGGTTCTCCGGAAAGTTTCAACATGTCAAGTCTCTGTTAATGTAAAATAGTCTTGAGCTAAAGATGGTTTTCTACCTTTTCAACATTCGCCTTATTCAACGTTGGAAAAGGTCGATCGGAAGTTGAATTTCTTCTATGTGGACCCATGTGAGGTCTACTACATAGTATCATCTCAGTGTCAAAGACAAGTTTTTTTTTTTTTATGCTCGTGTTGTTTTTTATCCTCTTTAATGAAAGTCAAATTTAGGTCGTCCGTTTTTATGGAAAAAATGAGATTCATTCTTATTTTTCAAGTGGGTGTCCTTTCACACCGGATCCTTCTCCTTATCTCTATGCATGTTTTAATAGTGTTTTTTTTTATTTCACAAGTATTTTTATGGTATAATATACTTTTAAACGTGTTTTGTATGGTTGGACAAAAAATGCATAAAATAGGACACCCATTCATTTTACTCGACCCGTCCAAAATCTAAAAGATGACGAACATATAAGATGGCAAATGATGAGTTTCATTGGTGATGAATGAGTCGGACGGAGAATTTACCTCACGGATTGGTGATGGTATGAGACCATCTATCCATAGCACCATTTTTATCCCTAATAGCTTTGTTATAAATTTGAAACAATTTGATTTTTTTTCTTTTAAAAAATCGGTTCAACGTTTGTCTAAAACCAAATTGAGAAATTTGAATCTATCCTTGGTCCATATCTTTTGAAAATCCTGTCCCGGTCCAGTCTTGTTTTGGATTTTGATATCCAAACCTATATTTGATGTGGCATTAATGTTTTTAAAAGGTTTTTACATTTTAGCATAAAGTATGAAATAAAATATTGTAAACATTAAAAGATAAATTCTCAAACCTCCTAAAAATAGTTGAAGACTTGCAGGTAGCCAGATACAGGGCTAAGAAGGTCCGAAATAATCTCAAGTATTATTGTATTAATGTAAGAGGTAACAAGCTCCATGCACACTTGTCATGGATATTCTACATGAAGGAATAATTATATCATCATCTGTGGTGTGATGATATCTTCTTATTAGCTCATGGTATTCAAGGTTTATTGAATGTTAGTCGATTTCTCAGTTTAAAGAGAGATGTTTGGATGCTAGTTGAAATAATCAATTTTTAAAATTATTCATGCTATACTTAGGTGAATGTTGTGACTTAGAGAAGATGATTGGGTTTCCAACAGGATCTTATGCTCGATAATGGAATCTAATTATTCCTTGTGTTAGTTGAAGTTAATTGGGAAAGATGCGGCGGAATCATTAAGAAATTCAGATTAAGAGATCTAGGACTAGTTATTAATAATTCCTGCGGAGTTGTATCATAACAAATTAACAATATGAAAAGAATTAAAAAAACATGTGTATAAGATAGATGACAATAACATTAATGAGCATTATCATAACAATATGAAACGGATGAGAAAACCAAGGATGAGACAGTGCGTATAATAATCCTGCAGAATCTGTACTTTGCCTAGCTAAGACATGCTAATAATCAACGGAGTCTGGGAATAAGATATACAGGAATTGTATCATGGTTTGTGTAAGACTGAGCGTCAGGATGATCCATCAAGAACATACTTTGATTGTAAACTTGGTCACACAATATCGAGGTAGACAACTGCCGCTCGTTCTTTGGGCCATAAGAAGCACACTCTATCTTCTTCCATGAGGTAGACACGCCATGCTCCTCCATCACCCACAGATTCATCGAGGAGTCTGTTTGCACCAAGGCTGCAAGCATGCCATCATACTCGAAAAGCGCCACCTCATATCTAGTGCAATAGACTTCTCTCGGAATGTCCATTATTCTGACCTTTTCACTCTCACAATCAAACTTGAGCACAACATGTTCTAGTTCTACCTCTTTCTCTTCTCGTAAAAACCTAAATGAACATAGGAGCCAATGAATAGTTCCATTCACAAAACAACTAGCAACAACCTCGTCTTGGAAAGACCAACGGCGATGGATGTGTTTGAATTCAGGCGCCACGGGCTGCCTCCAGAGACCTTGTTGAGATGAGTATTCTTTAAATGAGAGCGTACTCATAAATATCTTATCTATCACGACTACCTTAAAATCATTCATACTAGTGTCGTAACCCAAGCCTATAGCCCCCAAGTCAACCTAAGGCGAGTGAGGGCTACATACTTGCGAATGGACGGGTTCCAAAGACAGGTCGACGACGACGAATAGGAAATGCATACTGTTCCGTGGATGACACCAACAAACATGCACCTTTTAGCGTTCTCACGCGAAAAGGGAAATACAACTGTTGTTGATCGTGGTCAAGAGGAGGCCAGAGAGTGTAGCGTTCGTGAGAGGGATATGAGTTTAACGCCTTGAAGACGTGTTCTCTGTAAGAGACATGGAGATGATATGGTTTGGCAGATGAGATGTTTGAATTCCACCACTTGCAAACACATTGGAATCGGCAAAGACTTTTCATCGGCAATCTCTTCCAAATCTCCGCCCATACATCTTCATCGTAATAATATGCTCCACGTCAATGAAGCAACTAATTTAGAAAATACGATTAGATAGGGTTGGAATTATCGACCTTTTGAGAGGGAGGGTAGCCATAGACTGAAAGCTTCGTGATTTCTTGCTTTTCAGCAGATCGATCGAACATTTAAGGAAAAAAAAAGAAAGTTTCAACTTTCAAGGCAGTCGGTAGAGGACTTGGGAGATAAAAAAACCCAAAGTTGTATACAGTGACGTAGCCAGGAATAATTTTCAGTGGGGGCTAAATTGGTTTGATGATAGCAAAATTCGTGGCCAAGTCGGGGTAGAGTGCGCAACCGAGTGAAAGGTTGGGATATTATGAGCAATTTTAGAGATCATTGAATCAATAAAAATAACATCCGCTCTCGCACTTTGTTAAGACTATTCAATCAATAATTTCTAGGATAGGTTAGGCTCCACAAGTGAATTAAGTCAATCTCGCACAAATAATTCAACAAGTTCAAACATAGGGATCTAACAAATTGTGAATTCAATTCAATCAACCTCTTGCTATTCTTATCTTCTCTCGGTCTCAAATCATAACAAGATTCCTAATTCAAGCAAATTAGGTCATTAAGCATCCTAGGTTGAATCAAACAACAATTCAAATCTCAATTCAACCAAACATCACCCTTAGATGTACATACTAAACCATTGGGTTCACCCTTCCTTGGAATTAAGAAATTAATTAGCTAGACATAATATGAAGAGAAAAGAAATCTAAATCAAAGAGAAACATACCAATTGTCTTTTCAATAGATCTAAATCCAACTCCAATCAAGTCTTGCAAAAATCCACAATTCTCCAATCTAGGGTTCTTCAAAAAAGGAGGATAAGAGAATAAAAATCTAATAATAATCCAAACTTAATCTCCAAGTATTTATATGAAACCCTAAAAAAACAAGATAGAAAAGGCCCGAATTTAATAAATAAAACACGCGGAGGAGAAATCTCGGAAAAAGACGCGACTCGGTCCAAAACTCGGTCGTGACCTGGACCGAGTTTTGTAACCCTCGGTCCAATACTCGGTCGTGACCTGGACCGAATATTTCACTGGTGCACCGCTCCGTTTAAAATGTTGGATGAGCTTCCTCCCGTGCCTTCCATCGAGCTTTTGCTCATCTTCTCTTCAATTCCTTGCATCCTCTTGACTCCAAACCACTTCATATCGGGTTGCTTCTCTCGCCCTTGTCCTTGTTGATGCCAAAACTCCTTGAATCCACCACCAAATGATCCTGAAATCGAACAAAGTAGAAACCGAAACTACAAATTCTACTAAAAAGACAATAAAACCAAGAGGAAAAGCAAATAAAAACAACTAAACTAAGGAAATAAACATGCTTTAACCTAGACTAAAATGCATGCTATCAAAATCCCCTAAGCTTAAACCTTGCTTGTCCTCAAGCAAGAAATAGAATTCGAAACCCCACAAAACAAGCAAGTCATGCATCCATCTTGACAACGAACTAGACAAAGAGTTTAGAACCAAAGATCGACAATCAAAATCATAGCATGCATTTGTGAAATTCAAAGAAACTAAGTCAACATATTCATTCTAGACTTCACTTAGGATAATGTCTTTTTCGCTCTCTCTCTCTCAAGTGTTTAAATAGGACGTGTTTCACTCAAATCTAACATTTGAAAGCTTAGCTACCATAAGCTTGCAAAAGCGTTCTAAATCTCCACCGCAAGAGACCTTGCACTCAACAATGATCAAGAGGTCTTTTGTTGGGTTGTAATGGGGCCAAGGTGATAAGAAATTGGTGGGAAAATATTTAGGCCATGTGGTGCTAAATCCGGGAATCTAGATTCAACTAAACTCAACTGAACACCATGTCTCATGATTTTCTTTCCAAGCAACTTATTCTCATACACCGACACCCTTTATTCCCTTATTTCTCATACACCGACACCCTTTATTCCCTTATTTCTCATACTTTTTTTTTCGTTTTTTTTTTCATTGCATTTTCTGATTTTTTTTTCTTTCTTTTTCTTTTGATTTTCCAAGATAAAAAGTACTAGCACATTACACAACCCAACCACCAAATACATATAAGTCTCCTCCAAGCTTAGCTTGCAAACACAAATTCAATCAAGTAACAATCCTAATTCCCGGATGGGTCAGGCTTATAAAGGCTGAGAATTAATTTTGTGGAGCTTCAAAATAATAAGGCTAATTTAGGCTCGAAAAAGGGTTTCAAAAAGAGGATAATATGCAGGGTGGATAAGGAGTATAAAGGCTAAGAAAATAGTGCCTCAATCACTTCAAAGTCGCATGCAAGAGTCATAAGAGCAGTCTTGAAAAAGAGTCAAAAGCAAGTTCTAGAGGAAGCAATCAAAGTGAGCATCACACATAAAAAGAAAGGATATCATGACATTATTTAGTCCTAAGAAAGGCAAACATAGCTAGTCATCATCAAAACTTCAAGCATTTCAAGCAAGTCAAGGGGGTAGAATTCCATTGAGAAAATTTTGAGGACAAGGGGCATTTCACTTGAAGAGAAATCCATAGCTCCTAGAATGCAATTTTTTATCTTTTTTTTTAAATGCAAGAAAAATTCAAACTAAATATGCAAACTAAACTATATGCAATGCAAAACATGAAAATGTTTCCAACCCCCAAGCTTAAAACCTACATTGTCCCCAATGTAGAGAGTAAAAGAGAGAGATAAGAAAACACTAACCTTGGGTTGCCTCCCAAGCAGCGCTTGTTTAAGGTCGTTAGCTTGACCACCCATCTTCTTCAAGTGCTCAGGTCAGAAGGGTCTTTGGTACCCACCTTGACTGGATCAGGCTCATCTACAAGCTTCAACCTATGTTTTTGCACTTTAAACTTCCCCAAGTTTTTATGCCAAATCTCAGTTCCCCCTTCTTTTAAAACTCGAGTCACTATATATGGCCCTGACCATCTTGTTTCCTTGCTCCCAGGAAACATGTTGGATCTTTCATGAAATAGCATAACCTTGTCTCCTCTTTTAATCTCAGCTTTTGCTCGGTCCTTCTTCTTTTTCTTGTGATCTCTACCCTTCAAATCCCTAGCAATATCACCATCCATGAAGCTTTTTACTTCCAAGGTTTCTTGAGAAGGTTGAGAAATATCAGATTGAATCTCCTCATTAGCCAGCTTCACTTCAATATTACAGCAAGCTACTTTGACAATCTCTTGTGGAGGATTCTTTTGCACTTCAAGGAAGTTATCTTTGAAATATTCATACTCTATCTTCTCTTCCCCTATAGTGAGTGAGATCTTATCAAATCTGGCATCAATGTTAGCTCCAACAGTGACTAAAAAGGGTCTCCCAAAGATGATAGGAGTCCTATCATTCATCACCTCCATATCAAGGATCACAAAACTTGCGCACTTTCACTGGAAAGTTCTCAATAATGCCCACAGGATGAGTGACTGAATTATCAGCCATGATAAGACGCATCTTGGTTGGAATAGGATCACCCAAATTCAGATTTTTGCATATTGATAATGGCATGATATTGACACTAGAACCAAGATCACAAAGGCAATCATATTGAAGAGAACCAAAACCAGCAGGGATAAAGAACTCGCTTGGATCTCTTAGTTTTCTTGGCATCTTCTCAATTTGATTCATCACCAAAGCGACTGTCTCATAGTCTTCAATCCTCCTCTTTTTGCATAGAATCTCCTTCAAGAATTTTGCATATGTTGGTATTTGATTAAGGACATCAATGAAAGGAATGTCAATGTGGAGCTTCTTTATCATACTTATGAATTTCCCAAATAGTTGCTCTTGCACCACCTGAATCTTCCTTTGTGGGAAAGGTAGAGGTGGTTTGTAAGGTGGGGGAGCAACATATTTAGGTTCTTCATCATTAGATGGCTTCTCCGTTGTCTTTTCTACAACTCCATTTTTCACCGGTGGGAGTTCTTCAAGCTCTTTTCCACTCCTTAGAATGACAACCCGACATTGCTCCTTAGGATTGACTTCAAGTTGCCCAGACAATTGACCAGGCGGTCTAGGAACATTCAAAGCTTGTTGAGCCATTTGTTGTTCTATGATCTTCAAATTTCTCCCCCGAGCTTTCACTTCTTCTGTTAGCGTCTTCATGGAGGTGGCAAGGCTCTGAATAGTAATCTCTCATGTAGGGTTTTGGGAGGGTTGAGCATCTTGGTTTGGGTGTAGTGGGGCTCTTGGTGGAAGCCCAAGAGGTACTCGCTGATGTGACTGATTGTTCCCATACGAGAGGTTGGGGTGATTTCTCCAACTGGGTTTGTAGGAATTAGAGTAGGGATCATTCCTAGGCCCCCTGTCAAAGCTATTCATGTATCTCACCTCCTCCTCATGTGGTTCCTCCTTAGAAGCAAATACATGGCAAGATGATATAATGTGATCACCTGCTCCACAAAACTGACATACTACACCTGAGACAACCTGATTAGAGCTCTCTTCATTCATATTCTTAGGCTCATTCACCTTCAAATCCAACTGCTTGATCTGTTGAGCAAAAACCTCCATTTGTGCTTCACGAAGAGTTTCCTTATCCACGCCACAAAGCCCAGCTGATCTCTTAGAGCTTGGAATAGATCAAGTATCATTATAGTAGTGAGTATGCTGGGCAATATCCTCAATCTGCTCCCAAGCATCTTCAACATTCAATTTCATGATTGTGCCTCCAGATGAGGCATCAATGAGGAGCTTGGTGTTGTTGTCAAAAACATTGTAAAAAGTGTGAAGAAGCACCCACTTATCTATTCTATGGTGAGGACATAACAATAAGAGCTCCTTGAACCTCTCCCAACCTTCATAAATAGATTCCCCATCCTTCATTTGAAATGAGCTGATTTGGTTCCTCATCTCTACAGTCTTCTTAGGCGGGAAATACTTGGTCAGGAAAGCTTTGGCCAACTCATCCCATGTAGTAATAGTGCCATGAGGCAGGGCCTTGAACCATGCTTTAGCACTGTCTCTTAGAGAGAATGAGAAGGTGCGCAAATAAAGCGCGTCATTAGAAACATCATGAATCTTCACCGTATCCATAAGCTCCAGAAAAGTGTTGAGGTGTTGGTGAGGATTCTCAGAAGGTAGACCTCCAAACTGATTCTACTGAACCATATTAATCAGAGATGGCTTCAGCTCAAAATTTCTTGCCTAAAATCGAGGTCGGACCACA
Organism: Fallopia convolvulus; assembly: GCA_964016875.1. Lineage (NCBI taxonomy): Eukaryota > Viridiplantae > Streptophyta > Magnoliopsida > Caryophyllales > Polygonaceae > Fallopia > Fallopia convolvulus. The sequence goes on along the minus strand of OZ024718.1, from coordinate 6,514,477 downwards.
CCAGCTGTGGGTCCTTGATGGTGTGGCAACACATAAGCACCCAATGTCATAGGTGGTTGAGCATTCAACTGCTGTTGCAACAACAACTGTTGTTGTGCATTTGCCTGATCGCCTTCCATGGCTTGGGTTCTAGCTTCCCTTTGCTCTCTTCTTCTTCTATGAAAAGCACGCTCGGGTTCAAAATCGTAGTTGTGTAGTGCACTAGCGCTCAAAGTTCTTCTCATAAGAAGGAGAACAAACTGAAACCAAAACAAAAAAGAAACAAATTAAAAATAAAAACAAGACTTAATCTGCCGGTTGTGGAACACAACCAATACTAGAAAAGTTCCCCGACAATGGCGCTAAAAACTTGATAGGCTATTTTCCTACACCGCAAGTATACGGTTCGATTGTAGTATCAAGGTGTCGAACTCAGGGAACTTCGTAGTATTGATTAGAACACGATTCAGTAGACTAAGCCAAAATTAAGAAAAAGGAGTTGTAATTGTTTTTAGAAATAACTAAAATCAATATTACGAATTAACTAGTGATGGAGAAAAGCATTCCAAGGTCAGGATCCCCACAATGATTATTCAGTAGATTACCGGTGATATTTATTTGGATTTCAATTCAAATGTTGTTTGAAGGACTAACTATCTCAAATATCAACATTAACTCTTTTCAGACGATTAAGGCATGTACCTAGACTCGACTAGCAGTCACTCTTGCACAAAGCAAGTCTTATTTAGGTCCTTTAAGTTCTTTAGAGATCATTGAATCAATAGAAATAACATCCTCTCTCGCGCTTTGTTAAGACTATTCAATCAATAATTTCTAGGATAGGTTAGGTTCCACATGTGAATTAAGTCACTCTCGCACAAATAATTCAACAAGTTCAAACATATGGATCTAACAAATTGTGAATTCAATCAACCTCTTGCTATTCTTATCTCCTCTCGGTCTCAAATCATAACAAGATTCCTAATTCAAGCAAATTAGGTCATTAAGCATCCTAGGTTGAATCAAACAACAATTCAAATCTCAATTCAACCAAACATCACCCTTAGATCTACTTACTAAACCATTGGGTTCACCCTTCCTTGGAATTAAGAAATTAGCTAGACATAATATGAAGAGAAAAGAAATCTAAATCAAAGAGAAACATACCAATTGTCTTTTCAATAGATCTAAATCCAACTCCAATCAAGTCTTGCAAAAATCCACAATTCTCCAATCTAGGGTTCTTCAAAAAATAAGGATAAGAGAATAAAAATCTAATAATAATCCAAACTTAATCTCCAAGTATTTATATGAAACCCTAAAAAAAGAAGATAGAAAAGGCCCGAATTTAATAAATAAAACACACGAAGCAGAAATGTCGGAAAAAGACGCGACTCGGTCCAAAACTCGGTCGTGACCTAGATCGAGTTTTGTAACCCTCGGTCTAATACTCGGTCGTGACCTGGACCGAGTATTCCACTGGTGCACCACTCCGTTTAAAACGTTGGATGAGCTTCCTCCCGTGCCTTCCTTCGAGCTTTTGCCCATCTTTTCTTCAATTCCTTGCATCCGCTTGACTCCTAGCCACTTCATATCGGGTTGCTTCTCTCGCCCTTGTCCTTGCTGATGCCAAAACTCCTTGAATCCACCTCCAAATGATCCTGAAATCGAACAAAGCAAGAGTAGAAACCGAAACTACAAATTCTACTAAAAAGACAATAAAACCAAGAGGAAAAGAAAATAAAAACAACTAAACTAAGGAAATAAACATGCTTTAACCTAGACTAAAATGCATGCTATCACTTTCTTCAAATATTCTCTTCTTAGAATTGTGTCGTGTGTTTGATTTCCTAAATGCGTTACATATATATATATATACATATTTTTCATATGGGCAATATGATTGGATTGTTTAATCTTTTTTTATTCCATTTTTGAATTGTCTTGCTTGCAATAGTTGTTCTTGAAATCCTTTGTTTTTGTGTTTACCTATGTGATTGAATAGAAGAATTCATTACTTTTGTTCTTTGTGATACAATTGTTTTTGGTCTCTTTTTTAATGTACTTTGGACGTTCTTCATTGAATCCTTGGATCTCTTTTTGTCAATATTTTTTTTAATTTTCACATTTTGTTTATATTTTTCTTTGTTAAATATATATAATATTTGATTTTTTTTAAATTCACATTGAATTTTATTCCCAAAATGATTTACGTATATCTAAATATTTGTTTGATATTCTGATCCTAAAATTGATTAATATCAATAAAACATTATTTTATCTATTTGTGGCCCAATTGTCATTATGTTCCTATCATTGTCTTTGAAGTTTATTATTTAGATGTGCATATTATAGAAAAACGCCATGGGCCTCATGTATATATATTGCTTGGTAAACTTTACAAGCGTATAGACCCATTTGAGTTATCGGCCCATTTTTACAATTTTGGGCCTTTTGGCTAAACTAGGGTTGAATATTCTTCAATTCGCTCTACCCCTTTCCTTGGATTGTCGTTGTCGCAATTCGCTCAATAGCGGTGGTGTGCCCTACCCTTGTTGTCTTCTCTTTTGTCTGGGTATGTGCTCTATCCTGTTTTAATTTTGCTTTGTATCATTTTGGTTAAAGTGACTAGCGACAGATTTATTCTGAGTGTACCAAGGACTATCATTGGCCTTTTTTTTGGTGGATTTGTAACTGCATTTAGTTACTGTTCCATTTATCTAATTGCTGATTTCAATTTATGCTTCCTTTTCTCTTTTTTGTGTGGATTTCTTTGAGCATCTGTTTATGATTACTAGTGCTAGTAGAGAATACAATGGTGTTGTTAATTAGTTCCATGTTGATTATGATATCACTTAACATTAGTAATTTCAAAGAGGAAATGACATTGGGGGTACTTTAAGCACGAAAAATGCAATAAACCAACTTCTTTTTTCAGGCTTAAAATAGTAGCTATGCTATCATTGGTTGCTGGTGTAAGAAAGAAGTATAAATGAAGAATTTAACTGAGCAATTTGCTTCTAAGAATCTTATGTTAAGTGCGTTTAGTTTATGGAAGCTCTGTAATTCCTAATTGTAATTCGATTAGTGTTATAACAAAAATTTTTTTTGTAAGAATCTACAATAATCTTGAAATGAACTTAGTATAATCATCACTTACTATTTGTTCAAGCTTGATTTTACAGAACACTGCTAATGGCCGCTAATAGAGAGAGGATATTGACGAGCTGTTTTTACTATTGATTAGAACTACCCGATTTATTGTGATTATTAAATTTCAGTAGTGAAATTGGGTTATAATTGTGACTATTGATTAGATTGTTTTTTGGTAATTACATAATGGCTGTTGATGCTACTGAAATTTGTTGTTGTGACTATTATGACCCAATAATTTTTGCTTTTTTTTGTTATTACAGAAGTGATGGCTGCTAATGGGAGAGAGGATGTGGCCATGACTCCTTCAGATGTTGATGAGATCTTTGGAGCACAACAAGAAAATCCCATGTTTGAATATTCCCTCGATGCAAAATGTGTTTATAGGTTTGGAGTCAGAGCTAGGAGGGCAGCTAATGCCTATGCGAACTTTCATGAGAGTATCAGACGATCCCACATGCAACTAGCAGCTCATAATGATCATGTTGTTTGCAAAGAGATATTTCAGAATGCACTTCAGCACTTTCATACAGCTTTTCAGAAACTCCCTCTGCTTGATGAACAATCAGAAAAGGCTAAAAAGTATGGAAAGAAGTTGATGATGCACTCTTCGAGAGAGCTCCAGGCTCTTTGTAATGCTCAATGGGAAACTGCACTTCGTACTGCTGACAAAACTATAATTTTTTTTGTTATAACACTAATCGAATTACCACTAGGAAAGATTCTTAGAAGCAAATTGCTCAGTTTAAATTCTTCATTTACAGTTCTTCCTTATACTAGGAACCAATGATAGCATAACTACTATTTTAAGACTTAAAAAAGGAGTTGGTTTATTGCATTTTTCGTAAGCATCCTCAGCCCTACCAAAATATTTTTACAGAACACTGCTAATGGCCGCTAATAGAGAGAGGATGTTGACCAGCTGTTTTTACTATTGATTAGAACTACCCGATTTATTGTAGAAAGGAGGGTTATACCCATTTATTCATAATAATAGAGACCTTACATATGCTCACTCCGTAAGATTGTCACTCTTCGAAATATTGATTAAAACAAGACCTTACATATGTTCACTCATAATCTGTCCCAATTTGAAGAATACTAAATCACTGCTAATGGGGAGGAGGCTTATTGGGCCACTTCAGATGAATCTCTCTGATCGTTTTGCTCAAGGTGAACATCAACAACGCAGGTAATCTCTCCTTCTTAGCTTCACTTCTTAGCTTTGTTTTGATTTGTTCCTCTCATATGGATCTTCTTATAAGTATCTATTGTGTTTTTGTATTTTTTGTAAAGTGATAATATAATTAATCTTGAATTAGCTTTGTTGATGTGCATGTTTTTAAAGTGATAATATAAGTATCTATTGTTTTGATTTGAATGAGCTTTATTGTCTCTACTACATGATTTAGCTTGTTTTTTTTTGCTAATGTACATGTTTTGGTTATCACTAATTTTGTGGATATTTTTTTGTTTTTCCTATTGAAATTTTCCTTGTTTTTTGGTGAATTACAGAACACTGCTTCCATTAAATATATGCATATCAAGTTAGCAAATATGATTTAGTTATTTATTTGAATTTAAAGTTCACTTCTTTCGTCTTCACTTATTTTGTAGGACCGAAATAGCTGTTGACGATGAAGATGAATGGAACACTTCAGATGACTATAATGAAGATGAAACTATGATTTTCGATGATCCTGCAACTTTGTTGGCAAGAAAATAGCTTGAAGACCCCTTTGATGAGCTTTGGGAGTCTGCAAAAGTGCTTTATACACTAGCAAATACAATTCGAAGGGTTGACAATAGATATGAAGACTTCATTAATGAGATGAAACAAGGCTTAGGATTTGCATCAAATCATTTGGAACATGCTTCATGTAGAAATATTGCTACAAGTGCATTGCAACACTTTCAAAAGGTTAGAGCTTATATTTGGAGAAAAGATTAAAGAGGGCAGAAAGTATGCATTCAAGACCAAAATGCATGCTTCCAGGTTGCTAATGTGAGGGTCATGTTCTAAATTTAGATACTATTTTCCTCAAATAAAAAAAAATATTGGTCTAAGGCTGAGACTGCTATGTTTGATGTTACTTTAGCTAATGAAAATATTGCTTATTCACACATGATAGGAAAAAATGCTCATATATGTTTTCTCCAAATATTGCTAATGAAAATATTGCTTATTCACACATTCTATTTTTAAATTTCTTTATTCAGATATCTTCTTCAAAGAATTGTGTCGTATATATGTTTGATTGCCTAAAAATTTTACATATATCTAAATATTTGTATGATTGAATTGTTTGATCTATTTTTCTTTTCTTTCCATTCTTGCAATAGTTGTTCTTCAAATACTTTATTTTTGTGTTTTACCTATGTGATTGAATTGAAGACTTATATTACTTTTTGACTATGTGATTGAATTGTTTTCGACCTGTATTTTGTAATATAGTTTGGATGTTATGTATTCAACTTTCATTGAATCTTTGGATCTCTTTTTTATCCATTTTAATTGTTTATTTCCCATTCTTTTTAAATATCTTTCTTCAAATATTCTCTTCTTAGAATTATGTAGTGTGTTTGATTTCCTAAATCCTTTACGTATATATAAATATTTGTCCTTTGAGCAATATGATTGGATTGTTTGGTCTTTTTTTATTCTCTTTTTGAATTGTCTTGCTTGCAATAGTTGTTCTTGAAATCCTTTGTTTTTGTGTTTGCCTATGTGATTGAATAGTATCTTTTTTTAATGTAGTTTGGACGTTATTCAATGAATCCGATCTCTTTTTTATCAATATCATTTTTTTAATTTTCAATTTTTGGTTTATATTTTTCTTTGTTAAATATATATAATATTTGTTTTTTTTAAATTCTCACATTGAATTTCATTCGCAAAACGCTTTATGTATATCTAAATATTTATATATCTTGTTTACTAAGTTGTTATTTAATGGCATTAATAAAACATTGTTTTATCTGTTTGTGTCCCAATTGTCATTATGTCCACATTATTGCTTTTGAAGTTTATTATTTAGATGTGTTGAATAGTTTGAATACACATGGGCCTCATGTACATATACTGCATTGGCTTAAAGTGGCCCAAAATGATATGTACATATAATCTAGTAAACCCTAAACTCTACCAGCATTGATTTTCTTAAATAAAACATAGGCCCATTATACAATTTTGGCTGAACTAGGGTTCAATTTTCTTCAATCCGCTCTACCCTTTCCTTGGATTGTCGTCGTTGTCGAAATTCGCTCAATAGCGGTGGTGTGCCCTACCCTTGTTGTCTTCTCTTTTGTCTGGGTATGTGCTCTATCCTATTTTAATTTTGCTTTGTATCATTTTGGTTAAAGTGACTAGCGATAGATTTATTCTGAGTGTACCAAGGACTATCGTTGGCCTTTTTTTGGTGGATTTGTAATTGCATTTAGTTACTGTTCCATTTATCTAATTGCTTATTTAAATTTATGCTTCCTTTTCTCTTTTTTTGTATGGATTTCTTTGAGCATTTGTTTATGATTACTAGTGATAGTAGAGAATACAATGGTGTTGTTAATTAGTTCCATGTTCACCCGCACAAAAAAATTCATAAATTTATGGGCGGATTTAGGATCAGCCCAAAACCGGAGTGCGCATCCGAAAAATCGGAGTGCACAAAATTTCGCTGCTAGATTTTCCCACGCGTGGATATTTCCTCGAAGCAAAAGAGGTTTATAGGTTTGAATTCAAAGCTAGGAGGGCAACTAATGCCTATGCGGACTTTGATGAGAGTATGAGACGATCCCACATGCAACTAATAGCTCATAATCATCATGTTGCTTGTAAAGAGATATATCAGAATGCACTCCAGCACTTTCATACAACTTTTCAGAAACTCCCTATGCTTGATGAACATTCAGAAAATGCTAATAAGTATGGTAAGAAGTTGATGATGCACTCTTCGAGAGTGCTCCAGGCTCTTTGTAATAATCAATGGGAAGTTGCACTACGTTCTGATGACAAAACTATAAAATATTTTGGTAGGGCTGAGGATGCTTACGAGGGTGCTTTTGAACTTGAAGGATTAATTGCTGGATCAATGAATTTGGGAAATGAGCTAGTGAGTGAACTAGAAGCTGGTAATTGTGGTGCATAGTTCTAGTGATTTTTCAATGATATTTTTCTACCCAACAAATTTTATAACTTAGTTAAGATGTAGCCAGTTTGAAATACCAAGGACAATTAGCCCTTTGTTCTTTTTGTTTGATCATGGAGTTTGTAATTCAGTTGTGTTAGATTTGACTAAACTGATGAGATCTTTGTCTTTTACCATTCATGGTAATCTAAATTTGGTATTCGCTGAGGGAAATGAGCTGGTGAACCAACTACGAGCTGAGAATTGTGATGCCTAGAACAAAACTTTTAGCACAAATTTTTTAACTAGTCAATGTGAGTTATCAATGGGCATGTCAGCTGACTTTGAGCAAGCTGTAAGTGGAATTAAACCTAATTGTTTGTTGTTTGGCTTGTTTCTAAAGAGTTGAACTTTTAGCACAAAACTTTTAACTAGTCAAGTGAATGGTTACCAAGCTACTCAAGTAGTCCTTGCATTATCTATTATAATTTCTTTTATTTTGTTAAAAAGAATTTTTGTGAATTTCTATCCTTGGAATTTGGATGTGCAGATTGAGATTGGTAGTACCATTGTAAGAGTCAGAGAAGCCCTTTTGTTTAGCAATTGTACAAGGTGGAGCCTCCTCAAAAGCTTGAGGATGCATTTTATGTTGTTCTTGTTCGGAAACTCGAATTGCACTACTTGTGAAAATTATCATATAAAATCACCTACATATGAGATTTGATATTTGAAGGACTTTTAATTGTTAGACTATAAAATCCCCCTTAGGGTTGCCTTGTATTCATTCACAATATATATATATATAGTACAAAGTCTTGTATAGAAAGTCTTGTATTCGAAGGACTGTCACTGTTATGCAATATTTTATAATATTAAAGAAAAATTATATTGTTACCCTTCCAAAAGGAGGGTTATTACAATATTTCCCCCTTAAAAATAGTTTCGTTCTGAAACTAGCATAAATCCTACCAAAAAATCACTAAAGAAAATTGGGTTATTACATTAAAAAATCTTTTTTAAGAAGTTGGTTTTATACATGAACTATATTGATTATAACTTGATGTAATTATTCCTATGCATGTGAGAAGTGTAGTTTTGAGTATTATAAGATTAGAAGATTATGATCCAATGTATGGTCTTTGTTTGATCTGATTAGTAAAAGCTTTATGTTTAATAGAATCATTTCAGGTTTTCTAAATATCTATTTTTCACTTTTCTAATTTGATGTTGTATAATAAAATACAATCTCTAAAAGGAACTTATACTAATGTTGTGTTTATATAAAAAAAATTATTTATTGTTGTGTTTATTTTTTTTTCCTAATGGGCCTATAGTTATCTATAGGGTATTTGAGTATATGACTATGTGTGGAACCTCACTTTGTCGATGTGCTAGTGTGTCACTACTACATGTTTTAGTTTGTTTTGTTTGCTGATGTACATGTTCTAGTTATCACTTGTTTTGTGGATAGTTTTTTGTTGTTGCAAATCAAGTTAGCAAATATGATTCGGTTTTCTATTTGAATTTGAAGTTTACTTCTTTCGTCTTCACTTATTTTATAGGACCGAAATGGATGTTGACAATGAAGATAATTAGAACACTTCAGACGACTATAATGAAGATGAAACTATGATTTTCAATGAACACTTCAGATGACTATAATAAAGATGAAACTATGATTTTCAATGATGATTCATCATTATTAGCAGGAAAACAGCTTGAAGACCCCTTTGATAAGCTTTTGGAGTCTACAAAGGAGTTTTATTTACTTGAAGGTTCAACTTAGATAGTTGGCCGTGGATATGCAGACCTCAATAATATGATGAAGCAAGGATACATATCTGCATCTCATTATTTGAAACATGCTTCATGTAGAAATGTTGCTACAAGTGCATTGCAATACTATCAAAACGCTCTAGAGCAGCTTATTACATATGGAAAAAAACTAAAGAGTTCAGGAAGTATGCATTCAAGACCAAAATGCATGCGTCCTGGATGCTACCAACTCTTCGTGATGGTCGGGTTAAAGACCTATCACGGAAGTGGACTCAACACATTTAATCATTGACCTCAGCCTACCACTCCCTTCTCTTAAGATCAAACTCCGAGTAAGTGAGATCAATAATGGATCACTACTTCCCCTTTCTATCCTCCACTTTATACTCGAAGGTAGATTTTTTATGTCTGGTGTTCAACTCTTCCTAAAGCCAGCAACATTCTTTCTTCAACCATTCCTAATTGGAGTTCGACCACTTCTAATCCAATAACTTAGGTACTTAGGTTCAATTTGCTCTATCTTATTCATTTCTCTTCTATGTTGAGCACTTCTGCCTTCTCTTGTACTAGATTCAACTACTCAATGTTCGTTTGTGGTTGTGAGAAAAATTTCTATTTTTCTATCTTTTTTAGCTTTATTTTTTTTTATATTCATCTATATTCGTTTGTGGTCGTGAGAACAAAATTTTCTCTTTTCAGTTTGTAGTCCTGAGAACAAAATTCATTTATGTCCTTGTATGGTTTTTATTTAAGGTAATTAATTTTTGTTAGTTTTTATTAACTTCCTTAAAATAGAAATTTATTTAGTAGTTTTTATTATTTAAAGTAATTATATTTTTAAAAATAAAATTTATTTATTTATTCGTAGGAGTTTAGACTTTATTACTAAAAGAAGGATATTTAACCCATGCTCTAATCCTTTTCATAATTGAAGTTTCGTGATTAAAAATCGGAAAAATTGCTCTAAATATCCTAACTTTTCATTCAGTTGCACACTCTAACTTGACTTTTTTGAATTTTACAAAATATCTTATACTTTGGGGATAGTTGTGCACTCTACCCTCAAAGTGTCCATATTTTGGGTAAATTTATGGATTGAATCTCACCTTTTCATTTTGTGACAAAAATACCCAACTAGTGTACAAATCATTTGGAAAAATATAAATCTTGTCCTTATAAGGATTAATACAATAAAAATAATCATTTTAGATCTCTTTTTATTCTAAATCAATTTTAGTGGAAATTAATATAAAATAATCAATTTCATTTATATAAAAATATATTCGGTTAAGGTTAATAACAATTTCTGTAAGGTACAAACTAATAACATAGCCTTATAGATTTACTTTTGTCATTTACATGAAAAGAATGTCATTACTTTTATTTGGCTAATATAAATTCTCCACTTCATAATTAACCACATAAATCTATTGTCATAACTTAATACTTTTTTGTCCATTATCATTTTTGAAATAATTTAGACGAAAATTAATAAGAATTTTCATAAACTTATTTAATAAAAGTTTCAAAATTTTAAGTCATTACATAATCATTGAGTCCAACTTTTATTTTTGAAAAACAAAAAAATAGTTATGAATATTTTGCAATGCTTTTTTGGGTTTCTTTTTTTTAAATAATAATTGATTTTTTAGTTTTCCATTTACTAAAAAGGAAATTTGGATTTTAAGTTTAATTTAATATTTTTTATTTAATTAGTTTGTTTTTGTGTTTAAATAAACAAGATAGAATATAAGTTTTACATTGTCTTGTTGGTTAAATTGGACAAGGTAGAACACGAGTTTTTAAACTTTTATAAAAAAAAGGTTATGATTTTTTTTTTCTTTTATCTATACTAGGCAAGAGCCGCGTGCGTTGCATGCGACCGTATTGGAAATTTTTAAAGTTTTAAATTGGGTCTGTAAAGGATAATTGGTCTGCTACTACTCGGGCCTTGGAGATTAATTTCAATGTGGGTTTAGGCCCATGTAAATATTGTATGCACTAGGATTTCTTTGTCTAAGTTTTGTCTCAGTGCAGCGAGGGTTGCCCAATTCTTCGTTTCTTGCCACCGGTATAGCCATCTTCTTCACTACCAGTATGCTCAGTGTTTGTTTGCCATGTTTAGGGAATTGAAAGGCGTCTTCCCCCGTAAATATAGCAACACTTGTGTCATCGTTACCTGCTTTGACGATGCCTCTACTAAAGCGGTGCTGAGTGAGTTGGATGCCTGGCTCTTTTCCATCTTTAGTGATCGAGTGTTTGGACATTTGTTGCTCCGTTCATAGATCGTCTTGTGTGGGTTTGATTAATTCTTTTCTCTTTTATCCCTGTAAAAGTTTGGCATAAAATTTCTAACGAATTAGGGTTTTGAAATGTCGCCTGATTTATTCGGGTTTTGTTTTTGCAATGTTTTCATTGTTCCCACTTCCGCCACCATTATGATGCTGATTTTCCATCGAATGTAAGTTGGGTGGTGTAATTGTTGTTGATTGATTTCGGAATTGGGGTAGCCGGCTTTCGGGACTCCTCGAGAACGTTTTCATTTTCCTCAACATCATCCATATTTTCAGTTTGAATCACAATTTTTTGCTTCCTTGATGAAATTAAAACCAATGGTTGTTTGATTCGTATTTTTAAGCACATCACGATAACTTGCATCTATTGTAATAAGAACTTGGATCCGTTGTTAAGGTAGGTAATACTTTATGTCGTATATAATGCAAGTAAGGTATATGCTTCTCAATGATATGGTTTTATACAAGATCTAGTGGCTTCAGTTTACAGAACTCCAAGTTAATGGTATGCCTCCTTTGATCCTACAAAATGGCTTGTGGTTTTTATGGCATTTCCAAAGTCTGTTACACATCAAGAGTATCCTATTTTTTGGTTGGGAGCATTTACGCTTAATAGTATTGGATAGAAAGGAAGAAATATGGTAATAGCAGAACATTATTGTAGTTGAAAATCTGACTTCAAGTTCTAATTTTTATTTACTTTCTAAAATAATGACACATCCTCTTATATTTATATGCTGTTTTTTTTATCTCATTTTGGTTTATCAAATTTTTCATTGAGTTTTTGGATAGATTGAATATTTATTAGAATTGAAAGAGCCAAAATATTAATAATATATTAATAAATGATGCTTCTGCTGTCAGGGAATGATCGTTTAGCCAAACCATCGTTTGTTGATCATTGTTGTTGGGATCATGATTGATTTAGCTCCCAGTTACTTACCTTAATAAAATATATGATTCTAAATAATCTCAAGTATCAACTTTGAACCAAAAATAATACGAAGTTAAAAAATCACCACCAACGATATGAACTATAACAATGATATGAAATGATTTTCCGATAAGTTTTCCGGTGTGATTGATGATGTGGCAAGGGAATATGCGACATGGCGAATTAACCTTTTACACTTGTATTTTATTTAAAAAAAATTTTGACCTATGGCCTTATAATTCTCTAGAGTGAATCCACTACATTAAAATTTATGTCCTTCAAGTATTTGAGCTACAATATTTTTTTATAAGAAATACCAAAACGTGTACAAATTGGATAAACAATCTGGCGGTGCATTAATGAAGTTTATCCCTATTTTTCTCAAATTCGTATCCATCTTGTTGTTTGGAGGATATAAATAGGTGATTGATGTTTAATTTGTAATTCGTCTCTATTTGAATATGATAGAATTGAAAGAAAAAATAGATTAAAAATCTTAACCGAAGCTTTATTGTTCTTTTTTGTGTGGAATTTTTACATGTTCATATGTGTAATTAATAGAGTGAAACACATTGTTTCTCTCTATTAATTTGGTTATTTTTTACGAAAATTGGAATTTATGATATGATAATTTAAATTTTGAATGTGAAACTATTATTAACTATTTTTAGGAAAAAATATTAGAAAATTAATCTCTCACCATTCCATCAAAATCCCAACATGAAAGAAAGTTACATGGGGTATGTTTTACTAAAATTAATCTACCAACAGTACGACATGTTTTATTTACAGTGGAGTTTTTTTTTAAGCGGCTCGGTAAAAAAGTATTAGGCGCGGAAAACATAAATGTTGCAGATGACTTTTTTGTAATTTCAATTGATTTGTAATTATTTTTGACCTTTTTAAGGTAATAAATAAAATAGTAAAGTTAAAATAATTATTTTTAGTATTTTAAATTTATTTTTATCAACCAATAATTACCATTGTGTATATGTTTAAGTTAAAACTATTTAAAAAAATACAAGCAAAAAAACCATTTTCGAATGCAAAAAAATATTTCAGGAAATTTTTTAGCCATAAAACGAATTTTTCTTTCAAAAAATATTTTTAATATTTTATTTTATTTTTATGTACCCATAAATAACCATTTTATATATGTTTTGATTAAAAGTAAAAAATGATATACATTCTAAATGCAATTAAAATGATAAATTAAAAATAATCTTTATATTTTTTTGGATATTAAATTTATGTATTCATAAATGTGGTTTAAAGTCTCACCAAATAGGGACCATCAGGATTCCAACTTACATGGGTAACAAATTACCAAGATCTTTCTGGAAACGAATAAGAATTATCCTCAATAAGTGAGCATGTATTTTATCAAATAAATTTGTGTAAAAGCAACTAAATACCATGTTAAAATAGTGAATTCAAAATAAAAAGACATACCTGCAAAGTTTTTGAGCAGTTACCAAGATCCCAAACTTGTAAAATTTCTAGTAAGCTTCTCACGAAAACCAACTTCCCATAATGTTATGTCGCCCACATTTGTGCCAACTAAATCATGTAATAGATGAAAGACATGATCAACTCCATAGTGGTAGGACAGTCTGATGTCAAGCATAACTAAATGTGTATAGGAAAAAAAAAAGAGGGAACATAGATCAACTACAGAATTTGGCAAGTAGAAAGAAGTTTAACTAACCAATAGGCTTGAAGAAGCACAATTATATAACCAGAAGCAAATGTTACTTATAAATCACTACATTCTGATTTTTAAAAGGGGAAACTGAAGTAGGCATTCATAGAGTAAACTTGTCATGTCTAGATCCAAGTGATGTAAAAAAAAATTAGAAGGGCAAGTGATGTAAAAAAAAAAAATCAAAAGGATTATTCATAAAACGAAGCATAAGAGCATTTTACCACCCTGTCACATCACTCGTCACATATTCACAAGTACACCTATATGCTTCAAAAGGATATGATTCCATAAAAAGCTTATGAACTTCCTACCATTCTCTAGCCTTTTAACAACCTTAAATAGTTGCTGCAACAACACCAAAACAAAATCCACATGAAACATACTTATATTATATCAATTATGCTAAATTGACAAATTAGGAATGCAAAAGACTTGTTGCACAAAACTATAGCTTACCAGTAATCCTCCTCTGAGAGAAAGAATCTTGGCCATTTCAATAGCTTCCTCCGTTGACACCTATTCGGGAAAGCAAATTTCAATAACGTGTGATCCACAAAAATGGGTAGAATTTTCATCACGCATTTCACTTCTTCAACATGTCTTACAGAGCATAACTTCCATGAACTTTTCTTCTCCTCTACGTTCGTCTTTACCATAGCTACTACTGTGTCAAAGAACCCGAATCATACTTAATTTTCCCGTTAGGCTCGCCCTTTCAGTTATATGGTATTAAATATTTCTTGGTATGCTAGTAATTAAACAATAGTAAAATAAATTACTTAATTTGAATAAATTTTACAAGTAAAAGGGGAACATAAATATTATTTAGATCATTTGGGCCAAATAGGCCATTCTGATCTCTTTTGATTTCCTAATGGGTAATAAGAACAATCCATTTGTTTTTCCTATGGGCCGGTCAATCCACTTGTGTTGTCTTTGGGCCTAAAAGCCCAAATGATTCTTGTCCTTAACAGATCGGATAGCCCATTAGGTTATTCTTTCCATGCGTGATGGTGAATAAATGGTGATGCATCTCCTTCTTCCAGCTCTCTATTTCTTTTTGTCGATGAGATTATTCATAACAAACCCAAACTCCCAAACGACGTCGTCTCATCTCTTCAGTTATTTCACCTCCCTTCTCTTTCCCCTGACCACACCACCTTCTCTTTCCCCTGACCACACCAGTCACAACCACAAACCACCCACCTTCCTTCGAAAAGTCGCCAAAATCTTTGACGAGATTGAGCACCGTCGCCGACGAAGCCCAAAAGCTTCCCCTCCTCCCAAAATCCGCCGTCTCCGGTCTCCACCAGCACCACCACTACCACCACCACCACCGTACCCCTCCATTAGATCCTCGAAGACTCCTTCAAGATCTGCTACATCATCTACTTCACTCTCAGCACCGAATTCCTCCTCCCATGGAACGCCTTCATCACCGCCGTTGACTACTTCGATTACCTCTACCTCGGAGTCAATGTTGACCGTGTGTTCTCCGTCGCCTACATGTTCGTCTGCCTCGTCTCCCTCCTAGTCGTCGTCCTCTTCTATGCTCACAGATCCGACGCCTACCTCAGGATCAATTTGGGGATAGGCTTTTCGTAGTTGCCTTGCTGGTGGTTCCTACAATCCTACCATGGATCTCTTCTACATCAAGGGCCAAAGTGAACTTTGCAGTGGATTTTATGTCACCGTTGGGGCGGTGGCTTTGTGTGGTCTAGCGGATGCGCTGGTGCAGGGTGGTCTCATGGGATCTGCCGGCGAGTTGCCGAAGAGGTATATGCAGGCGATCATTGCGGGCACTGCTGCTTCTGGTGAGCAAAAACCCTAATATCCTGTCACAGCTTCTTTTCCTGGTTGGATTGTGTATGATTTCTCCCACCTTTATCCTTTTATCTATTTATGTAAAAGATTTATCTTAAATCAAATTTAGATACAAATTAAAAAATTTAAATATATATATAATTACTTGCCAAAATTATATTTTGATAAAAAAAATTATATTATGTTTTCCTTAATTTCCTTTTTGGATTGTTTATGTTAATAAAAAAGATTTTTTATCTTAAAAAAATTCTATATTCATTCATATATTTTTATCTCTTCTTATTAATTATCTTTTTAACTTTTTATTGAAAATATTTTAAAAGAATTGAATTTGATTAAAAAAATTACAAGAATTTACATTATTTTTTACTTTTTAATTATTTTTGTAAAATGTTTATAAAATTTTGTGATTCTAAGTAAAATAATTTTTATTTATACTTTTTCAAAAATAATTTATCATTAAGCTATCAAACTTATATTGGACTCGCCTTAACCACTTTGGTTGTGCCTCATATTATATTGGCTCACCTTAATGATTTTTCTATTAAATACGTTATTTTTATTTTTTATATTAAATTAAAACATTATTCATTAAATAAATTAAGTATTAAATCCATATAGTCGTGCACGACATAACATGTATAACGAGTTAAACCTGTTTATGAAATATTGTCAAGGAAAAAGAGCAATGTATATTATTTTACCTTAATAATCAATGTTTATCTTCAATTTTAAACTTAATAATTGAGATTTAATTTGTTTTATTTGATTTCAACAACAAAATAATTTTATACATATTATAGGCAATAAATTGCTTACATTAAATTTTATTTCATATTTTTTATTAATATTTTTTTATAATATATCTAAAAAAATATCAAGTCTTAATCGTGCCTTGTACGACAGGTACAACAAGTATATATAAAAGAAGTAAGGAATAAGGCCACCACGTTGTGCCACTTAGGATTTTCCTAAGTGTTGTTCTCACTCTCACATTAAGCCACCTAGGATTTTGCCAAATATGATTTTTTATTTTGAGAATTTATATATGTTGATATTATTTTAGCATAATATAGAAATACGAAAAATGAATGTAGGAAGATTCTAACAGAGAGGAATAGACATCGAGAAAGCCATAGCTGCCATGATTTCTGGGTTTTGCAGGGTCGTCTTCAATGAGCTTCCTGATGAGCTTGGTTTCGAGGCTAACCAGCTCATGAGCATGAAGCTAAAGGGCTGTGTTGGCTAAAATGTTGTTTCTTGGCCCTTTACCACAAAAACATGATATCTAGTTAACTAACTGCAAATTATCTCTGGACTTTTCGCTGTTGTATAGAATGCCGTTTCTTGTTTACTTGGTCTAAACAAATAATCATGCACAACCGTTTTTTTTCTTGGTAGGTTATAAAGTAGACGTGTAGAGATTGGAATGATGTAGTTTATGCTTTGTGTACTCCATTCAGAAATCTAGTTCTTCTATTTTGCATCTTCTTGTATTGTTTGTTTCTGATTAGTTTGGTATTATAACCTTCAGTCTTGTCACTGGAATTAATTAAGTTCTTGTACGTATAGGCGTTCTTTTGCATGCGAAATGCAAAAAAAAAAAAAAAAAAAGGAGTCGTTGGATGGGAAGGAGTTAAGGGTGCATATCATTTCATTAAAAAAAACGACATGCACAAGTACAAAAGTTGATATTTGAGAATTATTCGAAAAATCCGTTTCTAAGGCAAGATTGAGTGTGTCCCCTAGAAACGGATTTTTCGAATAATTCAACTAAAATTTTCAAAACTGGGACAGGACTCGCAATCAAGCCAGCACCAGTACAGAAGTTGACGAAGATTTATTGCTACTTAAAATTGTATAATCACATAATTAAACATAAATCTATTTCAAGCGTGTCAGTTAACAATCTTCAGTTCCAGAACCAGAAAACAAAAAAACAAGTAGAGAAAATTGAATGTAAAGTCAAGCACTGCAATGAAGCGAAGGATACTCACATTATTCACTAATTTTGATGAACAGAAAAATACAATTTGTAGTTTTGTACATCAGAAGAAGCCTAAAAGAATAGGAGAGAAAAGGAATCCAAACTAGTAGTAATCCACTGCAATTACAACGCCAATTCCATCACATCATTTCCAGAAATCCAAAATTTAAGAGTTACATCACAATCCTTCATATGTAATTCCTCTGATACGATATGTCAATTCTTTGACCGCCATGAAATTCGTTGAGCACTTACCCCATCCTCTGCCTCCCCCTCCCAAGTCCCAACCTCTACATTTAATTTGATAATTCTTCCATCGATCGGTCATAAATTAGCGACGAATTTGAAAAATAAAAGAATAATTATAAACAGAGGAACGGTCAATTGATGGAGGAGGTCCGTCAGAAATGGCAACCGCAGAAGCAGTAGAAGAAGCAGAGGGTGGAGACGAGAAATATCGCTTCGAAAACGGAGACGATCTTGAAGATGACGTCGTCGAAGAAGGAGATGTGGAGGTTGAGCCGCTTCCAACGGATGCCTGAGCTGAGAAACCTCCATCTCCACGCCTCCTTGCTCATCAACCGCTTTATGAACCACTTCTTTGTCGCCGTCGCTGCCGCTTTTTGAGTCGCCATGTAATAGTTCAACAGATCGATTGGAGAGAAGAAAGAGTTGGAGGAGGAGAATGATAAGAAAGAGTTGGTGGATTCGTTTGGGGGGGATTGATTGACCGGTGCTTTAAAGGGGAGAAGGTTCGGTTACTTATGGAGATTGGAGAACAAGAAAGGGGTAGTTTGGGTATTTTCCACAAGAGGAGTGGGGTTAAGGGGCTACTGCCTACTTGCAACGCGCATACGGTGTTGGAGATTTTAAACGGATATCCGGTTTCAATTCGGTTATATCAAGAAATTAAGGAAAGAGATGTTTTTTTATTTTTTTTTGCAAATAATGGAAAGAGATTTGATATATTATATGATAGAAATTTGATGGCTAAATTTATTACTTAAGGAGGTGTAGGTTTTTGAGAAGATTTTTGGGTAGGTGTAGATTTTATTTTTTGTAAACTCCTACAATCTTATTTGATGTTTGGTATTGTAAGATTTGTTTGTAGGTTTTATTTAAAAACTACCAAAAATATTAATTAAAAAATTAATAAAAAAATTATGTTAAATATTTTACAAACCTCATAAAACCTATCTATATAAATAATTTTGTGTTTTCAAACCTACTCAAACTTTCACCTAGTAAAAAACCTTGTTGTGTCAAACATTTATTTAAGTATGATATCAAAGATCTTGAGTCAATACCATTAATTATTTGGTCTAGCTGGATAAGGTGTTAGGCTTTTTAAAGTGTTTGTTTAGGAGGTCAAAGTTTGAATCTCTTTAACAACGTGTATGGAAAAATGAATTGGGAAGATCGACATTAGTAATGGACCTCTGTAATTTCTGGTTTTGACGTAGATTAACTCTGACTAATCAAACGGGGAAAAAATCTAAAAAAAAACATTGAGTCAGTCACACCTAGTGACCTAAATTCAAGATAAATTCTATACAAATTATAGAAAGGTTACAACCCGGCCAAAGGCGGCCTTGGTAATTTTTTTTATTTAATTAAATGTGGAATCTCTTGCAATAAAACCACTAAACCAGTAGTAGTGTGGTTATTTAGTGGTGGTGATCAAGTTGGTGTTATTTGGGGATTATTTTCTATTTTTTCGCATAATATAACCTATGAACATTTGAATTAGATTCAATCATATTGAGTTGAATCTTCAAGAAAATCTAGAATCTCCATAAAAATAAAAAAAAATATAGGATTGAAGGTTTTATTTTCATGTACGGTGTGAAAGAGGCTTAAGAAGTTTTGAACAAAAACACATAGGTTAATGAGTCGAGTCCACGATCCGAATGAGCAGACCTTGGAATATCGTTGAACATCTGTATGGTCCAGTTTTCCCAACTATTACAACATGGAAACATCAAAAAGAAAAGCAAGTGGAATTGTTTCTTTAATTTCCCTTTCTATCTTTTCTCGAATCATGCATTATTTGTAACTTGTAAGTATACTAATCAGTAAAACAAAGATGGAATCTATAAATCGCCCATGTATCATGTATGTATCGATCTGTTTGGCGCCCTTTGATTAGTTCCTCCTTTGTCTTCGTAATGGCAAATAGACTTTGGTGAGATTAAAAAAAAAAACACCATTCTTTTTGTTGGAACCTATTCTATTTCCACCTCTTTTTTCATCACTTTAAATTCTTGCAAGAATCTAGTGGCATGCATGTAGCTTATAACTCCACTCTTGCATCTTTTTCTTTCTTTTGAACCACGCGTTTCCAAAATAATTCACGATGAAGCTTTAGCTAAAATCGTGTGATGTAAAATTTGGCCTCACTTTTCTAAATTGGTCATGATGCCTTACCAGTTAACGAATTACGTGTTTAATTAATCACAAGGAGTAGGGCCTAACCAATTTAGAAAAGTTAGGGCAAGGCATTTGCGTTCTTTGTTGACCAAGTCAAAATGGCAAGAAGGCCAAGCTTGAATGAAGAATGGCTTCTTCGATTCGCTCTATTTGTAATGACAATATTACCCTTGTGAGTTGTGAAGCATAAAAACGGTATTGTAAATGATTATGTCAAAAGACAAACACCACAAAAGGGCCCATTACCACATCTGTCCTGCACTCCAACGGCTCTTACGTAACGGCCAGGTTGTATTATGAGACTGGGTCTTCTAGAAAAACGAAAACAGAAATCATAATTAGTTATTTCGGATTGAATCAATACATTTTGTTCTTTCGATTTTCAGGATAAACTTACTGGACCTATTTTTGACTTATAAACACATTAACATACAAGGGGCTCTCCTGGGTATCATACTTAGGCCCTGTTTAGTACTATACTATGGGTATAATGAACCGGGTTATAAATCACTCAACCCGAGTTCAGTGTTTGATTACCAATTCCACCATTTTACACATAAATCTAAAACCCTCTTTTAAATCAAGGTATGATCTATATCTAAATCCATCAAATCTATTTTTAGGTAAGCAATGAATCATTTATAAATAATTCAAGACAGCGAATTCCCCATCAATGGCTTTGGATCAACCCTAGTGCTAGCTGCGGAGAAAAGCGCCTTCTTTCTAGCTAATGAATGGGCTTATATTGTAGACGAGGTGCCAATCAAGCATCGGATTGGTTGACCAAGTGGAAACCCTTAGAGCCTTTTGTTATTTCTTGTAACTTTTACTTTTTGTCGTACTTCTATGTTGTACTTGAAAACGATCTAGTTTAATATATTGGCTCTTTTCGATCATAAAAAAAATCTTTGATGATGTGTGATGATTATAAAAACAAAAAGTTTGCTTTTAGAAGTTGATGTGAACCCGTCTCCGAATTCACAAAAGGATCATCAACTTTGACTCGAATTATGTCTCACAGTTGCAAAAGTGATAGTTTAGAAGTTTGATGCCTAGAATTAAAAGTGAATTTAGAATGTAGAGATAAGATATATCAAGTTCAAGGGAGAACATGAAGAGAGGAAGACAGTAATCTCGACAAAGTAACATTATCAATTAAACTAAGCGTAAGAAACAAAGAGGACATGAATCCTTTATATAGAAGAGATCCATGAGAAATCCTAGGGAGGCTAGGGGGCTAGGGCATTGTATGCAAACAAGCCCACGTCGGCCCAAGTCCATAAAACAACTACTAAAAGTAGAAACACACATAACTAGAATTTTTTAAGATGGAAACATGCTAAAAATAGTAGTAAAGGATAGATGGTCAAATCGGCTTAGTCGCGGTGTCGCGACAAGGGCGTGACAAGGGCTGGCGCAGCACGACAAGGGCGTCGGTGCGCCAGCAACATGCGTAAGGTGTGTCGTGGCACGCTGATGCGAAGTGACACGACCTTGGCGCGCAAGAACCTCAAGTGCGCTCGTCGAGGTGGCCCGACGTTGGCATATTCATGGCGCGGTTCGAGAGCGAGGCGTCACTAGCATGGGTCGGTGTGTGGTCCGCGACGTCGATGACGGTAAGGCACATGATCGAAGGCTCAACCATGGGTGTACCGTGGCTGGCAATTGGTCGTGGCTCGAGCAATGACACGAGTTTGGGCCTAAGTGATGGGTTCGCCGGAGCGCACATTCATAAACTCCTCCTCTGGCTGGCATCCATTGACGGGGTCACATTAGAAGGGAATCCAATCAAATATGGTAAAAATATAGTATAAGTTAAACTCTTCAAACTTAAGGAGTTGAATAAGGCTAAATTGGTCGAGACATGTATTTAATTTGAACCTCATTTCATTATTCTATTTAAGATTTAAAACTATATATAATACAAGTATGTATAAAATTACATAAACTCATAAATCTTAATGATTATAGTAAAAAAACACAAGTAATATATAAACTTCTTATCCAACACTGTCGAGTTGAAACATTACATTGTTTCCATCCATCATTCAGGAGTGGATTTTTGTGTATAACAAAACTTGATACAAGATTGAGGAAATGAACATGGACACACTATAGAAAAACCGATGTTATGTTCAAAAATAATTGTCATTCCATAAATTAACAAAAATATTAAGAAATTATTTGATTTTACCTAAACATCCTTCTATGATTAGTTTGTTTATTTTTTATGAGAAGGAATGAAGTCATTGTCTTTTCGAAATTTTTAAAGACAAAATAGAATAAGACTTGACAAAATATGTAAAGTGACAAGTACTATTAAACAAATAATTTATGCTAGAATGACAAGTAATTTATGAACGGAGGATATATGTATAAGAGATTTGTAATGCATTTAAGTCAAATGTTGATTGATTAAGTAAATTAAAAATGTATAATCTATTAATCTTCATCGACATGTTAGCATTATAATCTCGCGTCGTTTTGATATATTTAAATAGATGTGTTATTAAGCCACCGAATCTTCACCGTATATCTCGAGTAGAAAACGACCACAACATTATGACACTTCATCTTTGTCACATATCGATGTTCCCATGTTAATGTACCTAATTTTTTCCACATCACGGGTATGAGATAAGGCCACCACATTAAGTCACTTGATTTTCGCCACATGTCGTTCCCACATTAATCCACATCATTTTGACATGTCTCAGATAATAAATAAAGTATCCACATATAGCCACCTCATCTTCTCCATATGTCAATCCTGTTTAAGTCACCTCATTTAAATATTGGATATCGTGTTAATTTTGATAAAAAAAAATAATTATTTAATTAAATTGAAATTAAGTTTAAATATTCAATCCAATTTTGTTAAATATTAGTTGATCACCATATTTAACTTATAGGTCATACTTAATTCATTTTTGTACTTTGTTTATTATACATACAAGATAATTTTATTTTGTATTTTCAATCTATTAACAAATACATGAAATTAAAAAGATTCACACATGGTATGAGTATTACACTAGTGTCTTCACAAAAGAATTAGACAATTGACACTATGAATTTTGACATGTATGAAATTCATCATCATCATCATCATTGACCCAGTGAGGCTCCGCTATAGCGGAATCTGGGGGGTCAAGATAGGGGTACCCCTGCCCAACGGAAAGGGGGTACGTCCGGATAGACCCAAGAAAAACTGAAATTCAGCTATGTGACAATAATAACTGAATTTAGTTAGAATGCACCAAATTGATATAGGGACTAAATCCATCTCAAAGGCAGTGTATGAAAGCCAATGAGCATGAGGATGCGCCCATGACATGTATGAAGCCAATGACATGTATGAAATTGTGATTTAAATTAATTTTTTTATTTGTTTCAATAACTCATGCTCCTCTACCCACTATCTATTCCATTTATTTATTTTTAATTTTTTTTTAACATATACATTTTCTTACTTTTGTATAAATATGTAATTTGATATTTTGATTTCATTTTATGAATTATGAGGAAAATTTTAAAGTTAATAAAATTATTATATAATACTATCATTAAATTTTAAAATTCTCAATACATATTTTTTTAATATATAAAATCCATATTTATAATAACCTGTAACACGTTAGGGTATATAAAATTACACTAGTTTTTATTACTCCATGCGTTTCATTATACATGTATTTTTAGCCTGGATCTTTGTTTCACAATACATGTCTTTTAGCTATTTTAATCTCTATTTTACGTATTTGTTCTTATGAGTTTGGTTCAAATAAAACGAATTATTATCCTGAAACGAACTCTTATCCTGAAACAGGTGCACTTTTCCTAGTTAGTAATGCATTTTTCCTATTTCGGAGTGCACTTTTACAGATTTGCACTTTTCGTATTTTGCAATGTACTTTTGTATAAAAACGTGCAGTACGAACTAGGAAAAGTGCATTCGTTTCACATTGTACGATAAGAGATTGTTTCATTTGAACCAAACTCTTGATCTTATAAATAATATTTTTAATAGCTTTGGAAATAGTGTGCAAATTGCTATAAATTCAAGTATTATGAAATGGAAAAAAGTATCATTTTTTAATTTACTTGTCAAAATAAAATGAATACTACTACGTTCTAACATGACTTTGCGAAATATATGTAATTTTATCTGTCTTCATATAACAAGGAGCCCCGTCGACGAGTAAAATTGAATGAACACCAAATATAATGAAAAATCAAAAAAACAATAGTGATAAAAACAGAAGTGTGTGTTCTAATTAGTACAATCTATCATCGCAAAAAAGACTAATAGAGTAATAGTCCAATCTGAAGCCACTATATGTGTGCCCAGTTATACTATTATTTACATGTTAAATACAGAGTACTCCCTCCGTCCCCTTTTGTTTGTCCTAAAGGACAGTTTTGTGGTTATGAAGGAAGATATAAAGTAGTATTAGTAATTGGAAAAATGGGTAAAAGGTGAAATTGATTGGGAATATGTTTGTAATTTTATAGGGATAAAAGGTGTAAAGTACTATTAGTAATTGGAAAAGTGGATAAAAGATGATATTAGATGGGGGTAATATTGTAAGAAAAATATAGATACAAAAAGAAAGTGAACAAACAAATAAGGACGCTCAAAAAGGAAACATGACCAACAAATTGGGACAGAGAGAGTATAATTTTAGCTTAGAGTGAAAGTGAACACAAGCACATGAGTAGTTCAGATAGATACGCGTGCTAAGTCGTTGTATTCATTTTATGCCTTGGAACTTGGAAGTGGAGAATAACACATGTGTTGTGTCATGTGTGTATGCACTGCTTTGAAATTTGAATAGAAATTTCAACGTGTCAGAAAATTTTTTTACCAAAAAAAGTTAGACAAAATCTTATGACTCAAGACTCTTCTATTAATATATTGGTCTATAAAATACACTACATTTGGACCAAGAAAATGTATGGATCTAACTCCAACTCTTCTATTGATATAGTGGTCTATAAAATTAAGCATTAGCCTCCTCTGTTAGGCCCAAAATGGTTAGCAAGACCTTAAACCCTAATTCATTGTTTCTTGGATTTATTTCGATTCTCTCCGAAACCTGGAGTGTCTTTTTGCTCAAGGTGAACCCCAACAACGCATGTAATCTCTCCTTAGCTTTACTTCTTAGCTATGTTTTGTTTTCTTCCTCTTATATGGACCTTCTTTCAAATAATATATGGGAGAAAGGCGTTTGTTTTTTGATGGTTTTGGTCTAAACTTGTTTATTATTATGATAGTTTTGGTCTAAATTTGTTTTTCTAATGCTGTAGAAATCCTTTCTACATATGAAATACAAACATGTACTGTTGTTTTGTTTGATGATTATTTTCCAAATAATCCCCAAATTTCGATCATTTATGTTTGTTGACTCAATTGCCATTTGTTTTTTTTCTAATGCGGTAGAAAGGAAATCCTTTCTCCACATGTATAGACTATGAAGGGTGATATTAAACTCATTTTATTAAGCTATTGTTTTATTTGTATTTCATATATGCATGTTGACTAGCTATGAGATTTAAAGGAATTTTCTGTTTTTACATTATTATAAGATTGAGCTCATGTTGACTAGCTGTGAGATTTAAAGGAATTTGCTTTTTTACATTATTATAAGATTGGGCTCATGTTGACTAGTTGTTTTTACTATTGTTGTTTTTACTATCTTGATGAAATTGTTCATATGTTAGAAGTTTAGTTTGTATTTTTGTAAGATTAGAAGATTATGTGACCCAATTTATTGTCTTTGTTTGATCTGATTAGTGAAAGCTTAATGTTTTGTAATAAAATACAATCTCTAAATGTAACTTATTCTAATGTGTTTAGCTAGATAGGAAATTATCTACCGTTGTGTTTATTCTCTTTTCTTCTAATGTGTCTTTAGTTCTCTGTAGCATATTTGAGTATATGCTAGCATTGTCACCGCTACATGTTTTAGCTTGTTTTTTTTTTTAATTTTGGTCTCTTATGTAAGGAGATCTTGATTTGCCACTACAAATTTGTCCAGTCCTCTAATTTGTGTCAACATTAAATTATTTGTGTCTAGTCCTCTAATTTGTCCAAGATATGAAATGGCTGCAAATGTTGGCATTGAAGATGATTGGGGGCCACTTTAGATGATGATGGTTATAATGAACTTCAAGCTATGAGTGACACTGATGTTGAAGCATTTTTCGCAAGACAACAACATAACCAAGACTTGGTGGATGCACTCCAGTTTTATAGGCTTGGATCTTTAGCTAAGAGGGCTGGAAGTGGATGTATGGCCTTTAAGGATATGATAGGTCGAGGCATTAGAGCTACATTTTCTCATTTGGATCATCCAGCATGTAGTGATATTGATGTAAATGCATGTTAACTCTTTCAAACAGTAAATGAGCATATCATTATTTTTGAAGACATATTTGTAGATGCCAAAAGGTATGGATTCAAGAGCAAAATGTATGGGTCAAGGTTGTTGCAAGTGATTTGTGATAATTGTTTGGAAGATGGTGTTATCCATTTGTTCAACTCTGCAAAATATTCCCATAGGACTACTAATCCTTACAATGATGCTCGCATTGCTAAGGAAATTATAGTGGTACCATTCACAATGGGAGATGCGCTTGTGAAGTATTTACGAGATGATATTTGTGAGTTTTTGTAGAGTGCATATGTGAGTTATTTATATATGTGAATGCTATCAGTTTTTGGACAAACATCTGCTTTCCTTTTTATTTTATATTTTATTCTTGTACTTTATATGCTAATAGCAAGTATAATAGCCAAGTAATGGACTAAGAAATTGGTAAGCAGACTCATTATTTTGGCGTTTGGTCAAAGGTGGTTTCTTATTGTGGAAATATCCACACCATACGGGAATAATGCTGGGACGGTGTTGGGAACTCTGGTTCCGAACATCGAAACAACGATACTTGTCTCCAGTTTTGATAATGACAAACGTCATAAGGGAACTAATGTGTTGCATTCAAGTATTTCAAAGGAACACCAAGTCTAATGAAGAATCTTCAAGAATGTCAAAGGAACACAACCATATGATAGCAGGTTCCTACCGAAGGAACGCTGGTCAAAGAACGGGAACTCACATGTGCAAACAAGACCACTCAGCGCAAATCACGGGATCCTGTCTCAGACAAAACAAAGGTTCAGTCTGAGGAACAGACTGAAGCGAGTGATCCAAAGGCCCGATTGATTCTAATAGTTGACTCAATTCAAATCAAGTCACATGTGAAGGATAAAGACTTGGCGTGCAAGACAAAGGGCATGTCGGACACAATGAAAGTCAAGATTGCAGCCCAAGTAAGGACGAGTATAAAGCCAAATGAATAGTGCTTGGATTAAGGACTTCTCCTAGAACTCACATTCACTCACAAAGAAAGAAAGACAAGAGAAGAGAAATCCCCGGCGACAAGTGTTTGATCTCGACAACGGCGAAGTCAAGTTCCCAGGAGCAAGGAAATTGTGATAGTCAAGTCCAGGTGTAAGGTTTGGTTTACTTGTCTTAGTTGAGTTGTTCGCTTAATTAGGAACTTGGTTGAGAAGATTCATTAGTGTTGCTAGAGTTAGGAAGAACTGCTAGGAACAGAGAAGTTTGAGTCTTGCCTATTGTAACTAAGGAACAATCAATAATACAAGTAAGTCATTCAAAATCCTCCAAGCGGAGGTAGAGGTTTACCCACACATCTAGTTGGTTGTTGTGGGGTTCCTCTATAAAGGAACTGTGTCAATTGCATTCTGTTTTACTTGCTTGTTATTCTACTTTCGCTACCTTGGGAATAGTCTAACCGCCAGTTCTCAAGCTCTTACTAACGCGTCTCGATCCAACAATTGGTAACGGAACCGATGGTTCGGCTTAGGGACCGGGAGGGTCCGCCGTTCGGGCTTGTGAGGGATTCACAAGTGAGGGGGAGATTGTTGGGGTTCAATTGTGAATCCCACATAGTATATAAGGTCATGGGCCACTCCTCCTATCACCAATTGATTTTGGGATGGAACCTTATGCGCTTGTGTACTAAGCTTGACAATTGGGTCCGTCTTCCCATAACAAATTATAATTACATGGAATTTATGGAGATCCTCCAATTCCATCACAATCATTCATAGTTCCATAGAAATCCTCTGATTGAATCAACCGCCATCAAAATTGTTGAGTACTTTCCGCGTCCTCTTCCTCTTTTCTCCTTGCTAAGTCCCAACCGCTACGTTCTTGAAGAACGTCATCGAGTCAATTACACCTAGTGGTTTCAATTCTGTTATATATTATGAAATAAAAATTTGGTAGCTAAATATATAACTTTAAAATGAATAATATTTCTTATCAAAATTAGATGAATAAATGAACGTGGTATTATAAATCTTGAGTCAATTACACCTAGTGACAAAAATTTAAGATAAATTATAGAAAGGTTACAACCCGTGAACATGGTTTTTTGTTTGATTAATTAATGTGACAAGGGAATAATCGTGCGATAAAACCAACAAAATGACATGGATCTTGAAGGGTTTGCTTGTGATCACGTTCTTGTTATTTGGGGATTATTTTCTATTTATTCTCATAATGTAACATGTAAAAAATTGAATTAGATTGAATCATATTGAGTTGAATCTTCAAGAAAATCTTGAATCTCCATAAATAATAAAAATCTACGATCAAAGACAAATTCCTATACGAATTTACATAAAAGATCAAAAGAAAGACAAGCGGAAATGTTTATTTTTCCCTTTATCTCTTGTCTCGAATCATGCATCGTAAATCTAGAAAAATACTTTGGATGCCCAATCATTAATGGGACAGTTAATAGAGAGACGTTTAAAGATTCAGTTGAAAGAGCACAAATCAACTTACCAAATGGAAGGCGAACTTCCTCTCACAGTAAGGACACACAACTTTAATCCGATCAAATCAAGCTTGGCAATCAAATTACGTCATGCAAAGTTTTATGGTACCCAAAAAGATACACGAGGACATGGATAGAATAAACAAGACCTTCTTCCGGAGTAAAGACCAACACTATAAGTCGCCGATTGGTTGGGATAAAATATTTCAAATCAAAGTCACAAGGAGAACCGGGTATACGGAAAGCAAAACACATGAACAAAACACTACAAATTAAATTGCTTTAGAAAATCCTTGCAGAGTCGGATTACATATGGGTTCGGGTGGTTAAAGAAAAGAACATACTAAATGATACCTTCTTTTCGTACAAACTTAAATCAAACACTTCATAGCAATGGAGAAAGCTCATAAATCTGCGTACTGAATTTGAAAAAGGACTTATATTCCAGATTGGAGATGAACAAACAATCAAGTTCTAGGAAGATAATTGGACATTCGGACAACCTTTAAAGAGTTATGCAAGACGCTCTTCTCACACTAATGGTGCAATTAATTTATGTTCTGATTGGGCTTTTCTGTGTTAATATTGTGAAGACTAATGGTAAGGTTAAAGGGAGGAGTGGTGGTGGCAGGCTGAGAGGAAGAAGGGTACACTAAAGAAGAAGGGGTTGGGACAAGATGAAGAAATATGGTTTTCTTAATTATTTTCTTAATTAGTTATTTTTTGTATTATAGTAATTTGTTTTATAGTTTTTTTTATTAAAATAGGTATTAAAATACATTAAAAAAGAGAGGGACAAAACCGTAATTTAAGATTTTAACAGAGTTAAGGGAATGGGTGGTATTTAGCTAAAGGATGAAGTTGTATGGGTGATTTTCAGTAATTTTATTTATAACGGGTAGTTAAGTGTAATATGCCTTGTCATATAGGTGATTTTCGGTCATTCACCCATTTTTGAAAATTTATTTTGATATACTTTTCAGTTGTAAACAAATAAATTTTAACTAAAAACATCAATTTTAAAATAGATTAGGTTAACGCTTAATCGCCAAAGGGTATTAGGGTTTCTTCAATGAATCAACGATTTCCAGTTTTTCTCAAGCACAATATCGGGGTATGTGTCATCCCCATCCCAACCTGATTCCATATTTGATAACAAACGAGGCCTTATAGTGATCAAGATAACGCATTTAATTAGACGATGCATGTCATCCTATATCTTACTATGTATAAAAATGTTCATGATGGTTTGAAATAAAAACTTTGGTTGTAATTATGATGGAGACTCTCACGTCCAAAAGGGTAATGTCATGCCGTTTGTTAGTTGGCCTTGCGTCTTTCAAAGACTCGGTCTTGTATAAATTAAGGGACAAATAATATGGCGTGCGGAAAGGAGAATGTTCAACAATAATAAAAGTACAAGTATTAAAAAAAAAGTAGAAGTATGATAATTGATGCTGAGTTGGGTCTTCTAGAGTTGACAGCTTCATGAAAAGTTTGGCTAGCAAGAAGCCAAGAAGAATCATATACTCTAATATTCTCGCCCACCAAGGCGAATCTTAATGTGTAATGGAATCTGGTACAAAATTTTAAAATTAATATAATAGATGATGTAATATAAAGAAAATTCAGTTAATCAGTACACCGGAGCAATTGAGCATTACACTAACAAGTGACAATTAATATTCTTTTAATCTTTTTGTGTTGTCCTTTTCGTCTAATTTCTAATGACCCATTCCTTTCCCTCCTCACTAGACAAATATAACATGCAGTCAAATACCATAAGCAAAAATGATTGTTGATTAATCTAAACTTGGGTCTATATCCTTGGTAGTTTTGTAATATCTCCTCATGGTAAAACTGATCTTCACATCATGACGTTCTATCACATAGTTGCTTTGCTTTGTAAGACAGCATAGATAGCTTCCAACTGCAGAAGAAGATTCAAGAAACAAGAACTAACATTACAAAAAACCACTTTTCAGCATCTGTAAAAGAGCGAAGGGGTATGTTGTTGATTCATTTTCATGGAGATTTACTTGTCTGTCCCTCTATATGATTACAACAAAATTACAAAGTAGAAAAAAGAGTGGTAACACGTACTGATCAGTGTGCAAATTAGCTAACTCCACTGTGATGTCAAAAGCATCCAAGCGCTCATTATGGGGAAGAGCATGAAAGCAGAAGCCTGGATCAAGTGATTTACATAGGAAATCAGCTTCAATTCTTTTAGAGAAGGGTAAAATAGCAGTGACTTTAGTATGTAGCTACTTGAACCCTACCACAACAAACACAAGCTCTGCATTGGCTAGAGGAGCTGTGATATCATGTCTCTGCATTTCTTGTCTAACCATTCCTTGCAACTGTGGTGAGGTGAGTGATAAAGTGTTAAAAATAGAATTTCTGATGTGAAATGACCCAAAGCTCGGTAGAAAGGGAAGGAAGAGTTCACGAAATAAATTCACTCACTCGATGGTGATAATTCTTCACTGCTGATAAGATTTGCTTTATCCATTTCAGAGCTTTAGACATATACAACCCCCAAGTAGATTCCTTAGAAGGCATGCCTTGATTGACTAACCCCACTACTTTTAAATATTGGGTCTCAGATAACCTTCTGATAAGCTAGAGACGATGATAAAAAAGTGTAAGCAGAAAATGTCATTGTAAACTGCATGCTAATAGGTGAGTGATACTAGTTACAAATACCTTGAAGAATGTGCACCGTTTATAGAGTATTTCGCTTTGGAGCTTAGCTCTCCTGATCTTTAAGGAAAGTAACACTTAATCAGCAATGGTGTGCAAATTTTTTTAAGAAAACATAAAAAGAAGTTGATATGAGAGAGGATATACTTCTGTAACTTGAAGGGCCTGTTCTAGTTGTTGAATCTGAATCCAAAGCTCTGTAACAATGTTTGCCATCTGGAATGTGACAAGCAGTGTATCAAAAATCACATAGTATTATAAGAAAAGCTACGAGAAAAAACAAATCGAATATATACATAAGTCAGGTGATGTTGGCACTTGGCGTGAGTGCGTGATATCAATAAGTCATTCGCCATATACTGATAGAAGTCACAACAATGACAAAAGGGAAGAGGAAAAAAAGGCAGTCCATTATTTGCTAACTCTGAGAAGAAAATATTTCAATGATAATTATAAGGCATTGCAGTAGTATTTTGGGCGAGGGCAAATAAAAGTAATATGTGGATATCTGAAGGTGAAGAGTGATCATGTGCTTATAATAAAAGAGTGAAATTTCCACCAAGCAAGAACACATTCAATAGGATCAAAACTAACACACATAGCTTATGTGGAAAGTAATGGCCATCATATCTTCAAAACAACAAAGCATGTAAATAGTTACCTGTTCTGCTTCTGAAGCAAGAACCTCTAATTGATTTTCAGCTTCTTCTGCCTTGGATTTTAAAACATGGAGTTCAAAATTGTTCTTCCTTGAGGTTTGCCATAGATGATTTACCTGAGAAATTCCAATCAAAACCATATTCAATAATTGTTTCAAAGCACTCATTATAGCTAGTGGTGCTCCCTCAAACTGATAATGAACAAAAACACAGTAGAAAACAATTGCTAGTACTAAAGTAAAATTACCTCTTTCTGCAGTTCCTCAACCCTTTCTTCTTCAGCTGCTACATGCTGATCATAAATCCAAAAGACAGTCAGACAAAATACTCTCTGAATGCATCGCAAATCAATTTTTGTTGAAGCCCTTAAATTATTAGAAAGCACATAGCTCAACTAGGATTCAACAACAGACAGCAAATTATTAGAAAGCACATAGCTCATCTAGGATTCAACAACAGTCACAGCAAACAAGTGATCATGGATCAATTAATAACAGACATCTGTATAAAGTCCATAGCACAATTGCAGAACTGAATGATGCACATGACAGCATAAAGAAAGAGAACAAAAATCCACCAGCAGCTAAATTTACATTCAACGCAAAGATTCTAGGCTAAAACAGGCTAAATCAGTTTTCAAAGATCCAGTACTCGCCATATCTGTAGAGATCAGATAAATTTATGCTCTCAAAGGCATACAGGGACAAAATGACAGACCTTTAAGTTTGATAACACGGACTGAAGGCCTTCAATTTCATGATTCATCTCCTGAATTTTCTTCTCACATTTCTCAGCATAGCCGCTCCTAGCATTCAGTTGCTTCGTAGAACCCTCAAGCAGGAATTCTATGGTAATCTCGAATCAATTAATATTCTTTCAGATACCATCAAATAACACTCTATAAATCAGATACAAGAATCAAATAATGCAGTCAACCAAGAACGACAAACATCTTTCCGACCAAACAAGGTCTTCAGCAATGGCATTTTACACGAATAAGCAATCGAATAGAAACAAGCAACCATCAGATCGTTAAATTAAGTTACCACTTCAAGTTTACCATATCCACCGCATGGAAGTGAAGTGAAGTTCAGTTTCAAATTTTCGATCAATCAGGATGGAGGACAAGAATATTAAGCTGACCGATATAAAACCTAACTTCTTTGAGCAGAAGAAGAAAAATACCTAATCTGGCGACATGGAGGTTCAATTTGTGGATTTCGCACACGATTGGGTTGGAGCTTGAACAATCCGTGACGGTTTGAGAGTCAATTTTCCCATGCTGATCATCAAGGGCTTGACAGGATAGAGAAGAGAATGTAGTGGAAAGAAGCAGAAGCAGCTGAAGGTGTAACACCGACATAGCGGATCTTCGAAATGGTAATTATGCTCACAGTTCTCCCTCACAATTGTCATAAGACTTGAGAGCGTGAAAAACATCAAATAATCTACCACATGCTCTGATAGTGGAGAGAAGGTTTTGACTTTTGACAAGAAATCGTCGATTGCAAACTGGTAGAAATCAAATATAGCACTGAAAAATGAGCCATTGTGGTTTGCATTGTAAAGGCTCGTTATTTTTTTAACTGGATTTTTTTAGGTTAAGGGAAAGGCGACTACATGGGTCCGGTCTTGGAACCGGCGGTTTTGGTTCCACCGGACCATGGAATCGGATCTGGAATCGATTTTGGAGCGGTTCCCCGATTCCGGTCCGGTTCAACTGCCGTTTTTCAAAAATAATAAAAAAAATTAATTAAATTTCAGTTTTCCCACTAAACGAAAACCGCGGCGGCGATTCAATGGGCCGCGACTACGATTTTCGTTCTAATAGCCAAACAACGACCACGATTAGGCTATTTTTATTTCTTTATTAGTGGAGTCGGTGGTTCCACCGGGTTCGAAACTGTCGGTTTCCCGGTTCTAAAACTGCCGGTTATTCGGTTCCGACAGTGGAGGAACCGGAATCGGAATCGTAGTTGGGTTTCAGTTCCGACCGGTTTTCTACGAATTCCCCCGGAACCAGACCCATGTCTAAGACGACACCCTCCACTTTAACTTACTATCTCAAGTCTAAGTTGTGTTTGTGAAAAAAAAAAATTTGATGACCAATCTACTAATCCACAATATAATTTTAGTTCTCTTTTCTTGATAAAGTATTCTAAGTTTTGAGAGAGTTGTCAATGAAACATCCTTGAAGAATTGAAAAAAAAAAAAACCTTTTTTTTGTTACATCTTATGACTTTTTTGGTTCCATCAACTAAGTGTTGCTTTACTTTAGGATTTAGCTAGTGTGGAGTTACTTTAGATAGAGTTTGAAAATCTTCGCTATCTTTTTCCTTTTTCTATATTTTTTTTAAAGAATTTATTATTTTTTCTGAGGATTTAGAAATATATCCATACCATTTATTAGATAATTTTACCAAAACTTTATGTCCTGACGGAATAATTAGGTGGTCTCATTTTGGAAGACCTTTCCAATTAAGAGAACTTTGTACCTTGCTGTTCCATATATAAAACAATCCCCCTATTTGACACAATCCTTTATAATCCATAGATTAGTTATAAGTTTTTTAGGTAGTCAATAAATTCAGATGTATAACGATCGAAAATGACAATGTTTTGATGGAAGACTAAACAAAAAAATCCTACGTAATAACGCCACAGGGGCACATGGCACAGTTTAGTGGTACAAAGTAGTTATTTGTGACCACTTTTCCTCACAACGTCGATTAATGTTGGCAAATGTCATCAACCATTCAACATGAAAACGAAAGGCAACGATATTTCCACAAGAATCTGAAATTGAGAGAGATTAAGCCTAGAACGCAACACCACTTTGCTTACTTTTTCTCTGATGTTCAGACTGAAGAAACCAATGCAAATCCTACTATCAGTTGATCATCTGCAAATCATTTTACAGAATCCTTTATTTGAACCCGAATTGAAATCTTTTGAATCATACAACAAAAGTCATAGATGGTTCATTATTTCTACATTGTACATAAGATCATCTGCAAATTAGCAGCTTCTTCTGTACTGAATTGACAAACAGTAATCAAGAG
The DNA here is from genome assembly GCA_964016875.1 of Fallopia convolvulus. Classification (NCBI taxonomy): domain Eukaryota; kingdom Viridiplantae; phylum Streptophyta; class Magnoliopsida; order Caryophyllales; family Polygonaceae; genus Fallopia; species Fallopia convolvulus. The sequence continues at coordinate 6,478,973 of OZ024718.1, read as the reverse complement.
AAATAGCTCAGTATTTGGCCTTTTTTTTTTCTTCCCCATAAAGAAACATGTTATGCAAATCTACAGCCAATTTTCCTTCTGCAGATGAACTCAATCCTGGCCTCCATCTCATGCGGCCTTCTTTTGCTGCACAGAATTTATTCAACATAATCAGCTGCTTTTACTACTGAAGTTTGGTTCCAGAAGACAATGGACAGACATGAAGAAAGATACTCACTCGTTTTTCCTCTTCAATTTTGGCCTTAATGAAGGAATACATTGCTACACCAGCAATAGCAATGCAGGTTCCAATGCCTGTTTGTGTCGAGATCTTGTTGCCTGTAATGTTTTAACAAAAAAATTCACTTGTTAGGCATCTCTTTTTTTTTTTTCTCAAAGAAAGGATATGACAGAGAGAAGTGGATGAATCTTTACCGAAGACTACAATGGAGAAGCCAATGACAAACACACGCTTCAGCACATTGCCGACTGCATGTGTAAGAGGTGCCACCCTCTCCAAAGTGTTGGTTGCCAACTGAGAAGTCAAGTGTTGGTTAAAAAATATGATGATTTTGTTAATTGAAGCACAAATTCAGAGATCTATCAAGAAAAAAGATCAGTAAGTTGAGAAGTGTGTCGAGCAGTACTCGTAGCGTACCTGATTGTAGAGATGGTAAAACATTCCCACCCAGAAGAGATCAGAGACAAACTTGGTTAAACCCACCTTAGCAATTGCATCACTGAATCCATACTTCATTAGTTGTGGTCCCTCAATCTAATGGTCGCGGAAAAGAAAGAAAACTTGGGTCACAAATCACAAATTTGATGCAGTCAGTGTGTTCATATACTATAATGAAAACTGTTCACTCACAATGATGGCAGGAGGAATGCAGAGGATGAGGGCGATTATTGAAATGTAAGCATACACATTGGTACTGTCCATGTCAGTCTGAATAGAAAGAAATGCCGGGAAATCAGGATTTATAGTGTTACACCAGAGGAAACGGTTAACAGAGGATTAAGATAAACTGAGAAGGAATATAACCATGGCTTTCTTGGAGTAGATACTCCTGTAAGTGAAGGAAATGTTTGAGATCATAGCACTGATAAACCCAGTCCAGTTGAATGACAACTCAGTCAGTGATGCCATAGACACACCTGCATTTTGATTTATCAAACAATCATACTATGAAGAGAAGGACAAAAGATGACTAGATGTAAAACATTCTTATTGACACCTCTGCAATTCCCAGAATTTAAACTTGAGAACTTAGCAAAGGACTATATAAGATTTTTTCAAGAAAATGAATTATACTTTGTCTTTGTATAACACGTCCAAGTTACATGTCTAAAATCCTTATGAGACTAATCTATGGAGAAAGCGCGCACTTACCAATCACAACTGGAGCCAAGGACAGCCAAAGGGTCAGAGGAATGGATTGTCCCAAGATGAACTGAGAAGCAGCAGCATTGAAGAAGGGTTCAAGTGCTGAACCACAAAGCAACACATATCAGGAGAAATTACTAAAAGCATAAAAAATCTTGCTATAAACAATAGTATTCTAGCAGTGAAGCAAGAGTTTCATTTATGAAACTAATGGAATTCTTTGAAGGTTAAGTGAGTACCTTTGATGGTATGTGTGAAAGAGACAGCCACAGCTGCAAACGAAACGTTGCTCATGACATGGCCAAGCGCATGGCATGCTGCAACAGGGATCAGCAGCTTCAAGGCGTTCGAGTCAACAGGCTGCCAATAAGCAAACAAGAAGTTTAAAACTCATAACTATTTACAGTTTTCATATAAGATGAACTCGGAATTCACTCCAGAATCGACACAAATTTATAGCTAAATTCGCCGTAAGAGTGAATCAGTTCTCCAACTAGAAAAAGGGTCATATTGGGTTTTGCCCCATCATGTAAATCCATCAAGAAACCCTAGATTAAACGAGATCAGAACAGAGAATGTCACTCACAGCGCGTTTGGGAAGGCCAACAGCCCAGCTTCCCAAGCAATACACCACCCCAACGAACAAATGGATTGCCGATACAAAGCTGCAAATTAACATTCAATGCAAATCTCAAATCACCAACATTTTCAAGCATTTGAACACGATGAACACTTAATTGATCAGAAGAGCACTTACTAGGGGTATGGGAAATAGTTGTAGATCTTTTTGTTGAGTATGTTAAAGATCACATTCAGAAAGTACCTGCACAAATTAATTTCAACAAAATCCTTTCAGAAATTCAGTTCCCGCGTAAGGGGATTTTCAACTCATTGATTTTTAAAATATAATATTCAAAGTATTAAAATATTAATACAAATGATTGTTAAAGATAATCGCCATCAATTAAAAAGGCAAAAAGGATTTCTAATAAAAGAATTGTATCACTCAGCATGATAGATGGCGTAAGGCATGAAACTTACCACATGAAGAAGAAGAATCCGGTGACGAGGAACGGGTACTTCTCCAGAAACCCGACCTTCCCTTCCCTGAGCAAAATCCGAAACCAAAGAGAACAAAAATTAGTCGGATCGAACCGAGTAAAATCAGACCGACAAGTACTAATGGGAAAACGGACCTCACCCGGCAGAATCGCTCCCCGCCGGCGAAGACGCGGCGGCGGAGCACGGCCGTAGAATTTCCTTCCTGCACACCGGCGTTGCCGGAGAAGCTACCGTCTCAAGTAGGAGTCCAGGCCTGAGCTGCCGTCCCCAGACGAGGTTTCCGGCGTCCTTGAGAGCCCCAACCGGCCGGACGTTGAGTCCGAAGGAGACGGCGTCTCTCGCCGGCCTGATGATCCGCGGAAGGACGGGGATCGCGGCGGCGCGTGAGAGGACTCGAGACTCCATCGTCGGAAGCCGGGGAGGAGGAATTGAAGAGAGATCAGAATTCTTCAGAAGAGGGAAAACGGAATGTCAACGGAAGTCTGATGTGGGATTTTATTTGCTACAGGTGAGGAATTGAGGCCGTTGATGAGAGTGGGTCCCAGGGGAGGGAAGTGACGTGGACGGTGGAGATTAGGTGGGGACCAATAGTAGCTAAGGGAGTGTTTGGAGAAGGCGGGATTTTCGTGATTTCGGAGAGGATGGGGGTTAAAAACCTTATCCTCGGTGAATGGCTACCGACGAAGCGACGGTCGAGTCGAATCCGTGTTGCTGGGCCTCTAATTTTCTGAACCACATGCTTTTTTTGTGTGTGTGGAAATTTGCAGTATTGTTTTTGTATTTTTGTGCATTATTCTCAGCTTCCATTATTTTCTTCTCATGATCGATGAACTTTATGCTATGAAATTTCATCAAAATTGAACTCGTAGATTGAATGAACGGCAGAAAGCCGCTTGCTTTGGCCGACCTCTGTTTTGATCTATCTTAGCGGCTTAACCACTAGTAATGAGCGTAGTTTTGGTTAACTAATACACAAAACGATGAGTTTTATCATGAGTGAATAATTTCTTGTCCTTGAGGCTTGAGATAACCCAATAACTGTAGAATATGAGATATCGAATACTGGTTTTGGTATGATAATTAAGGTATGGGTAAGTCGTGCCGGTCCTAACATATTAAGGGTCCTGGGCGCAAAAAAAAACGAGGGCCCCCTTTTTCATGTATTAAGCTAAAAAATTAGAAAATATAATAAAAATGTATAAATTATCTTAATTTTCATATAGTATTAAAAATAAACGAAAAATATTTTTTTGAAAGCTTTATACTATAACTACACTTAAATTCTATTAAAAATTAATAAATGACGGGCCCATATTATTTGGTTGACAAGTAGAGTAATAATAAAAATAAAAAAGATATAAGATTTGAACACATGACTTCTTGAAAAGAAGCTTTAAATTAAATGTACTTTTTCACTAGGCAAACACATATTTGTATGCATACTTTTACTCATTTAGTTATATTGAACATTGGGCCTACGCCCACCCTGCCCTTGCCTCTGGACCGGCCCTGGGTAAGTCTGATATTAAGATATCGAGTATGAGTATGGTGGATATGGAGTTATGTCTCTAATACACTAATATTTTGATAACTATCAAAACTAGTTGAAGTCCCGTGAAATTCACGGGATGATTTTATTAAAAATAAAAAAAAAATTATGATATTAATATAAAAAAATTTAATCGTTCCCCATATTTCAATTGAATATATTTAAATATTTTTTAATTATTTGTTGAGATCTTGTCCAATATTTAGATTAAAATTATTAAAATAATAATTTTAATTGAATTGAATATTTTAAATATTTTTTCCATTTTTTGTTAAGAAACTAATATGAATAAAATACTTGATTTATATAAAGATAAAAATAATTAGGGTAGGCTATCTAAAAAATAATATATTTTTTAAAAAATATTTTTTAAAACATTTTTGAAAGTTAATTTATAAGGTTATGTATTTAGGGTTTTATCTTTTATTCCGTAACAAATAAAATAGCTTTTGTAAATATGAAAAATATCAATATAAATATATTGATAGAGAAGATAAGATAGAGAAAAAAATATATATAATATAATAATGTACATTAAAGATAATAAGAATAGGGGTAAAAATATCACCATATAGATAAAAAAATACTATATACTTGAAACCCAAATCTTATTAAAAGATAAAATAACATGCATAAAAAATAATATAGAAAATATCAATATATAAATCAAGTTATTATAATATAAAAGAGCTTTCTAGAATTATTATTTAGTTTTTTAAGTTGAAAAAAGTTATTTCATTATTTTATTCAACTTATGCTACGTGGTACAAATTTTTACAAAGACTTGGTTTCTGCTTTATAATGTACTAGAGTAGATAGCACTCTTGATATTATCCAATATATTAAACAATACCAAACACTAGAGTCTCTTGAATATCAAACGAGACTTGGTAGATGTTGTCAATGAAATTTATTTGTGAATTGATTTTAGGATAAAATTCAATGTGTTCAATTTATGATGTCCACAGACTTTCACACAAGAACAATTCCTTGTTCAAGATATATATTTTTGTTTCATTTACAAATCATCAATATGACAGCATAACAAATTAAACAATCTCCAAGTTGAGCAGTCAATTCAAGACATTCTTACCAAAACGCACAAATGCCACACACACATACACACATAACAGAAACCTAGCTTAATAAGACGAAAGCGGGAAACCGATGCCATGGCGTTGCGTAGGGAACACAACAAACAACATACTACACATGACTCCAACCCCAATAGGTAGCGACGAGAGCACCTCTCCGGCTTCAACCGACGGCTCAGGATAAAAACAATGCACCACATTCCCATCAAACATAGCAATCGCGCCAAACACAAGCACAGACAACACAGCATGAACAAAATCCAGCCCTCGAATTCGATACTTTGAGGCCAACTCCGTTGCAAGCTTGGTTGATCCATCGATCACCCACAATCCCCTGTACGTTGCAAATCCGTAGCACACGTTTCCGTTGTCGTCTCTGTAACTGTCTGAGAAGGAGAGCACGAAACACGAGAGCCCGCATAGGGAGATGAGTACAGCTGTCATTGCGCGGCTTACTGGGTCGCAGTTTCCTTGGTTTGAGAAGATTGGGGAGAGGAGTTGGAACGCGAGAACTGTTCCTGTTGGTAGGAGGTTCGCGAGATGAGCTGTGCTTTGGAATGTCTGGCTTATGGCTTGTTGAATAAGATTCTTCTTTGCTGGATCGGGAAAGGGAGATTCTTCTTGGAGGAGAGGGAGATTCTCTTCGTCGTCGTGTGGTTTGATCGCCATTTTGGGTCTGTTGTTCTTTCTTTCTGTTGTTTTTGAATTGTGGGTTTTGATGTTTTGTTGTGATTGTGTGTAGTTTAGGGTGTGGTTTATATATGGTAAAGAAGTGTGTTAAGGGAGTTAATGTGTTGTGTATACAATTGAGTAGAAGTGTAGGAATGGTATGATGGTCATTTCTTGCAAGAAACAGAAAACTAAATCACAAGGCTGGTTATGGGGGCGGCAAAAGCAAACATTAGTTAATTGTATCCTCCTCATATTGTGGGCGGGATTTACCAAATTTATGAGTTGATATATAAGAGGTGAAATACGAGGAACTCTGATCATTTTTTGGCAGTTTTTGGCATTTGACAGTTGGAATTATGAGGTCTTGGTTTGCGTTTGTGAGTGGATAAGAAGAGATTGTAAGGGAGAAATGTGAATGATTTTGGTTAGGTTTGCTTGAGTGTGAAATCAATCTGTTGAAGAATGAGAATACGTTACTTGGAGTTGATCTGTCTGAGGTCAGCTGACTTGGGTTGCCTTTACGCTACTACCTTCCAAGATTTGGGCTGGACCTATTTTGGACCAAGCCCAATTCAGGGTCTTTGTATTGGGCCCATGGCCTATGAATGCTCTATCCCTACTAATATTTTTTTTGATCTGAAAGTGGCCAAGGCCTTTTTATTAAAGCAATTAGGCAAAGTTCCCCAGTGGGGTTACATCATTTAGCAAAAGATCAGAAATACAGCTAGGAGGACTAGTAAACTCAACAAAATTTGAATCAAACTCAAGCGAAAGATTTGCAAGTCGATCAGAGACCTTATTATTAGTTCTAGGGGTATGAACGAAGGCAATATTCCAATGATCTTCATTAGACAACTTGTGGCATTGGTCCAGGATGTGGTAATCTGCATCAGCCGGCGGCATTGGGTTAGTTAACGCCCTCCAAACATCCAAAGCATCGGTTTCCACTATAATATGCGTGAGTCCCATAGACTTCGCTAGTGTAAGGCCATGAAAAATAGCCCAAAGCTCCGCGGTACGAGCCTTGCACACCCCACAACGAAAAACATAGGCATGGTGGAAGGAACCCGAACTATTACGGAAAACACCCCCGCCACCGGCCCGACCAGAGTTTCCTTTCGATACAGCATCGGCGTTCAGCTTCAAGAAACCGTTGGGCGGCGGCTTCCAACTCGTGGAATTTTGCTCCTGGTTCGTAATATGAGCGGACTGGTTAATTCTCCTCACAGCTTCAGCATCTTTATAGCACCGAAAAAATTGTTGGACCGTAGGGATAATTCAGTTAAGATCTTCTACACCATCGAAAACAAGTCTATTTCGGTTCTTCTAGATATGCCAAAGCATGGTTGCGAAGATAGAACGATCGTCGCCCAGTTTACCAATATTTCGCTGTATCCAATCACTCAAATATGCACTTGTAAAGAAATCAGCATCAATGAAGCCGAAGTTTCCTTTCCGCCATAAATCTTCAACAACAGCACAATCTCTAAGGAGATGGAAAGCTGTCTCAGGCAAGGCACATCTTGGGCAATCAACCGAATCAGCTATATGACGATGAAACCTGGTGTCATTACACAATAATGCATTATGACAGATTAGATAGAGGAACTGACGGACTCGTTGTTGGACTGGGCATTTCCAAAGACGAGACCAAATGCCTGTTCTCGGACTGTTATCGGGATTATGCAGCAGCTTTCTCGTCGAGGACGTTGAGAAAGAACTAGAAGCTGTTGGGCTCCAATAGATGCTATCAACTGCAGAAGGAGAACCCCGAAGCCGAATTGAGGAGAGCTCCATACAGATATTCAGTGGAAGTTTAGCCTCTAATGCGGTCCAATTCCAGCCATTGGGAGACCAGTAATCAGCCACATCCATACTTAACTCATCATCAGTAAGTGAATCTGATGCAAAATCCGACAAAGGTTGGTCTCGTAACCAGTTATGAGTCCAAAACAGAGTATTGAGGCCATTCCCAATTGACGAACGAGCCCCTTTGACGAGTAATTGACCCCCGTGCACAAAGCCTTTCCAAGTGTGCGATTGGCCAGGCCTTCTGACAAACATATCTATGTCGATCCGACTCCATAGTGTAGTCAGTTCTTTTAACGCCCTCCAACACAGTTTACCAAGAAGGGCCGAATTCGAGTCCCTCATTCTACGGACCCCAAGACCGCCCATGTTTCGTGGTTGGGTTATTTTGTCCCATGATACAAGATGGATTTTCCTGGCCTCATTTGAAGATCCCCAGATAAAGCCTTTGATGCTCTTATCAATTGCATCACACGTTGAACGTGGCAGGAGAGTAGATTGCATAGCATAAATGGGGAGGCTCGAGAGGACCGAGTTTGCTAATGTCACTCTGCCGGCTAAAGAGAGCGTTCGAGATTGCCATCCAGTAAGCTTAGACGTCACCTTATCAAGCATATACTGGTAATTTTCCTTTTGAGCGCGCCCATGGATAGTTGGGACCCCCAAATAACGGCCGAGATTTGAGACCACTGGGATTTGTAGTCTCTCAGCGAGATCCGAAGCTACGGATTGAAGAACCTTCTTGGAGAAGAAAACAGAACTCTTTTCAAGATTAACCCTTTCTCCAGACTGAGCACAAAAGGAATCAAGACATGATTGAATAATCGCCACCTGAGAGGCGGAAGCTTCCGAAAAGAGAAGTAGATCATCAGCAAAAAATAGGTGTGAGATTGGAACACCACCCACCACCATCGGTGTCCAAAACCTCGCTGAAATGGCAGATTGAATTATATGAGAGAGGCGTTCCATACAGAGAACAAACAAATAAGGTGAAAGAGGATCACCTTGTCGAATTCCCCGAGTCGATTTGAAAGAACCACCATCCTCTCCATTCCAAAGCAGAGTCGTTTTTCCAGAAGATTGCCCTAACATAATTGCTTCGGTGATATGATTCGGGAAACCAGCTTCAAGCAAAATCTCTTTCAGAAAAACCCACCGCACTCTATCGTATGCTTTAGCGAGGTCAATTTTCAAAACCATCCATTTGCCATTAGAATCTCGCCTCTCCATAGAATGAATGATCTCCTGTACGATGACAATGTTGTCAATTATTTGATGGCCCGGAATAAAGCTTGATTGCATCGGGGAAACCATATCAGCAATATGTGGTTTTAGCCTATTTACAATCATCTTCGTACTGATCTTAAAAATGACATTCAGAAGAGAGATTGGTCGGAATTGAGCAGGTTTAGAGGGGTTGTCAACTTTCGGAATCGGGACCAAGAACGCATCTGTAAAACCCGTTTCCATTTGAAGATGATTAAGAAAGTTAAGCACAGTAGACGTGACTGTCGCCCCCACAGTAGACCAGCTTTTCTGACAGAACAGGGCCGGAAAGCCGTCCGAGCCGGGCGCTTTGAAAGGGCCTATTTCTCTCACGGCTTTCCAAACTTCATTAGTAGTGACCTCAGCCGAAATACTCTCCTTGAAAGCATTAGAAGGCCTCGGGAATCCACAACTAATCGGAAAAACCAGCGGCTCTATAGAAGTAGTGACAGGTTCGTCCGAATACAGGGCCGCAAAAAAATTACGAGCAAGCTCGACCACTTCAACTTTATTGTTGATCCAATTGTCATTCGGATCAAGAAGCCTCTCCACTCTATTTGCTTCCCGCCTGATAATAGTAGAAAGGTGATAGAATCTTGTGTTACGGTCGCCATCTAGCAGAAAAGAGGCACGGGATTTTCGGAACCAAAGTAGTTGTTCTTGTTCCAAGATAGCTTCCAGTTCTCGAACAAGATTTTTTTCTAGTTGAATCAGACGATCGTTCACATAGGAGGATAAGCACCTTCTTACTCATGCAAGGCATGCCCAAAGCTTCCATTTTTTCTGAAATATGTTACCAAACACTTCTTTGTTCCAGATTTGAAGTTGTTTGGCCATATCCGATAGAGCTTTCATCCCTTCGAAATTGCCATTCCAGCCCGACATAATAGCTTGCTGGTATTGATCATGTAGAACCCATGCTGCCTGAAAACGAAATGGCCTCATTCTCCTATTGTCATTGCACGATTTCTGCATCCTGAGAATGATCGGAGAGTGATCAAAATGAGGCGCAGTACCATGTTCAACCCAGACATCAGCAAAACGTAGTCTCCACAGTTCATTGCATAGCACACGATCCAATCTAGCCGCTTTGCGAGTCCGACTAGAATTCCCCGTCTGCCATGTGAAAGCTTGCCCGGAACATCCCAGATCAATAAGATGAAGATCATCAACACGTCTCCTAAACTCCCTTGAATTGTAATTTGAACTTGCCGAAGAGGGCATTCTTTCATGGGGGTGGAGAGTTGCATTGAAGTCTCCTGAAAGAGCCCACGGCCGATTATGGGAGTGAGCAAAAGACTCTAATTCATTCCAGAGGCTGGTGCGAGTTGCAGCATCAGGTGATGCGTAGATAGCCGAGATATACCAAGGGTCTTCCCTTAAACGGGCAATTTCAACAGTGATATGTTGATGATTAAGCGAAAGAGGGACCACCCTAACCTCATAAGTGCGCCAGAGTAGCCATATACCTCCCGAGAAACCATCCGCCTCCACACGTAGAACTCCATCAAAACCAATTCGGTTACAAGTTCTGTTTGCTTGCTCCCCGCTAATGTGTGGCTCTACCAGAATCAAAACTCTTGGGTCATGTAGCTGAATAAGTTCTCGAATAGTCGAGATAAAATGTTCGCTAGCCGCTCCACGAACATTCCAGATAAGAATATTGAGATCAATCATTGACATAATAGAAGCATTAATGAAGCCAAATAAAGGCAACATATCGTGAGTCATTCGCGATGCAAACGCGAGGAGTGCGTTAGACAGACGAGTTGACACTCCCTGAACCACCAGAGGTAGTGAGGCCTTGCACAGAATAGGATTCGTTTCCGTGTTCATCGGAAATAGTTCTATCCTTAGGCGTTGAACTGTTCTCGGGGTAATAATTTGATCGGGCCCGGATGGAGGTGCGAAACCATCATACTTCGCGAGTCTCTCACCATTCTGGTTGTCACCCCCTGTAGATTGGGTTGAAGATCCATTATGTTCACCAGCAAGACTCGTCTCTTCAAACAACGGATTATTCGAGAGCTTGTGCTTTTCCTCTGTCAAACGCTTGACAACTTCCCTGAGCTTCTTTTTTAGACTGGTGGACTGATTTTGTGGCTGGGCAAATTTTGGGCTAGCCGACTTTGAAAGCTCAATTGTGGATATTTTCTCAAGAATATTCTTAGAAGATATCAAATCTTCCTTAAGCGGTTGAGAGGCGGTTACAGGAAAGGGTTGTTATCTATTGCGGGAATTTTTTTTATCTTTCAAGATTTTTGTCGACTTTTTTATCCTAGGCCGATTCTCTGAGATTGGACCGGAATCTTTTTTTTCCACTGTATCCGTCTTTCCCATATTGGGATCACGGGCCAAAATTACAGGCGGGAAGGTAAGGTTCAAAGATTGTTGAGATACGCTTGCCTTGGATGGATTGGGAACAATTTCCATATCTAAATCAGTATTTTTGCCGAGATCTTTGGATATCAAAACCTTCTCCTGCACAATATCTTTGACCGCCCTTGAGATTTGATCACACTTTCCCTCATCAAGCAATTCGAGCGCCTCAAACGGATTTTTCGGAGTAAAGATCGGGTTTTGTGACTGTTGGGATTTCGAAATCCCCTTCTCCCGCCCTGATTGGCTGTTATCTCCACCAGCCTTCCTAAAATTACTTGCCCGTTGATTTTGCTGATTTCCTCTAGTATTCGGTTTCCTTTTTTCAACAACCATCCAGGCGCCAAACGAACCATTGGTTACTTCGGCGTTCTTCCGACTATCAATCTCCGACGACACTGTTCTAACCGGCTCATTTATAACAGTAATGCTTCCTTCTCCGGTGCCAGCAACCACGTTGGCTCCAGTTGGAGCGCTCGTAGATGAATTATTCACCATAGTCGTAGTAGCATTTCAGAATGGACAATGATTCTTAACATGCCCAAACCGCCCACAACTAAAACATATTGTCGGAAGGCCTTCATATTCGATGAGATACCGATCACCATTTATAACAATGAAACCTTTCAGCGGTTTTTCAATATCCAATTCAACACAGACCCGTGCAAAGCGGCCCCTGTCGGTATACAACGTTTTTGGATCCACTTTAATTGAACGACCAATTGACTCACCAATCTTAAGTAGAATCTTTTCTTCATATAGTGTGACCGGCAAGTCTGTTATTTTGATCCAAGTAGGTACGGTTTTGATAGGTGCAAATGTTCGAAAGTTTGGGGACCAACTCCGAACGATCAAACACCTCCCAAAAATCGTCCATGGCCCTCTTGTAAGAGCGGATACAAAGTCATCTTCCTTTCCGAATCTAATGAGGTAGCAACCATTAGATAGATCCAAGACTTGGAATCGGGTATTCGTCTTCCAAAGCTCTCTAATCTTCTTCTCCATTAGCGGAAATGCGATAGGGTGTCCTAGTAATTTGACCACCACCGACCATTTCCAAACCGACGCAAGCGCATCCATGACGTCCTCTGCAATCGTAATTGATGGATCTCCATCTGGACCATTTGGGTGGAAGATCTGAATTTTGCCTTCCAGGAACTTGTCATCGATAATAGTCTTCTGTTGGGACGCACCTCCTTCAATAACTACATCCTTCCAGGAGTGTACTCGATCAGGAGGATCTCCTGGCCGCTTTTCTCTTAAATCAGTGTTGCTATCTTCCATTGTGATTTCATTACAATCATTTTGAGACGCCGGAGAAGCCGCTCTTTTCATGGAGAGAGTTTTTTAGGCTGCCGTTTCCTAATTTTTTTTAAGAAAGCGGTTTTTATTGGAATAATTTTCTATCCCTACTAATATCGTAAGTGTTGATTTGAGCAACCAATTAAGTTAGTTGCACTTTGAAGTAGCGTGTAAGAATGTAACTTGCTAAAAGTAGGGACTAATATAATAAAGCCTAATTAATATATGTAGTTGGTCGACTATTTCTACTATTGCAAATGATATTATGATGAAAATCCACTATGTTCGCATGTGCTCTTGCGGATCTAACATTGAGATTACGACTTTTATATTTCTTCTCTAAAATATGTGTGCTAGTGTTTTTTTTTTTTGTTGTTAATTTTTTGGTTTGGCTTTTTTTGGTGCAGTTTGCACTAGTGCACTTTGCAATTGGGTGGGAATTGAGGCATTTATTTGCTTGAACTAACAATCATCTAATCTCAAGTGGGAATCCTAATATGCTCGTTGTGTCGTCTGTGAATTAAATATCTGTAATTACAAGTTGACTGTATAGGTATAGATAATTATATATTCTCCTGCACATTATATGCTGGCATCTTATATAATTGATTAACAGTCCGCCTGGTGACTAAAACAAAAGCTTAATTAGCGAATGATAAGCTACTATAAAATCTGATTATCAGGATCAAATAGACCATTTATAGTTATAGAGTAAAGTGATTGAATTAGAAATGCAAATGAATATAACTAATACTTATTACTTTTAGTCTCTATATGTGTACTATGCTTTTTAGTCATGAACAATGAAATGGATATCGCCAATTGTCAAATATTAATATATAAAAAATCCAAATGCACATTCAATTGTTTTGCACTCAATCGCATTCGAGAACCATTTTTTGCATGAGGATAGAAGAAGGTTGGATAATTTCGAATTCAAATTATTTTGTAGTTGCACATTTTTTCATAATATAGGACGTGGTAAATTTCAATAAACTTTTAAGTTATTGGGTCAAGTAATAAGCATATTATAAGCTGGATTTTGTCGCATGTATACCATGTTACGCCTTGAGTGAAATTCAAATCATGTGTACACCAAGTGGCCGGGTTTATATTTGTGGAAGAATGAATTCCCACATCGAAAATATAAAGAAAAATTGCCTAGAATATATATCTTTGGGTTACTCCTCTTATCGTCAATTGGTTTTAGGATGGAACCCACTGAGCTTGTGTACCCTTAGGTTACGTATGCACGTGGCTCATGAAATTTCAAATAGGTGGCCCACGGATTATGACAATATTATGGTAAAATACGTTCAATAATTTTGTACCAATTAAGGAGATCTAACTTTAGATTTCTTAACCACGCTTGATCTTCCACGTCTTTTTTATTCTTAGACAAAAGATTGGACGACAGCTAGATGTAAAATGTAAAGTAATCGACAAAAAAAATCAAACATGGTGATGACATTGATAATGAAACAGAGAGAATAATAAACTAATATCCCACTCCATCCCTTTTATTTTGAAAACCAAAAAAAAGCCACGTCACCATCGATCTTTTTTATTTAAATTTTTTCTAGAAACAAAAAAAAATAAAAACCTAATTACACTTGAATCATGATTCAATTCAAAGCCACAAGGCCCCAGCTTGTCTCAAGATGGGCACCAATTCACCGGAAATATGAGCCCCCATTACCTTCTCCAGCCCCCCAAAATGCTTCCCGCCAATAAACACCACCGGAAACTGCAATCCACAGTCATCGCCGCCACCGCCGGCGGCGGCGATCCTGGACAGCTCAAGGAGGAGGTGATCGGTGTCGTCGACTTCGAAGAGCGGCGGATTGGCGCCCAGGCGGAGGAAGAGCGTCTTGACCACGTGGGACATGCAACACCCTTTCCTACCGAACACAACGACGCCGTTTTCCTCCACGATCCTCCTTATCTCCTCCCCGTTGCTAGGGGTATTATCCTCATTTCCTTCTCCGGAGAGCACCAGCATCCGGCCCGTGGGCCTCGTCGCCGTCGCGGCCCATCCTCTGTACGGTATCGCCTCTTGCATATTACTTTTTATGTGTGTACGGAGAAATAGAGAGAGAAATTGATCAGGTGGAAGTGTAGCTGGAAATGAGGTGGATTGGGGAATTCATATATAGTGGGGAGTCGGGTCGGGTCGGGTTACGGGCTGAGAGACGGGGAGACTTTCTGACGTCAACGCTTGGTGACGTAGCTGTATACGTAAGAGGGAACTGTGGGCTGCGAGCATGACGTAAGCGGATGGGTTAAAAAATGGATATAATGGGGAGGGGTGACGTGGGGATTGACGACGACCGCACTCGGCGGCAGCTGGAGGTGGCTGCACGCGAGTGGCTCCTTGGTGGGCCCCGGAAAAAAACAGCTTCTTCCACCGTCCAAACGGTGTCGTACGTAGTGGTTTCTTACTCTTTTGTGTCACTCGCGAATTGCCCGAAAATGTTGCCCAAGTAAGTTGTTGCAATTTGCAATAGTATTTTATTTTAATTTAATGAAACGTAACTGTCGGATTTCAAATTTTTTCTAGTAATCTCCAAATGGTCATATAAATATTAGTAAGGGAAAAAAATATATCATTTTCCACCCTTTTTTATATACCCAACCCACATTAATTACTACATAAGTGGCCAGTGTTTTACAATTTCTGGTTTCTGCCCATAAAGTCATAAACCACGGCCTTTTCCAATTCTTAGTTTTCTTACAATGCATGCGTACGTGAATTGTCTATAACTGTATATAAAAACAACCGTAGTTTTAGTTTTAGTTTAAGTTTTATGTCCCTTTACATGAACCTTTTGGATATTTATTGTGGAGAGTGTAATTAAATTATTATATTGATCATTTGATGATTCACATTAGATAGCATTAATGTTTCACCAGTATTTAAAATTTTGTAAGAAACGTTTTTTTTTAAAAGATGTTTTCTTAACCCATTTTTCCTATTTTATAAAATGTTATTTTATATTTTTCCACTTCTTTTTAAATTTATCCTCACTTTATAGAAATAATAGTTACATTTAATAATTTTTTAGTAAGGAATTAAAAGTACACATTTTTTCTAAATGTAAAGATAATTTAGCTAAAAAATTCCTTCTTTAATATATGTGTATTGAGTTAAAAAAAAACTTTGTATGTTTCAAGAAACGAAGCTAGTATTATATTTGGTCAAGTGACTCTGTATTATTTCAAAAATTATAGGCAAACCCACTTATAATTTGGCACATTTTTTACTCTAACTTGGAAAACTCAAGGTGTAAATTTATAACTTGCTTGAGGTGTTAATATGCTAAGCGAAGATTCATAAAATTAGAAAGAAAAAAAAGGTGGTCTTTCATCATTTCAACTCCTACACATAAAGTGAGGGCAATTGACTTATTAAATTTCTGTTACCAACCAACAAACTCTGGTGATCGACATACATTTACATTTATGTTTGTGTGGGGTATAACTTCAAAAATATGTGTTGGTTTGAAAAAAAAAATTCAAAAGTATGTGATTGTGGTTTAAATACGTGCTCTCATTTTAATTTGTTCCAAGTACCCGAATTTGCTCCTCATTAGTACGTAACACCAAATGAACGAATTTGTTAAGAATTCAACACGTTTTTTTTTATCAAGAAAATCTATGATATCTAGTCTAGACCGGGCAGAAGGAAATGGAGTCCTCACCAGTAAGGTCATCTCCAACAGTTTCTCTAAATTTTACTCCAAAATGAAGAAGCAAAAGTCATATTCCGTATTCTTCAAAAAAATTCTACTCCAACTCCAACAGTTTTTCTATTTTGAAGAATGCAAGATTTATTACTTGTATTTATATGTTGTAAAATTCTATATAATATTTATTTAATAAATAAATAAACAGTTTTTACTAATGAGGAAATAAAAATATCATACAATCTTATCATAAAAATAATAAATTATTTCCTACTTTGGACTAAATTTCATAAGGTACAAAGTACTTGGAAGAAAGTTTTAAATTCTTTCTCAAAGCCAAATGATGTTTGTCTATATGATTGTATTTTTAGAAGAACAAAATCACCAACATGAAATTCCCTCTCTATTCTTCCTTTATACACCCGCTGTTTCATTCTCGCTCGAGCTTGGAATATTTTTTCCTCAATTGGTCAATAACAACTTGTCTTTCTTGTAAGCAATCCTCAACCACAACAAATGTCACAAAAGAAAGAGTGAATTACCAATTGTGGAGGAGCACAATCATACAATGCATGGAAAGGAGTTACCTTCAAGGGGCTATGGTAATTGGTGTTGTACTACCATTCAGCCAAATGCAGCCATCTAGCCCATTGTGTAGGCTTATCACATGCCATGATTCTCATGTAATCTTCAAGACATTAATCAACCTTTTTAGTTTGTCCATTACTTTATGGATGGTAAGCTTAAGAGAGATTCAATTGCACTCCTATTGCCTTGAATATCTCTTGTTAGAAATGACTAATGAAAATCTTATCCCTGTTTGAAACAATAGACTTTGGAAATCCATGGAGTTTAAAAATAGTCGACGTGAACTCTTGTGCAACCTTCGCAACAATAAATGGATGCTTAAGAGCTATAAAATGAGCATCTTTTATAAATCTATCCACCAACACCATGATAGGATCCTTGTTGATAGAGCTCGGTAGCTCTTCTATGAAATCTATACTAATATGATTCCAATTAGCCTTTGGAACTGGTAATGGTTGTAATAACAAGAGATTCTTCACATGCTCAGTCTTATTTCTATGATGATTGTCACAAACTTTCTACCTTCTATTTCAATCCTTTCCAATAGAACAAAGCTTTGACTCTTTGATAAGTACCATGCATACCTGAATGCCCTCCTATTGGTGACTCATGAAGTGAAAAAAAATTAATTTGTGCCTAAGTGTATCATGATTCCTAATATAGAACAAAATCTCAAAAGTCTGTTCTCAACAACTTATAATCCAACTTCGGAGCAATATCAACCTCAATAATCAGTGGTTGCACAACTAGATCAAAATTCTTAGCTATCCACAACTTCCTTTAGACACGATAGTTCTATCACATCTAAGATGTTACACATTCCTTTCTCAATTTCTTCTCTTCTAAATAAGGCATTTACCACTTTATTCTCAACTCCCATCTTGTATAAAATGGAATAAGATAACCCCAATAACTTTCTAATAACCTTTTCTGGAGTTGATCTGAGTTGATAATATTTGATCTAATAAATGCTTCAGAGATTGATGATCAATCTTGATAAACAAATGATTCAGCTCTAGATAATGTCTCCTACCAACTCTTTTTCATAAGTAGAAAGATGTCTCTTAGTATCCTTGAAAGCTTGGTTAATAAAAGTAATGGGTTGACCTTTTGCATCAACACTGCACAAACTCCACTCCCACGGGCATTAATCTTTAAAATTAAGGAACATTGAAGTTTGGCATTCTCAACACGTGAGAAGAGATCATGTTGTGCTTGAGTTGTTCAAAAGCTTCCTCGAAAATTGTATTCCACTTGAAAGCGTAATTTTTTTAGCAAATTAGTTAATCCCTTTGCAATTACCCCATACCCTAGTATGAACTGTCTGTAGTGACATGTCAAACCTAAAAATCCTCTCAAACTCTCAAGAGATTTAGGAATAGGACAACTTTTCATTGCCTCATCCTTAGATGGATTTGTAGCAACACTTTTCTCGATCAAGAATAACGTACATGAGCTAAGTACTTCACCCTAGATTGAGCTAGACCTCTTAGCATACAACTTATGTTCTTTGAGTACTTGAAGAACTTTTTGTAAATGTTGAATATGCATATCCAAAGTCTTACTATATATTAAAATATCATCAGAGAAAACCAAAACAAACTTTCTAAGACAAGGGCCAAATATAGAATTCATCAGTGATTGGAATGTTATAGGAGCATCTGTGAGTCTAAAAAGCATGACTCGAAGCTCATATTGACCATGATGTGTCCTAAAGCAATTTTAGGAATGTCCACCTCATTAACTCAGTGATTGTACTTGTTTATGAATTTCATTTTCTAAAAATAGGTGTATTTGTAAGCTCTAGCACAAACATGAGCAGTGTTTGGTTTGAGTGGAAATGAATGCTCAAAACCTTTGTTGGGTGGCAACCCTTTAGGCTCATCAAATATGTATTTGTACTTAGACAAAGCTTGTTGAATCTCCTCTGGTATAATCAACTCTCGACTAGTAAAAGAAAACAGTCGTGTCTCCTGAGTGATGATCATAGGTACCCCTTTTTTAACAACTTATGCAACCTAAAACCACTCATATTTTTCAAACTTGCTTGCTCAGTTACACCTTTTATATCAATTTGCTTCCCATTCTTCAAGAATGAAATTTTAAGACCTTCAAAACCAAACAAAACTGGACTATACTCCTTAGGCCAATCTCCTTCCAAATCAAGGTCACAACCACCCAATTTGAGTATTCTCAAATTAAACATGAAAGTACTAACTTGCATCTCCCATTTAAAGCCTTTACAAACCTAACTATTGTACATCTTTTCTCCATTGGCAATAGATATTTTCATGATTGTGCCTTTGTTAACTCAAACCCAGCTTCGTTAACTAGTCTTGGATCAATGAAACTATGTATTGCTCCAATATACACCAAAACCATGAGAGATTTGTTGATATCTTTCCCTTTAATTTTGATTGTGGATAAAGGACTGCTACTAGTTAAGGCATGAACATAGAATTCTAGGTCATTCTCCTCTTGACACCCCATATTGTTCGTTGTCCTCATTATACATCATTTCCCTTACTTTAGCATAATCCATTTCTCCAACATGTTTAGATAATAGACTATGCAATGTCTAAATTTTGCATTTATTATCCAAGAAATACTTCTGTTGGATCGAGATGCGTTAACAAGAGCTTGGGAGCTGGCGGTTAGGCTGTTCCCACGACATCGGAAGTAAAGTAAAAGGGTTTAAACAGAATGTAAAGAGACACAGTTCCTTTATAGAGGAACCCCACAACAACCAACTAGTTGTGTGGGTAAACCTCTACCTCCACTTGGAGGATTTTGAAAGACTTACTCGTATTATTGATTGTTCCTTAGTTACAATAGGTCAGACTCAAACTTCTCTGTTCCTAGCAGTTCTACCTAACTCTAGCAACACTAATGAGCCTTCTCAACCAATTTCCTAAGCGAACAACTCAACTAACACAAGTAAACCAAACCTTACACCTGAACTTGTCTATCGCAGTTCCCTTGCTCCTGGGAACTTGACTTCGCCGTCGTCGAGATCAGACACTCGCCGCCAGGGACTTCTCTTTTCTCGTCTTTCTTTCTTTGTGAGTGAATGTAAGTTATGGGAGAAGTACTTTATCCAAGCACTATTCACTTAGCTTTATACTTGTCCTTGCTTGGCTGCAATCTTGACTTTCATTGTGTCCGAAATGCCCTTTGTCTTGTATGCCAAGTCTTTGTCTTTCACATGTGACTTGATTTGAATTGAGTCAACTTTGAGAAGTAATTGGGCCGTTGGATCACTCGCTTCAGTTTGTTCCTCAGACTGAGCGCTTATTTTGTCTTGAGACAAAATCCCGTGAATCGTGCTGAGTGGTCTTTGTTTGCACATGTGAGTTCCCATGTAATGGGAACTATCTTCTCTAGGGTTCCTTTGAAAGGGACTCTTCGTCATGTATTCCTGTGTTCCTTTGGCATTCTTGGAGATTCTTCATTATACCTGGTGTTCCTTAGAAATACTTGGATGTAACACGTTAGTTCCCATATGGAATTTGTCATTGTCAAAACTGGAGAATGGTATCGTTGTTCCAATGTTTTGAACCAGAGTTCCCAACACCGTCCCAACAACTTCTCCTACCATTTTTAACAAAACCCTACTACGCCCCTTCTACTTTCCTTGAATCATTCCCTTGATTGGCCATATTTGCATTACTTCCTTTAGAATCATTGCTACCATTCACCAAATTTAAACTACGCCCTTGAAATCTCTAATAACTCATGTTGTCACTTCCAAAATTATTATGAACAGACCATGAGGCAAGATTTCTCCAAGGCGGTTTGCTTATTTTAATAAATGATTGAACGACGACACGATGGTGATATATAATCTAGCTTGATCAAAAGCTTCAACCAATGTGATCGGTCGATTGAGTTTCACTAGGACTTTAGCTTGATATCACCCCTTAATCCACTAACTTAGCTAGACACAAAATAAAATTCTAGTAATTAAGGATTATAAGCCAACAATCTAGCTCTAAGGCCCTTAAACATCTCGTTGTAATCTTCTAGTTCACCTTTTTGCTCTAGCTTATTGAAATCATCAACTATATACATGCCATGTCTTTCCCCAAACCTAAAGCAAACAACTTCTTAGAAATCCCTGTAACCATACATCAACTCTTCCTGACACATACATCATAGCAAATTCAACCCTATATGCTTCTTGAAAAGCAAAAATAGCGAAGTACTTCTCGCATTTATGAATCCAACTCCTAGGGTTATTACCTTCAAAAGCTAGAAAATCGAGTTTCAAAAAACAATTACCTCAGAATTAACCCTAAGAGTTGCTTCGATCACTAGAATCTTGAACTTTCTATGTGAATTTCGATTATCGACATTTGTTTTCCTTTTTGAGCTTCCTAGCCTCTGCCCATTTCCAAATCCAAGTGATAGGCTAAAAGTCATCGTGCCTAATAATAAATAAATCCCTAGTTACTAATTAACTTAGTATAGCTAGTAAGTCGGGATCGTGTAAGGCCCGAGGCCTTAGAAGCGCAATCTCATGCCAACCCGAGAACTTCTGAGCAGTTCATCTATCCTGATACTACTCTTGCCCTTGCACGCTTAACTTGTAAGTTCTTTGTCCTCACTCGAACTTACAAAAGGAAGAGCTCTTGTTGGCATAGGGAGCACCTCAATCCCTTATAAACTACCGGGGTGTTACAATCTCCCCCACTTAAGCACTTAACGTCCTCGTCAAGGCCCAAGGACCGCCCTCTGGGTCGAGTGACTGCCCTCCAAGCCAAGCCAACGCGTAACCCAGAGTCGGATTTGATACCATTTGTAAGGCCCGAGGCCTTAGAAGCGCAATCCCATGCCAACCCAAGAACTTCTTAGGAAGTCACCCATCCTGGTACTACTATCGTCCTTGTCACACTTAACTTCCGAGTTCTTTGTCCTCACTCGAACTCAGAAAAGGAAGAGCTCTTGTTGGCATGGAGAGCACCTCAATCCCTTATAAATTATCGGGGTGTTACAGGGTTGTACCCAAGGGAAACTTGTATTCCCAAGTCAATATCTTTATCAACTCAAGAAGTAAACAAGGGGTTTGGATTTGATTTTTAACTCTAGACAAGAAAAACAAGTAAATAAAGCAAGTAAAGTTAGTTTGTAATCAGATGGGGAAAGCAATTTCATTCAAGTATCCATCTTTCTCATCAAGGTTGTTGATCATTGATTATTAATAAGCAATTCACTTTCTAGGTTATTCATATCCTAATCAGACATAATAAATATGTCAACGAGCCATACAAATACTTAACATCAAAACAAACATCCAACGATCATGAATTATAACGATATTAGCAGTAAGAACAAGGATATGCAGAATACATGCAATGAATTCCAAAGAGTTAAACAATTAACATGCAATCAATTCTCGTTCTCAATTGTTTTAGTCTAGCGAGTCCTAAACAATGAGTTGCTATAAATTAAGATTAGGCTTTACAATAAGAAAGCTTAGATCCTAGCAATAAAGTGTATTAAATCTTAACAAGTTGATCAATCAAGTAGAAATCAACACATTCAATTATCAATCAAACACAAGACAAATAAAAAAAACCAAAGGAATAAAACTTGCAATTAGAATCTCACAACTTACTTGAATCCAAAGACTTAAACTAGAATGAAATTAGGGTTTTTAGTTCTCCATAAAAAATTCTCTAAAAACTTGAAAAGGAAGAAAATAATAATGCATAAAGATTCACTCCAAAGTCTAACAAAGGGTTTAAAAAGACTCAAAACTAGAAAAAACACGAAAGACAAAAGATAAGGAAACAACTAAATAAAGATAGACTCGAAAGATCTTAGGCGGTGCATGAACTAACAAATCCGCGGTCACATTTTGACTACTTTGACCATCCGAGGTGGTGTGCTACCACAACTGCTGCTAAGGAATCCACAATCGCGGCCTTGAATTTGGCATCTCTCTGTTGGGAAACCATAGTCGCGGTTCTTCAACAGATCGTCAATTCTTCAAACTTCAACTCGAGCCATGAACTTGAACTCTCAGTCTTCAATACTTAATCTTCAACAACAACTCTAAAAAACCTAAAACTCAATATAAAAAGTGTTAAAAAGTCCTAGTTATGCTGTAGAGACTACAATATATCACCAATCAAGCCTTTTAATGCCGAAATTAAGGTTGCTCCAATCGGAGTTGAAAGGTTGGACTTTACATCGTCGCAATCTGATTCAGCATCAAGGTCTCGTCATTTTGATAAGCTCTGCGAATTGACTTTTTGCATAATGCCCCAAGTCATCAATGGATTTATGTTGTGCATTTTGTTTCTAGCTTGATTCGACGATGAACTTCTTGGTGATTCGGAAAATTGTTGCAATTCTTGCAATTGTGCTTCGTTTCTAAAAATATTTTCTTCCATAACCTTAAGTCTTGTGTCCTCAATCATGGTTGAAAACGCTCGCTCTAATACAATTGCAATGTTCTAAGACGATTGCGAGTAGCAAGATAGAACAAGGTCAAAGAGGAAGAGAAATCGGAGATGAGAAAGAGACCGTTGAGAATATGCATTCCCATATCTGAAAATGGAGACTAAACAAAACCACTCTACTCCTCCTATCGTCAATTGGTTTTAGGATGGAACCCGTGGGCATGTATGTTGGGCCCGACACGCATATGCACATGGACAGTCATGTGCACCCCTCACATTAACAGCCCACGGACTTCAATATGGTATTAGAGCAAGGTTCGATTCTAGTCCGTTTCCAAGTGTCAACTGGGACAGGCACGGGGACGTGTTGAGAATATGCATTCCCACATTTGAAAGTGGAGACTAAACAAAACCACTTATAAGTCTATGTGCTACTCCTCTTATCGCCAATTGATTTTAAGATGAAACCCCGTGAACTTGTATGTTGGGCCTGACACGCATATGTACATAGACGGTCGTGTGCATCCCACATGTTAACGGCTCACGGACTTCAACAGAGACTTCGAATTTGTTAGAAGGAGAATTTATATTATTCATGACATGCCGAATTACACCCTATGCTTAGACTTATATACAATTCACTTAACAACCGTTCTAGCCTATATACTAACCCAATCAATACTAGTTATCGGAATCTATAACTATATATTAAAGTTGTCCCTTTTCGAGCCACCAGAACGATTCTGGCCCCACCCTATATTTAAAAAATTAATTTTTATTCCAAATATTTTAACTTTTTCCTATTATATTCTTCTTTAACTATTTAAATCTATCTTTAACATCAAACAAATATCTATTTAGTATAACAATATCTTTTCAAAACTTCCTTATACAAATATTTAAAATTAAAGATAACAAATTTAAAATATTTTTAAATAAGTATAAATATATTTTATCTTTTAGCATGATGTCTTTTCACGAATTTCTTTATAGATATATTTTTTCAATTATAATAAAAAAATTAATGATAAATACTTATAATGTTTAAAAATAATAAAAATAGGGAATATTTATAACTATATATTAAAGTTATACTTTTTTGAACCACCAGAACGATTCTAGACCCACCTCATATTTAAAAAAATAATTTTTATTTCTATTATTATATCTTCTTTCTATTAAATTCTTTTTAACTATTTAAATTTATCTCTAACATCAAACAAATATCTATTTATTATAACAATATTTTTTAAAAACTCCCTTATACAAGTATTTAAAATTAAAGATAAAATATTTAAAATATTTTAAAATAAATATAAATATTTTAGCATATATATATTGGCGAATTTATTTATAGATATATAGTGATTTTATTTTATAAAATAAATTAATGATAAATATTTATAATGTTTAAAATTATAAAAATCGAAATTAAAATATTTAATCGATATATTGAAATATTTGATAAACTCTAAATTTGCGTACATGAAAAGTAATAAAATATAAAGAATATAATATTTGATTTAAAAATTATATACATTCTACGAGCAATAAATTACATATATTAAAGTTTAAATTATATTTTTATTTAATAATATTCTATTTATAATGTTTATAAAATATCGAATCGTAGTCGTACATGGTACGACGGGTAAAACTAGTTGTATTAAAATCGAATAACCCAAATACAACAATATACTTTTCTATTTTATTTTCTGTTAAAATCCTTGTATAATTTCTAATGAGTTTTGTATTTATCTTTTTGTAGGCTTTATTTCAACATTTATAATCGGATTTTTTTTTTGAAGAACTGGATACGAAATTTCCCCGTTTCCTCCTTTCTGAAATTAAATCTGCCACGTTTTTAAACATTAGTCTCACAATTAGCATGATCAAGCTGATCTACCTATTTCACTCAATCCCTTGACATGTATAGCCGAAAGGTTATATATATGGACACATAAGTTTTCAGCCTTTTCATATTCGAACCTCCTTATCAGCAAGATGGGTTTGAATTTTTCGTTTTACATTACAAATAATTCTTCGAGAAGTCTTTTTCGAAGAATAAGGATAGGGAAGAGATGAAAATTCAAATTAAGACTGTACAATGAAAGATTTTTGAATGATTTTCTCAAACAAGAGCGAAGTTTCGAGGAATCTTGCTGTTCTTTGTGGCTCTGCTTACATGTTTCTCAGAAAATATCTGGGTAAGTTTATTACGTTAACAAGTCTATATAAAAAAAAAGTTATACTAATTTAATTAGTATGTAACAGGTTGATAGTTTTATTCACACTCGATGATTTATTTAAGAAGTCATAATATAATACAAGTAATTAGTTACTCCAGCTGGTCAAAGTTTCCCATGAAATTGTTGAAATCCTAGGTTTCTAGAAACATATAGTTTGTACTAAGGTTAATGTTTTGCCTACATTGACTTGCAATTCAAGATGGTAAAACTTGCGGAAAACAAAGCTAAGAAGCAACATTTGGTGACTTTCAGATTCCTTCTAATTTGTAGCAAAGAATTCTTACTGTTGTACTATCTAAAACACACTCATTCATCATCAACTTACAAACACTATATTGCAGAATGATTACCCAGAAAAATTCAGAATCTTCATCAACAAATACTAGCTTAATTAGAAACTCTATGGCTGACTTCTCTTCAACCACCATATCATCTTAAAACAAGATACAAATAAGGTTCTTATAAAGTTACAACACCACAAACACAATCTCCCACAACTTGATCTAAATCCACAACTCAAAATACAAACATGGTTAAAATCTAATCAATTTTTTTTTATGGAAGGAAACCTTTTTCAGTTGCTTCCAAATCCTGAAACTGCTAATACTTGCTTGATCACAACTTTACATTAAAGGGCAATGTCAAGAAGCATATCTCTTACTGCATAAATCTCATTCCCCCTAGTGCAGTTGACCTTCTGGTAAGACTGACCACCACCTTCCTTGCTCCTCTCCTTCTCGCTGCATTGCGTTCCTTCAGTAAGCGAAACACCGAAAAGTCTGCAGCTCGTCTTTCTTCCAGTGGGAATGTTCACTCCATAAGGAAACGTCGGTTTTGCATTGAGATTGTGGATTTCAGAAGCCGAGACACTTGCTTGTTGGAACATCAGCACAGAAGAAGGCGAAGACGCTTGCAGAGAGGAGTTTTGATGAGGAATATTGTTGTCAGAGGAGTTGATAAGTGCAGAAGGCCATCGGTTTCCATGGCCACCACCACCACCACCACGTACCTGAACTAGCCCTTCAAGGATTCCTCCGTCTCTGTGGTGTTCTTGTCTTTGGTTATGCATGAGAGTTGAGTGAATGGTGGAGGAGCTTAAATGATGCATTTCTTGACCTTGCAAGACCCTATTGAGTCTGAACGGATCGCCATAGCAGGTTCTTGACCCGGATGCAGAGTGGTTCGGGTTTTCCCTGCTACCGCTATCATAAGCGGTAGGAAAACCGAAGATTTCTTGACCTTGCAAGACCTTTCGGGATCCCAAAGGTTCCCCCCAGTCTGATGACATTCCCATCCCATCTACATTATCAAAGTTTGAACTTTATAGGCAGTGAAGAAAGTAAAAGATTCAGACTAATTGAATATTATCAGAGAGCTTGCTTACTTGGAAAAGGATAATCCGGTTTGGTTAATGGAAAACCAATCCTGTTCCTTTTGAGACCAGATGACACTAAGTTGCTAGAACATGGCATCTGACCAGTTGGTTCGATTTCCCATGGAGAAACCCTGCTGTGACGATTTGTTTCTACGTCATCCCACCTTACCTGAAACATTGGATGAAAGTATTTGAACCAAATATGAGTATTATGTCTATGGTAAGCAAGTCATGAAGTTTTCTTCTAAGATTCAACAAAATGTAGTGCGCAAACATACGTACCAACAAGCATTTCCACTTAGAACCTGGCCATCTAACCGGATCCACCTCACTGATTCCAGTAACCACTCCAGTGAACCTGAAAGATTACAACTTGTCAAGATTTTCTTCATGGAAAATCAAATATTATGCTTGCAGAATATGAAGAGTCTAGTTAGAACCTTCTCTCAGCTGTATCTTCGGTCTCATAACGCATTTTGAACCTCATCCCAACAGAAAAGGGAGTGTCGACACTCCTCAAGAACCTTTTGAAGGGTATGATGAAATCAGACGAGCTAATCCTGCAAGATGAGCATCTAGTTTAAATGAATATAATCTTTTAACAGGAGCAGCAGAATCAACTGTGACAATACTGATACATATGATGTTTCCGAGTTCATTAACATATGCCGAGTAATCAGAAGTGTTTAGGACTCTTGCTCAGTTTGATGAATCTATTTACCATTCGGGAAACAAAACGTATGCCTTATATTGCATCATAATGCATTAAATGTTAAGATATTATACACAATAATGCATTATCTTGGGCATCCAAAACACACCCAAATTTGTCAAGGTATAAGGATAATACTATGAGAAACATTGTCCTTTTATATAATCAAGAGATCATTCCATTTCAAACAATTTAGATTAATCTATAGATCTAGTGCAAGAAGCATTAAGAAATTTTGAACGAATTCTAGAAAAACGCACCTTGGCTTGTAGTAGACACTAAATACAGATCGCGCAGATATAGCACCAAGCACAGATTTCATATTGCTCTGATTCATCTGCTCACTGGATGGATGTGGAAAGACACTGCTGCTTGCCTTTATTTGAGTCGCTCTTCGGATTCCCAATCTCAGTTCTCCATCAGCACCCCTAGAAACCATAACTCATCAGTCAATTTTACATACTAAAAAGACTGAATAGAGTCTTGTTAAAGTTTCAAGCTTTGACACCTGAGAAAAAGCACAGCATCTCCAGAGACAAGCTTCTTTTTATTCACAAAAGCACTCCATCCTGTCGTCAGCAAATGCCTTCGAGGTTGGCCTGGTCCACCATAATACAAGAATCAAAATTATATCAAAACGGAGATGCATATGTTTAAGTAATATCAAATGCAGGAATGATCGAAATTTCTTTTATACCTCTGTATATGTGTCTGAACCTCCATTCCTTGCCATGTAAATCCTTTGCTACAAGCTCTTGAGATGGCCTTTGCTGTTTGTAGTCCTGTCACGAACACGTATCGTAAAAAACTTTAATTGAATAACACTCTATGTCATGGAGACCCTCAAGACAAAAGATCATCACAAAAAGTCTTCAGCCAAGTCTAGCTATTTCGTCAGTTTTATCTATTTTATCATGAGAAAATTTTGGTAGATAGATGAAAAGAGTTGCAAACAAGAGATCAAATCCTAAACCAACATTGTTAGTCCCAAAATGGAATTATATTATATTTAAAATAAATTATCCACACATCTACTATAAAACCCACCATACATAACTTTCAACAACAAAAAAGTACTAATAATGAGACACAACATCTTCCTAACATTAAAGCTTTTCAATCACCAATTAAATGCAACAAATGGGGTCTAACTTCCTGTCATCACCTGTCTTTTAGATCCTTCTAACAACTAAACTAAAAATCAACAATAATATTTTTTTTAGTGTGACAGCAACTTGCAGATGAACAAACAAACTGATTAGATCCAAACTACTGCCATAACATTCCACATTAAACTCCACAATCACAAGACACAAATCACAAACGTGTGCAAAACATGACAAGACATGTTCAACAAAAGTAACAATAAAAGCATGGAAGTAAGGAGTTGTGTAGATTATTGAACAATAGCTGATCTTAAAACTAAATGCAGGAAATTAAAAAGATAAAGAGTTTTACCAATGGAGGAAAGCAGTCCTCAGCAGCACGGCGAGGGACGGAAAAGCCCCCGTGAGTGCTGGTATCAGAAGCAGTAAGAGTCTTGCAGAACATGTGTGGTATGGTGGTCCTGATTCCTTCATTATCCTCTTCTTCTTCCCCATCAACATCCACCTCACATTCTCTCAGTTTCTCCTCAATCTAATCCATGTTTTCAAGCCACCCATTTCAGTGCAACACTCAAACAAAATACTCACATGCAAAGTGGAAGTATGAATTGGCTCAAAATCCACATGAAAAACACACAGCATTGTTGGGGACATTCCAAAGCAAATAAATAAGCACTTTACTTGAATACTTTGTACTCTACTTTGTTAATAACTTAATGACATGTTTAATTTTATTTGTTAGTGAAAAGGCCTAACTAAACAACAACAAAGTTGGAATCTTTACCTGTGCCTCTGGGATTAGAGAAACCTGTGCATAGACCTCATCAGTAGCCGCCTCAGCCTATAAGCAAAAAGAGCACAAATTTCAAAACAGTTCCTTTTTCACTTGAACTCAAACACCCATTTGGCAAATCCAGAAGTAATAACTTATATAATTAGAGATTACCCAAAAAGAATAATATATGTGCACCCACATTTAGGAACCCAAGAGCACAAAACACCCAAAAGCACCAAAACCCAATAAATCAACTCATATAATAATCCATGTTCTTGAAATTGCCAAAAAGAGAAGCAGATACTTAATTATTGCATGAGAGCTAGCTTGAGAACAACCAGATTTCCAGTACACAAACCACTAAAGCATTAACAAGAAGAATCAACTTACATGGAGCTTGACATCCAGCACTCTACAGAAGACATGAGGAGGTGGGATCCTCTCAAAGGGTATCCCAGGAAAATAGTCACTGAAACTGTGCTGTTCAAGGATGTGTCCCTGTGGGAGATAAGCCACCAAACTCCCTTTCTTTGGCAGAGAAATCAATGGCCCAGCACAGGCGTGCCATAGCTCCATACAAACAGAAGAAGAAGAGGAAGGAGAGGAAGAAGATGGTGAGGAAGAAGAGGTAGTAGAGGAAGAGTAAAGTTTAGGCTCTAATGAAGTGGAAATAGTGTCACTGTTGTTGAAGTAGTTATCATCTTCATCCTCGTTCACAGTGTTCAAGTCAATCAACCCACCCATCATGGCAGAGAAATCCTAGTAAACCCCAAAAAACAAAAAGAAAAGAAAAAATCCCCAACAAAGAGAAACTTACACAAAACCTGGGCTATAGACTATAAAGAGGGGGATTGAAAGCATAGAAGAGAGGTTCATATCTCTAGTGAGAAGGATAGGGGAAATAGGAAAGTAGAGAGAGAAAGAGAGAAATGAGAGAAGTGTGAAATTGCTAGAATGAGACTGCACTTAGGTAAGACAGGTACTTAACCTGCAAACCCACAGCATTGCCAAAAGGAGTACCCACACAATAACACCCCCACCACGCGCCGTACAGGATTCCTTCTTCTTCCTCTTCTTCCTCTTTCCTTTGTGGGTTTTTCTTAACTCTTCTTTATACTTGCAAAGATTCAACCTTTTCTACCTAATCTGCAGGCACAGGGAAGAAGGAAGCTTAGCTAGCTTCAATGGAGGAGGAAATGGGTTTGAAGAGGGGCACTGTTGATTTGGGGTTTTGGATTTGGGCTTTTTGGGCAAGTGTTGCTCTTTGGTTTTCATCTGCAAAATCTCCTCCTCCTTTATAAAAATACAATTTTTAGTAGATTTTTGGCTTTTTGTTTGTAGAGAGGGAGAGGGTGAAAGTGGAGGTGGTGGTGGGTATTTTTCTGCTGCAAAATGGTGGAGCACTGTTCTGTGCTTCTGCTTCTGCAGCTGATGAAAGAGGAGAGGGACAGCTGCTGTGATGTGTGGCAGAGAGAAGAGAAAAGAGAGAGTAGTAGCTTTGCTTTTTGGGTGGATTTTAATTGCATTTCTTTCTATAGGGGATATTTTGTGTAACAATTTAATTTTTTAGGGATTTAATTGAATTTGCACACCCCCCCTATATTTCCGGGGGTCTTGTCCAAATTATCCTCCTTTGCCTCCCCAATATCCCTCTAATGTCCCCTTCAATTTTTAAGTGACTTATCTACCATCCATCATTCCCCACCTTCCAATTAGGGTTCCACTGCTTAAGTTTCTTCTTCCCCTCCTTCCTATTGATTGGAAAAGGGCAAAATGAATGAATTCATAAATAAAGATTAAGTCTTTATTAATTAAAAATAAATAGAAAAAGGGTTTTTTAATTTTGTTGCATGTGTTGAGTAATACTCCCTCCGTTCTATTCTACTTGTCACTTTAGCCTTAATTTTGTGTTCCATAAAACATGTCATTTTTTATATTTTATTCATAATTTTTCAAATATACCCCTTCATTTATTATCTAAATCTCTCTCCCAATTTAATTATATTTTAATTTTCTATAAACAACTATTATGTGGATCAATTTTATTGGTTAAAGAAAGAAAATGAATAATAATGTAAATTGTATTTAATAGGGACATTTTAGTAAGATATTATAGTGTCTTAATATACATAAATTTAGCTAAAATGACAAGTAGAATAGAACGGAGGGAGTAGTATGAAATTAATGGCTTCCTTCAACCACCTTAATACTCCTTTTTATGAGTATTAATTTTTTTATAATTATTAGTATTAAAGTGTGTGTTTGTTTTTGAGGATTGAGGAGAGGGGAAGAAAAGAAAGAGCTTATTATACACAACAAAAAGTTTTTGAAAAAAGGGGATTTATTTATAGAAAAAATTTATGGATACATGTGCATGTCAGAATCATCAATCCCATCCATTATTCATTGTTCATATGCAATTCATTCATTCATTTTCGTCAGAATGTTGAGGGATATCAAGGCAAAAAATAAAGATAAACATCATTTATATTTCACTGTTATTAAATGAAAAAAAGCCAAAAATAGAAAAGCAAATAAACTTGCTCTTTTATTTGTACAGTATTGTAAATTTAATTAGGACTTAGCGGTTAGAAGTGATGAATGAGCAGATCAGACCATATGAAATGAATGATCTCACAGGCTGGGGACTTAGATTTTAACAGAAAAGAGGGAGGAGGAAGAGAGGAGACATGTCTTTATCACAGCAATCAATTGCAAGCACTCTACTGGTATAAATTCAGACCTGCTACGGAAAAGTAACTCCTTACCATCTTCCAATTTTTTTTTTTATAAATTCATGAAACACTTTCATATTATTATGAATAGACAAAAAATGTTACTAATATGTATGGTAAAGGGAAAAGATTCTTGTCCGAGTGGTTGTTCATGTAAGAAAAAAAAAACAATTTTTTTATTTGATTAAAAAAATTAACATCCAATATTAGATTTTTATTAAAAAGGGGTATAAAAGGAAGATTATGTTTTTTTTTGAAATTATTCACATATTTTTTCAAAAAATATGTCATTGGAAAACGCATATTGTGCATCGATTTTACCGTAGATGTGCAATGGTTTCGCCTTGTCTGTGCATCGGTTTCGCCTTGGACATGAATTAAACTTTTGATCCACATTATGCTCAATTTCGATTTTTTTTATTTTTTAATCTTTTAATTATATATATCTTTGATAATTTATTGCAACAACAACAACAATGGCAAAAACTAGGCTACTAACAAAAAGCAAGGCTAGCTTATTTTAATTATATTTATGAATCACATAGTTAGCTAGTTTTTTATGTACACATCGTTTATTTCGATTCACATGCATAATAATAAGCTCTTTTGGGTTGTTTTGATGCACATATGTTTAGTTTTAATGCACATACCTAATGAGACACTTTTGTGCATCGGTTTACTATGGATGTGCATAAAAACTAACTCTATGTTCATCAAAACTAATTGTCTGTGCATCGACTTTTTTATGCACATTGTGCATCTATTTTAAACTTTTTTGTTTTTATAAATATTTTTAACATTTAGTTATGGAAATGAAAACCGCAATGAGCTAGTGTTTGATCCACGTGTGTCATTAGTTTAGATACATATGTAATAATATGCACTTTTGGTTCTTTTGATGCACATATCAACATATGGTTAGCGTTAATTAACATAAAAAATAAGACACACTTTCATGCATCAATTTCGCGTTGGATGTGCATCAAAACTAACTCTATGTTAATCAAAATGAATTGTTTGTGCATCGATTTTTTGACGCACATTGTGCATCGATTTTGCATGTGCATCGGTTTCACCTTGAATGTGCATCGATTTTTTGATGCACAGTACGCTCGATTTTGAACTTTTTAAAAGTATTTTTTTAACCTTTTACTTATATATGTTTATGAACCATATAGTTAGCTAGTTTTTTTATGTATATACTGTTAATTTCGATGCACACGCAAAATAATATGTACTTTTTAGTTGTTTTGATGCACATATGGTATTTTTAATGCGCATACTTAATAAGACACACTTTTATGCATCAGTTTGCCTTGGATGTGCATATAAAGAAACTCTATG
Source organism: Fallopia convolvulus (assembly GCA_964016875.1). NCBI lineage: Eukaryota > Viridiplantae > Streptophyta > Magnoliopsida > Caryophyllales > Polygonaceae > Fallopia > Fallopia convolvulus. The sequence continues at coordinate 6,445,497 of OZ024718.1, read as the reverse complement.
TTCATCAAATCTAATTGTGTGCATCGACTTTTTGATGCACATTATGCATTAATTTTGAACCTTTTTTATAAATATTTTTAGCATTTAGTTATGCGAATGAAAACCACAATAAGCTAGTATTTGATGCACATGTCGTTAGTTTCAATACACATGTAAAATAATATGCATTGTTTGGTTCTTTTAATGCACACATGGTCAGCTTTAATTGACATAAAAAATAACACACTTTTGTGCATCTATTTCGCGTTGGATGTGCATAAAAACTAACTCTATGTTCATCAAAATGAATTGTTTGTGCATCGATTTTTTGATGAACATTGTGCATCGATTTCGCTTTGAATGTGCATCGATTTTTTGATAAACATTATGCTCAATTGTGAACTTTTTTATTTTTTAAATTATCTTTTATTTTTAACATAAGAACAAACCATCATCAAAATGTGCAATCAATCAAGGCTTGCCAACAAGTAATCCATTCTCAGTCAAAATATCAAGAGTGCATTCCGTTGACATAAGAACAAGCTATCATCAAAACCCGCAATCTCAATGTTAAGAAAGTAGTTCAAAGATCCTAAATCCTTCATGTGAAAGTAAGAACAAAGTTGATCCTTGAAACAAGAAATGGCAACACAATCATTGTTAGAAATTATCAAAATCATCCATATAAATCAAACATGAAGGCAAACATCTGAGCGAGTGTAAGAAAACATGTAGCAATCTGCAAGAGACTGGACAAAACCAAACCTACACAAAGCTGAAGCTAACTTGACGAACCGATTTCGCGAAGCTTGAAGCAAGCCATGCAAAGAACGATTAAGCTTGCAGACACACGGCTCATAACATCACCTGAAAAACCCGGAGTAAGTTTCATATATACCTCCTCATCCAACCCACCATACAGGAAGGTATTATGAACATCCATCTAATCTAGTTCCCAATTCTTAACAATAACAACAACCAAGAAAACGCGCATAGAAACCATCTTAGCAATAGGTGCAAAATTCTCATTACAGTCAATGCTAGCTTGTTGATTGTTCTCAAGAGCAATCAACATGTGTTTGTGTGGGATAGCTATATCTTCACACGCCCCCTCAAATGTCAAATGGCCTAGCCTAATTGGCACTTGACAACATAATGGTATTAGAGCCAACAAATCATCGATGAGCCCAAGCAACTAACCCAAATCACGCCATCGTGGTGGGCTCGCCCAATATAATGGACGGGGAGCATCCCGACCCAACCCAAACAACCAAGAACCCAACATTGAACATACTCTGATACCATGTCATAGTCCGATGAGTCAATACGAATGGAAGAGCGACTGTCCTAGCGCACATGCGCGACATGTCCATCACATAAGCCCACTGGATTCCATCCTAAAACCAATTAACAATAGGAGTAGTAACCCAACAATATATATATATATATATATATATATATATATATATATATATATATATATTCTAGGCAATTTATTCTTTAATTTCCCGACGTGGAATAGCTATATCTTCACAAAGAAGCACATTTGCTTTTATGGCCAAGGTTGTGGTGCTTCTTAAGGGGTTCTCAATCACTAAACAATTAAAGATCGGTAAGCTTGAGGTCAAAATTGATGCTTTAAGGTGTTGTACAAACGGTCATTTTGGAGGGGACTCATCCTGCACACTGTTGGGGCCTAATTTTCATGTGCGGGGAGATGATCCATGACAAGAGTTGGGAGGTCAAGCTTGCACATATTCCCCAGCAAGCGGGTCAGTTGGTTGATTGGCTCACTAGAATTATGGATGAGTGTTTAGGAGAGTTCTCTTCGTTTGATCCTAACGTCTAATGAATGTAATGAAGGTTGATAAGTGGATGATCGATAAAAAATATATAAGATTTTTAAACTATTAAAAAGGACAGAAATCGATATAGATAGAATGTCAGCGCGCATAGAAGAAGAGTTAAGCCGTTGAAAATCGCGTTCTTAATAAAAGTGATTTCGACCATCTGATGTCCGATTGAGCCGCACCATACCTTTCCTGATATGGAATTTGATCACGAGTCAAACCCAGTGCTTTGCCCTGACCTAAGGAGCTTTTTGGACATTTAACATCATTTCATTGCTTAAATTAGGGTATAAAATATTTTCGAAATTTTTCATAATTTCTAGATTTTACATCTTTTAGACATTCTATATTTTATCTTTATATCTTTAATAACTTTCTCTATATATATGATCGTTTGTAAGCCTTATCATTATTATTTCAATACAGAATTTTTCTCCTTCAATCTGGTAGATTTTCAGTTTTCTTGTCTTTAAGGTTTCGTACTTACGATTTTTTATTCCTTAAGATTCACGTTTACTAGTCTTTGGTGCTTCCTACTGTGTCAGAAATTCTCTCTCTCCTTTCTAATAAAACCACTAGAGACATTAATTTGTAAGGAAGAAAAATTTACTGCCAACTCGTCTGGAATGGATCACCGCTTTTCTTATAAGTTAGGCAGTTAGGCACCCAATGATCGAGAAAGTTAAAGTCACACTAACAAGTAACACCCCTTGAAAATTCCCAAACATGGACTATAATTCTTTATCTCAAATTCAAAAGTAGAGTAATTTATTTGAGTTGGATAAAAACGGGTTACAACTCATTGCCCAGCTAAAAGCTTAAAAGGCTATGGCCCCTATATATATATATATATATATATATATATATATATATATATATATATATATATATATATATATATATATATATATATATATATATATATATATATCAAACCCCCTGTCAATTCTTCTTCATCACCACTCGAGAGTGGAGACTCCTTTTATTGGTATCTCATTTAAGGTTGTGTTTGGACCATTTTGGGAACCTTATTTTTTAGTTCTTACTCCTAAATTATTTTATTATTTAAATAACTAAATTACTACTTATTATTAATGATATTAATTCCCTATTTGTACAGCTAATGTGTTTATTGAAAATCAAGTTTTGAATTTTGAATTGTTTGCAACACCTAAAAAATAAAGACACTTCCCACTTTATAAATATGCCACATGATATTCCACATTAACGCTTTACACTTTTAGCTTCTGAAATTGTAATTTTGTATGCATTTTTTTACACGAGCAGTTTTATGAAATACTTCAATTTTATGGGTGGTCTTGTGTTCGTTCCTATAAGCTTTACACCAATCAAAAAGAAGAGGACACCATCATTAGATAGTTAGCTAGAGAAGAAGAAGTATGGCTAAGATATTTTTTTGTACAAAGACACAAAACAGACATTATTTGACGGACAATATCCCCTTTCCTGCTTGCAGACGGCCTTTTCAATGGCAATCACATCCATTTTTTTTTATAATAATACAATAGGAGTATAATTTTATCAACCATAATCACGACTTTAAACTAGAGTCTAGAGGGTATACATAGCATGGGTCGTGTTGGTTGAGGAGCTCAGTTCAATCGGTTTGTCTTGGGGGAAGAACTCCGAGGTCACCGTTTCGACACTCACCGACGACAAAGCCATATTATTAATTTCTCTAAGTTTAGTAGTACTGGACTATCTTAAATCTTACCTAATTAAAAAAAAATAGCATGAGTTGTTTTTTTTTCTTGAAATATTTATAATAGCATTTTTATTATTGAAATTAATCATTTGTAAAAAAAATTATTGTTTTTAGATAATACTTTATAAATTATAAGATACAAAAGATTAGATCAAGACTTCAAATTTCACACAATTATTCAAATTAAGAGAATTGTATATCATTGATTTTAAATAAGATGAAAATAAATAAGACAATATTATATCAATTAAAGTGAGGCATAGGCTGTCAATTTTTTTACATTTTTATATTTGTAGAATCCGTCAATTTAACCATTGATTTTCCACCAAATGTAAACAAGAAAAAGAACTAATTCATTAAATTTATTGGTGTATTGATTGCCCCAAAAACACACTTTATGTTGATAGATGCTCATAATTAACATAATAGTAATCATAGGATTCACCAAAAAACACAATATCATAATAGAGTACGTGGCCCCGGTAATAGTCACTTGTTTTTTTAGATTGAAATTTTGTTTATTTTTTAGATATTTTGAATAAACTCTATCAAATTACTCCTTACCTCATTATAATAAGTAATTATTTTTTTGTTCACTTTGCACTCCAATTTCTAAGTGAATTAAAAGTATTTAGTTCAAAATAAAAATTATTTAATATATGTGACAAAGTGATGTAAACATTAAGGGGTTTAGGTGTCAAACTATGAAAACATACACATAGATAAAATATATATTGATGATTTTTTTTGGACAAAAAAGTAGAGCTGACCTGCAAACCCAACCTACACCACTCGAAAATTTTAGGGTTAAGACTTTAAAATTTAAACCCGAAATCTAAAATAAGTTGAACCCGATAGACCCGAAATCCGTTGGGTTGAAACCCGAAAATCCGTTGACCTGATTTGTTATATTTTCAAAATATATATTACATTTATTTTGAAAAATATAATATATTTTATGATTAAATATTTAAAAATAATAGATTATTATTAAATATTATTATTTAAATAAAATAATATTTTAATAATTGAAAAAATTCGTTTGTCTTGACTTGTTGGGTCGACCTAACCCACACAAAAACCCGCAACGACCCGACCCAATTTAACATGTAATTTGTTATGATTCGAATCCGACTCAATCTGAACCTGAAAGGACTCGACCCGATTGACAAGTCTAAAAAAAAGCAATGGGAATGATTTCCTAAGATTAACACTTAGCCCTACATATGAGAAACGATCGAGGAATCGCAAAGCTATTTTTGTATAAAAAATAAGAGGCGAAGGATAAGATGAATTTCTTTTAATTTATTAAGACATTTAAGTAGACTATATAAGCTTTTTTTTATTCACGTTTTCATAGTTTATAACTAAACCATCCCTAAATATGAGTGTGACTGTGTGAGGAGTAGTAAATAAATAATTTAATGGACATTAATTTCAATCTTGCTTTTTAGTTGTAAGGCTGGCTAGCTCTTGATCGATCATTAGATAATTCTCTTAAAAGAGGATGTTTAGATGATTAAATACATTTATCGTACCCCAACCGAAATATATGATTATGTCATTTGACCTAATTAGTAGTTGGTTTAACTTTTGGTCGGCGGATAAGTTTGGTGGCAAGCGGTAAGAACATGACTTTGCTTTGCTTTGCTTTGTGGATGAGATTAAGGTGTTTTGTGGCTGTAATTAAACTGGTAAAACAGCAAATGAATGTTGGAGATATATGTTTGCCCCTCTCAACCATGCGTAAACGGCACAATCATTAATTCGATTGATTAAAGTACACAGGATCCAATTCGATTAACAAGACCATATCTAGTCCTAAGTGAATCAAATGCAAATCCTGATTAAACGCAAATTTATTAGGCTTTGCATATAGGGTTTGTATCCATCCAGTAGAAGAACTCTGATTAATTTTTTGGTGGATTTAACAAAATCTCCGCCGGTCGTTAAACTATGATCCAATTGTTAGATTAATATCACCCTTTCCATATCTTATTATTAAATTTTATTCTTATTTATTACTTATAAAAAAATAAAAATAAGGACATAGGATAGAAAAAATGAAAAATGCATTAAAAAATCACCGGTGTAGTTGAATTACTAGGCATGATATTTTAAATTTGTTTGTAAAGTCCTTATTATATTAACAATTTTTCTAACCTATGACAAGCATACTAATAGAGTAAACTAAAACCCTATTAGGAAAGTAATGGACCTTTTACAAAATCTAATTAATCCTAAATAAATACAAATAAATAAAATCTTGTTATTTTGAGGAGCTTAACTTATGCTCTTAGGGCCTTATGAATCTAAACCGTACATGCTTGTTGCGAGATGGATTTTGGTTTGCGCTAAATTTTGTTCTTTCCAATCTTATATTTCACTGAGTTTTACACATGCATGAAGTGTTATAACACTCAAATTTATGGTAACCTAAAGAAAATTAGGGCTTGTTTGGTCGAAGGTAGGGAGTACAATTCCTAGGATGTTATTTTCTGAGAATTAAATTTCTATAAAATCGAAATTCCATTAATTTAGAAAATGTGTTTTGTTAAATTGTAAAATTCAGAATTTAAAATAAAAAAGAGTTAAAAATTTACTTGAAAAATGGGAATTGGAACTTACTAAAGGAGGACTAGGTAAGTCTACTTCAATTCGTACAAAATGCATAAAGTTAAAATTTCTAGAAATTTAAATTTATTTTATTTTTCATCATAATTTTTCAACCAAACACATATTTAGTTTTATGATTTTCCAATTTATATATATGATTTGAAATGTTAATCAAACAAGTACTTAATCACTTGTTAAATTCATTAGTATTTAAACATGAAATAACAGAAAATTGTAATTTCAAAACTCATGAACAAACTGTTAGGAAATTGGTTGTTCCTTTAGGTTCTGATAATGAAAAACCTTGTAGATTTTATGGTTTGCATCTGAAGGTATTTTAGGTGTGAAGCTTGTAGGACGAATCGTCAAGTCTTTAGGAGAAGAGAAAACAAAGGAAATAGAGAACTTGTGTTTATTGGTCTTAAGGGAACAACGCAAAGGCACGTGTTACTACAAATGCAAGGCGGCAACGAGGAAAACACGTGTATGTGGTTGCCGAGTTGTGAACTGGGGCTTCATTTGATATGCTTGGAGCGCAGGGAACAATAAAGGCAGTTGAGTAAGGAAAGTTTTAGATAGATTTTATTTTAGGAAACACTCTTGTTCGATAAAATAAGTCTATGTAAATATATCATATCTTATATCTTATGGATATAATTTTATTCTATCCATATGTATATATGGTATATGTCTAGGTTAAAAAACATACGTTGATCATAATTGTTGAGAGTTCTTGAGAGAGCGCTTTGTGCAATCAAGAGGAGAAGAAGAACATGAGGGATAACTTGAGGAGTTGTGTACGAATCAAGTTTGTTGAGTTCACTAGATCGAGTTTTTAGAAGTCGTTCAGCGCTAAGGTACAAGTGTTAGTCACTAGAAGTTGTGTACACTTATAAACACATTACACATTGTTTGTGTTTCTAAGTTCGATTCTATTAATAAAATTGGTAAATTTTATTGGAATCTTGTCATGTAACATTACTTGTTTTTGTTTTTTTCAATGCCCAGTTCATTGATCCCCAAAAATTAGTATTTGTATTAAAATTACAATTCCATTGGTGTTAAAACCGCAATCGTGGTTCAATGTGACATGACCGCGATTTTCGTCTTATTTCCAACAGAACTTTCTGTTGGTAAACCGCGATCGTTGTTAGCCAAATCACGACCGATGTTAGCCAAACCACGATCGCAGGTCAAGGTGTCGTGATCGTGGGTCAAGGTGTTGAGGAAGAAACAAAGCCCGTGTAGGAAGAGTTGGATAATTAAAAGACTTGAACTTAAAATTAAGTTGTTCACGTAGTTCTCTTACCTTTCGATATGAAACCCCGCTTGCTTACCATCTACAACGATCCATCGGAACCGACGCCGGCGGAAGCCGAGGAAGCACTTTGGGAGTCGTCATCTAGGCCTTTTGAGTCGGAAGTATCCATGTAGTTCAACTTTTGTTGACAAATTTCCTCCCTCTTCCAATCAGACACCACACTTGGGCTTCCAAGACATGGGGTTTTAGGCTCGACCGCTTTGCATCTAGGACATGTTCTCCTTTGCAAAAAGCTCTCTCCACCGATACGGTTGAGGCAGGAACAACATGCACTTCAATCGCGATCTTTACCAAGGTTGGGAAAGTCTTCTTATGGGCTTTCCGCCAGGCTAAAATATTAAATTCATCTTCAACAAACTCAAAATGGATTGTTAGATAAGTCTCAAACTCCGCATTTGAGCTCGAATGCTTCAGTCTCTTGGTAAGGTTTTGTAAAATACTAGCCCCCCATTTTTTACCAAAGCAGCTCAAGTTCAAAGAAGATGAATTTTGAGATTGTGGAGGTAATGGAGAAGAAGAAGTAGAACTAGATGAATATTCATAAATCAATTCCTCCATTAATCTTCTAACTTTACTAATCATGCCCCCAACACTAACATTCTCATCATAAACATCCAATTCCAATGTTTCATAATAACCATTTAAAAAAATTTCTAAACCATTTATCTTAAACATATGATCAAACACACAAGCAACAAGATAAATATGGAATAACTTTATAATAGTTCACGCATTTTATCTTCATAGCATCAATAGCTTCACAAAGTTTGGGGATTTGACGACCCTCACAAAAAGCACCCGCCACATTTAAGGCTTCAATACAAAGGAAATGAGCACAAAGTTTATAAACATGACTAAAAGTTAAAGTTTCATCATGAAAAACTTTTAAAACTTCTAAGATTCTATAACAATAATCCCAAGCTTAAGAAATAATCGGAGACTCTGGTAAAATATTGAGCGGCAAAAGAATTTAAAACATCTTTGTAAGACGTGCATGCATGAAGTAGTTTATAAGTGGAGTTCCAATGATGGAAAACATATTTTGAAAAAGTTCGGTGTCTAACATCCTTTTGGGTACAAAATGACTTCCAATCTTGGACGGTTCAAAAGCTAGCCCACATACGACTAACAACATATCTAATAGGTTGAACTAAAGGAGACATAATAGCTAAACCATCATTGACACTTAAGTTCAAAATAGGGAAAACACATCTTATATGAAATTACTTTGCTCCAAGGATTAGTTGACAATTTCACGTACTCTTGGATCAACATGGATGGCGTTCCGTGGCCGGAATTTTTCGCAACAGCTTTATGGTGGATCTGGCGTTGGCAAAATGAGAAGATCTTCGGGAATGACAACCGGATTCATGATGTTGCTGGGTTCGTGAATGCGAGAGCAAAGGAGTATGCGCTGGCTTGGAGTGCTAGGAATTTGGCGCAATGAAGCTGCACGAAAGCTACTTCTCTTGTGGCTTGGGAGCGCCCCCCGACGGACTGGGTTAAGGTGAACACCGATGGTGCGGTTGATCGGCAGGGGAAGGCTACGGCTGCTGCAGTTCTTCGTGATTCGCATGGGCAATGGATTGGTGGTTTTGTCCACAACATCGGCATTTGCTCGGTTCCTTCGGCGGAGCTCTGGGGCATCTACCATGGGCTCCAAGTTGCTTGGGATAAAGGGTTTCGAAAGGTTTGGTTGGAGACGGACTCGGCGTTGGCAGTGAACTTGGTTCGCAAAGATTTGGCTTCCTCTCACCCTCTTTTTGGTCTGGTCTCTTGTGTTCGTAGTTTTCTCCAGCGGGATTGGAGTACCCGCTTCACCCATGTCTTTATGGAAGCGAATTTTGTCGCCGACTCCCTTGCGGAACTTGCTTCCACTTTCTCTATTGGTTTTCATAGTATTGCTGAGCCCTCGGAGGGCGTTGTTGGGTTACTGTTTGATGACTGTGATGGGCGGGCTCGACCCCGGAACATTTTCTTGTAATTGTCTTTTTGCTTTTTAACTTCCTGAGAGGCCTGTGCTCTCTCGTTTTTTACCAAAAAAAAAAGGATTAGTTGACAATGTGGAATCAAATCTCGTATTGAAGCAGTGTTGTTAGATGCATTGTCAAACGAGATAGAAAAACTCGGTGAAGTAATCTATAATCTTCCAAAATAATATGAATAATGTTACTAATCATTAAGACGGTATGAGAATTGTAAAATACTCTATAAGACAAAACAATCTTTTTGCATAACAAAATGATCATCAAGAAAATGACATGTTAGACCCATGTATGCATGAGTTCCCCAATGATCACTCCAAATGTCACTACAAATAGAAACTTTAACATCATTTTCACCAAAAAATTTCACCAAAAAATTTCACCAATGCAAGTTTACAGTATTTATAAGATTTCATCACATTACTTCTTACCGACTTCCTAGTAGTCGGTTTATAAGTGAATTGTACATGATTAGTCATCCAATGGTTAAACCCCAACTTTTCAGCAAAACTAAATGATAAGTGATCAACACAAATAGACTCGGCAAAAGGATATACACTATCATTACTTCTATGTTCATCTTCCTCCTTCGCTGCACCACTGGTCGGGATGCGAGGTCTACGTTGAGCCACCTCCATAGGGACCCCTTTTAGGTCATTTGTCGTCCAAGCGAATACATCGCGTGAACCGGCCAGGGGGGTTTCGAGCCTCTTCGCGGTGATCCCTACTAGGCACTCCCCGATGTACAACTTTTCTCGCATATTCTCAAAAGGAGCGAACACCTTTTTCTTGAATTCTTTAAGACCTTCGATCACATGATCGCATACTTCGAGATCCACATTGTCTTCGTTTATAGGGGCGATAAATGTTGGGTCCTTCCGCGAACCTGACATCTAAAAGCCAAAACGACCTTCCTCTTGGCGATTATTACCCCCGTCTGTTTCCATTTGTGCGAAGTTTTGGGTGAAGAACTTCTTATGTCAGACCTTCTTAGGATGAAAAGGTCACTGCGACCGAAGACAGTATTGAAGCTCGAAATATACTAGCGTTAAATAAAAGGATTTGATTTAATATAAATCAGGCATGTAGAAAACCTCATTCTTTATTCTGCGCGTGAGAAACACTCACGTATGCTTTAAAAGAGATTTATACATGTTTGATTGTTCACCTTTAGAAGGTGCGCGACTTTACAACTCTGTGTTTCTTACTATAACATGATACTTAGATCCGTTTAGGATTATCCCTCGTAAATAACGAATTTCTCCAGAAAGTTTCAACACATCGAATCTCTATTCAATAAGAAAAGATCTTAATCTAGAGATGCTTTTCCGACCCTTGCAACCTTTGCCTTCTTCAGCGATTTATAGATGTTGGGGAGGTTGGAAGTCGAGGATTCTCGATGTGGGATAACCTTATTGATCTTTGATGTGTCACTTGCCGATTGGTGGAGTACTAGGTGTGCGATGTGTTGCTTTGTTATTGGTTGAATGTGTGGTTCCAATTGGAATTTCGAGATCCTCTTATGTGGGACAGATTTTTTGAATCTTTGAGGTGTTGGTTGTTGATTGGTGGAGTGAGTGATCAGGCGTCAAGTCGGATGAGCGTGTAGTTTTTACATGGGTTTTGTGATAGCCATCCATCTACCTAGGAATCCTTGGACCTTTGGTTCATTCTACATGATGTCTAGACGTTGGCGAGACAATGTTGCTCAACTGAGCGTGTGTGTGCGTGTATAAGGAGCGTCTGACTTCGTAAGCTTTCTTTGGGTGTGTGCGTTCAGGGATTATGCTATACCATCATCTCGAACCCCAAGTCAGCTTATGTCATTCAATCACCCTCACTTTCTCCTTTTGCTTTGATCATCTCTTTTATTGTTTAAAGCACAGATTATTCGTGCTCCATCGGGTAGAAACCTCACTTTTATGTCTCATTAAGAAAACTACATACTTCTACTATGTTCATTCATTATAGTGAGAAAGAATCTAAAACGTTCACGGGCGGGAACAACATGTGTATTCCACACATCACAATGAAACATTTCAAAAATATGATCAACGTCTATAGATGCATTAACAAGTAAGGAAAATTTGGTTTGTTTAGCTTGGGGACACACAATGCTAGAAGGATCAACTAGTGACTAAATGTCGTGTTTTTATTGCATCAATACGAGAGTTTTTTTTATAATAGGTGCATGGCCTAAATGTAAGTTCCATATATAAGGCAATGGAATTAGAAACAATAGATTTTGAATTAGAAAATAACATAGGAAAGAAGGTTCATACCCTAATGCTTGCACATTTTAATTAAGACTTCTTAAAATCAAAAGCTAAAGGATGAATGGATGATCATTTATTTCAAGATCCGCGTAATATATGGAGACATAATAGTGTGAGCCATGAACAAGCTTATTTAAGGACAAGAGATTGAATTTGAAACTAGGAACACAAAGAAGATGGTTTAAAGTGAAATTAGACAAAACAACACATGCAATATGATTAATAGATTTGATACTAAACATCAGGAAGATCTATATATAATAGGCGTCGATGGATGTGGGAATTGGATTAGAGAGTATGGAAAGGTCTAAATTCATATGGTCAATGACACCACCATCCATAATCCATAAATTTATGGATTGAGAAGCATTAAGACAAAGATTACCCATATGAGAATCGATCTTTCATGGTGAGGGCTATACTTGAGTTTCGACTTGACACTAACAATTGTTTAGTGTTTCTCTTACTTATCTTATCTTGCAATAACAAGGAATGTTCATTGTTGGATCGTGACGCGTTAGTAACAATACAGGGAACTAGTAAGGTTCCCTGGGCAGCGGAAATAAACAATAGAACACAGAATTTAGAGAAGAAAACTTTCTGTCCGACCAACAAGTCGTAGAAAGAAAAACCTCTACCCTTGAGACTCCTTCTTAGAGGATTTTCAATAGAATACTTTTATTAAGTTTCAACGATTACAAGGCAAGTCAAGTTCCCTGGTAACTAAGGCACCGACCAAAGTTCAACCAACTAGACTTCTACAACCCTAAGCGTAAACCTAAAACAAAGTAAACTACTGACTTACTTGTGGATTCTTCACCGGAAAAAGCCACACACTCGTACACTCGAAAAGCTCTCTCTTCAAGTTCTTCGTCTTCAATACTCGTTCAACCACACTTTTAACCCTAGCTAATCCTAGCTATTTATAAGATAAGTTAAGTTTGATCTCACACGTAATTCTTGCCTAATTACGCTGATATTCCACTTAACAAATCCCACACAATAAGGAAAAAGATTGTTTGTGATTTCGGATCCTCAACCATGCCGATTCTTCCCAAAACCGAATGATCTCGGATTTCCTAAGATAAGATCGTGTGAAGATTGATCTTATCCTCTCTTTTATCTCCTTAAGCAACCGCCTACAGCTGGAGATCTTCGTAGAAGATCGCTCGCAGAAGATAAGGTAACTTGCCATTTATAGAAAGCCGCGTTCCTTCTGAGACGCGCTTCCTAAATCTGTCACTCGTTCCCTCCATCGTTCCTCATGATATTCCGTCACTCGTGACCATGTACATGTTTTCCTGAAACACTTACATGTAGAAGCAAGTTATATTAACTAAGTTTGTTATCATCAAAACTAAGAGAAACCATGGAACAACTATTGTTCCAACAATTTCCCCCTTTTTGATGATGACAAACCTATACCAAAAATGCATATCTAGAAACCAAAAGAAATATAGATCAGAAAAAAAAATTCCTGTGTGGTTCCCCCTTAACAAATGCACTGTTATTCTTACTCTTCAGAGTTAACAAAATATTCCCCCTTAGCCAAAGTTCCCTCTGTATTTCCTGGATAGAACGCATCTCTGCATTTTTCCTAACTTCCCCCTTTTGACATCATCAAAAGATCAACAATCATCAAGCAAAAACATAGAGCAAATGAACAAATTCAATTGAAACTTAAACCATTCATAAGCAAAAGACAGTTATTATTATAGATAATTGTTGTAGGGGTCACAGCCTAGAGAAAGCATAAAAACATAAAAGTCTTAACATCCAAGAAACAAAAGAAACATTTTAAGCTGGGGATAGATGGGCTAAGGAACTAGAGAGGGTCCACATCATGGTTCGGAGGAGGTGGAATCAGCAGCAGCAGCGTCAGTCTCTCTCTTAGCCAAGTAACCAATGATGGTACTCAGCTGAGAGGAAATCTTTTGAAGCTCAGACAACATCTTGGCAGTAACACCTTCACTCAGCGAAGAACTCCCAACATCCATCTGGGCAGTCTTCTTTGCAGCTGTTCCCTTCAAATCACCCTGAAAATTCATCCTCGAGATATTGCGCATCTCCAAGGGTAATCCAAAGAACTCCTCTTTCGAAGGCTTGTACGCCTTTCTCTCCTTCAGTATAGCCCTCACAAAACGAGGATAAGGCAGGCTATGCTTCTTCCCAGTACACTTAGCCATCTGCCTCATCATTATCTCCGGAAGACTGATACGTTCCCTCCTTAGAAACTTGTCCAGCAGAATCATATCGTTGATGGTGAGTGTATTTCTCTTCTCCAGCCTAGGAACAACAACCTTGATGAGGAATTGATGTGCAATCCGTGCAGTGTAGCTCAAATCATTGGTTGAATAAGGACCAGCAGCAGGAACTTTGCCCATAACACGCTTGATTAACTGATTTTTGTTCCTGGGCCAGTTACTCGAGGTATGGACATGCCCATATCCTTCAACAGGCACCTTCAGAATTGTAGCAACAGATCCCAAAGAAAAAGAGATTTCCATCCAACAGACAGTAGCAAAGCCCATTGGACCGGTAGAGAGATCAACTAGTTGGAAGGAGCCAAAGAATTGGGAGAGAAGAGACACATCTACCTTGACTCCAGAGTCACAAATTTTCTCCCATCCCTGAAACTTGAGAAGTTCCCAGAATTCCTCCAAGTCATGGCTTTTCAGAAACGCTTCGTCGATCACCAGAGGAGCGACAACCTTCTTTGAACCCTTCGTGGAGCGGGCTGCTGGTTCCATTGGCAGTTTACCTTTTGCCTTGGCAGACTTGAGGTCTTTCTCAACCTCTTCTTCCAACTCCTCCTCTTCTTCGTCTCCTTCTCCACCAGACTCTTTCTTTTCTTCTTCCTCACCCTCTTCAGACGCCGAGCCAACGTCCTCTTCATCTTCCTCTGGATCTTCTTCATCTTCAGAAGATTCCTGAGCCACCGTTTCCTTTGGAACGGTGGAGCGAAGGCCGTACTTGGATCCAGATGGAGTAACCTTCGGCTTTTTGTTGGCAGGGGATGGGGTGCGTTCCGAATCAGAGATGTGAAGGATTTGAGATGGTACGGGAGGGACACTCTTTCTGGCCTTTCGCTTCCCACGGCTCGTTGGCTTAACCCACCCTGGTCGCATATGCACAGGCAAAGATTCCACCTTTTCGTGATCATCGGTGGTTTCCTTCGGTGGTGAGTTCACCTCTTCTTTTTCCGACTCCTCCTTGCTCTCCTGTACCTCCCCTGTTTCAGCAGCCTTGACGGAAGGGTTTTCTGAGGGAATCGTGGATTGATCCTTCTCAGATTTTTCACCCTCAGTCTCCTTCTCCGATGAGACCTTATCAGCGGTGGCCATACCAGTATCGGAGACAGCATCGAATTTTGTTTCAAGTTTGGAAATTGGGGAGGGGGAGGAAAGTTTGGCCTTTTTGATGGATTCGAGTTGGGCTTGAAGAACGGCGATCTCAGAAGCATCGAGACCGTCGAAGTTGAGGATTGGGGTGTTTGAGGAGGAAGCCATTGTTGCAGAAAAGAGAAGATTGAAGCTTTGAGGAAGATTTAGGGTTTACGGGAGAAGAACAGAGATGCGGAAAAAAAAAATTGACCGAGATAAGAGTTTATAAAGCACACCTCTTTCCTTGTTTACAAGCTCATGATCTTCCCAAAGATCTTCTATCCAAATCTTAACGTCCATGATGAATTTTCACCGCCATTAAATTTTGACTGCGCAGACGTCCTATCGTTCCCTGCAGAGTTACTGTGCAACGGCTGGAAAATTTAAACAAGCAGGCACAACGGCTACAACATAACTGCGATCCCTGCGTTGATTGATGTCTGTTCCTTTGCAGAAAACTTTCATTTATAAATAAGGACGTTCCTTTCAAGTGACACAATTCTCAACCACAAGTTCCATACCTCGTTACCATGAGTGGATAAAAGGCTATGTTTAAACAGAAAGGGACTAGAGACGTTCCATTCAAACTTTTTTGTGGACTTGGGATATTTTTGACATCCAAACAATTATTCCCTGTTTAAAGGTAATCAAAGGAGGTTCATAGGGAACGTTTGTGTGGACCAGGCTAGGGGGCAGTTTTATAACCAACTATCATATCGGCTTGAAGTGAGGGATAGAATAGATCAAGTTGGTTATTTTGGGCCAAAAGAAAATCTTAGATGTAAGCAATTCAGTTTTAGTTCCTTTTAGCATGTAACACTTAACAATTTCTAATATATACACCATCTATGCACAGAGGAAGGATATAAGCCATTAGAAAACTTGTCAAATGATATGTAGTTACCTGAGAAGTTACCTCTTTAGTCAGGCACTAAGGGAATAGAGGACCGGGACTTGTTTACTCCAAGGAGATCATTCCTAGTAACATCCTCAGATGTTCATAGGGTTTTCTGTCCAAGGCCTTGGTAAAAATATCTGCCACTTGATTTTCAGTCCTACAATGATCCATCTTGATGAAACCTTTTTCAACATTATCTCTTAAGAAACGATGTCGAATATCTATATGTTTGGTTCTAGAATGATGCACTGGATTTTTGGAGATATTGATTGCACTTGTATTATCACATAAGATAGAAATAGTTCCAAGAGACATACCAAAATCCACCAATTGCTGCTTTAACCATAATACATGGGAACAACATGCAGCTGCTGCAACATACTCTGCCTCGGCCGTTGAAAGAGAAACCGAATTTTGCTTCTTCGATCCCCAAGACACCAAACAGGGACCAAGAAATTGGGCCATGCCTGATGTGCACTTCCTATCTACTAAGTGACCTGCAAAATCTGCATCCGAGAATCCGACAAGATGGAACGAGTTGTGTCTTGGATACCACAGACATAACCCATCGTTCCCTTTCAAGTATCGCAGAATTCTCTTTACTTCTTTCAGATGTGTTTCTTTAGGATTGGCCTGGAATCTAGCACAAAGACACACACTGAACATAATATCTGGCCGGCTGGCCGTTAGGTACAATAGGGAACCAATCATTCCACGGTACATCGTTTGATCAACATCAACACTGTTAAGATCAGCATCAAGACGAGTATTGGGAGAAATAGGGGTATCAAAACTTTTTGTAGAATCCATACCATACTTCTTCAATAGTTCCTTGATGTACTTTTGTTGATGTACCTTTGTTCCCTCATCACTTTGTACCACTTGTAGACCAAGAAAGAAAGTGAGTTCACCGATCATGCTCATCTCAAACTCACTACTCATGAGATTCTTGAAGCTTTCTACAAGTTTAGGGTTAGTAGAACCAAATATAATATCATCAACATAAACTTGAACTACTAAAACCTCACCGTCTTGTTCCCTTAGGAACAATGTCTTGTCGATCACACCACGTCTGTATCCATTGGCTAATAGAAACTGAGCAAATCTATCATACCAAGCACGAGGAGCCTGTTTGAGACCGTAAAGGGCCTTATCTAGTACATAGACATGGTCAGGGTGATCAACGTCTTCAAATCCTGGAGGTTGTAGCACATAAACCTCTTCTTGTAGGTACCCATTCAGGAATGTTGTCTTCACATCCATTTGATACAGCTTGAATCCTCTGTGAGAAGCATAGGCGATTAGAAGACGAATGGCTTCTATTCTTGCAACGGGAGCGTACGTTTCATCATAGTCAATCCCTTCTTGTTGATTGTACCCCTTTGCTACAAGTCTCGCCTTGTTCCTTGTGATAGCTCCGGTGTCATCAAGTTTATTCCTGAAAACCCATTTTGTTCCTATAGCCATTTTGTGCTTTGGCTTGGGAACTAATCTCCATACTTTGTTCCTCTCGAACTGGTGTAGTTCCTCTTGCATAGCAACTATCCAGTCAGGGTCTTTTAATGCTTCCTTCACATTCTTTGGCTCTGCAAGAGAGATAAACGCATTGAAAGCACAAAAATTCTTAATAGAGGAACGAGTAAGCACAACTTTATCATATGGAGTGATGATGTTGTCAACAGGATGATCCCTCTTTTGATGGTAATTCCTGACTTCAATTTGAGTGGGATCTCGACTTGACTCCTCTTGTTCCTGTTGGCTTGTCGTTCCATGTGAAGTTCCTTCACCATGATCTTCCTCTATTTCTTCATTTTGTGAAGTATCATCCTCAGGAACTAGGGCACTTTCTGTGTTATCTCCATCCAAGTCAGGACTTGGAGGCATAACATCATCATTTGAAGCTTGTGCACCTTTATCTGGATCGACTTCATCATCTGAATCTGTATTTAGAACCTTCAGTACATCCTCGTTACTAGAGAGTTTCCCTCCATTTTTGGACTCGTCAAAGATAACATGAATGCTTTCTTCAAACTTCTTAGTCCTCTTATTGAACACCTTGTAAGCCTTGCTGTTGGATGCATATCCCAGAAAGATACCTTCGTCACTCCTTGGATCAAACTTGTTAAGCTCGTCTTTTCCGTTGTTGTGAATAAAGCACCTGCACCCAAAGACTTTCAAGTGGGAAATATTTGGCTTTCTGCCCTTGATTAGTTCATATGGAGTTTTAGAGAAGTTGGAACGTATGGTGACTCGATTAATGATGTAGCAAGCGGTACCGACTGCCTCAGCCCAAAAGGACCGAGGCAAGTTACTTGCCAACATCATAGTTCGAGCCATGTTCTGTAGTGTTCCATTCTTTCTCTCAGCTACGCCGTTCTGTTGAGGAGTCCTTGGCGCAGAGAAGTTCTGAGAAACTCCATGTTCATCACAATAGCTATGGAACAAGGAATTCTTGAACTTTGTTCCATTGTCAGACCTGATAGATTTTAACTTTTGCTCTGTTGATGCTTCTACCTTCTTGATCCAGCTTTTGAAAGCCATGAACGTCTCATCTTTGGAACCTAGAAAAAGAGTCCATGTATATCTAGTAAAATCATCAACAATAACAAAAATGTACCTGCTACCACCATGACTTCTCACCCACATGGGACCACACAAATCCATGTGTATCATCTCAAGGGGATGAGAGGTGCTGACTGACAACTTAGGCTGAAAAGATGACTTGCTTTGTTTTCCTTTTGCACACTCTTCACACAGGCTTTCCTTTTCTGTAAGAACTTTGGGAAGTCCTACCACCAGGTTTTGTGAGTAAAGTTTGTGAATTCCTCGATGATTTGCATGACCAAACCTCCTATGCCAGAGGTCAGTCTTGTCACCTAATGTTACAAAGCAAAGATCTTCTTGTGGTTGGAAACTTGAGTCGACAAAATACACATTGTTGCGCCTCTTTCCTTTCAGGACCACAAGATTTGATTTCAGATTCCTGATCATACAACATTCTGAGGTAAAGGATACCTCGTTGTTCCCTTGGTCACAGAGCTGAGCAATACTCAACAAATTGTAACTAAGACCTTTCACCAAGCTTAACGCTGATCTTGTCATTTAGCTTGACTTCACTTGTTCCAATGATTTCTCCTTGATTGTTGTTGCCAAAGGAAATGTTTCCTCCAGCTTTGTTTTGAAGTGAGGACAGAATACTCTTGTTCCCTGTCATGTGACATGAACACCCGCTGTCAAGGATCCAGGGGATGTTCCCCCTCACTTCAACCTGCAAGAAAGAAATCACGTTTTAACGACCCAGGCCTGCTTAGCCTTCCCGGGTCGGTTAGCATAGCTCACAGAATGATAGATTTGTGATTGAACTAAAGTAGCTTTCTGTGGGCTCTTGGAACTAGAAGCAACATTTGAGGGATCAACATAGTTTTTCCCTTTGTCAGCTTTAGAGTTTTGCTTCTTTTGTGGTTGTGGAGCTGGTTTCTTTTTATTCTGATGAGATTTGTCATACCCTTGATTTTTCTTACCAGACCACTGTTTCTTGTTGTTCCCTGTGTTCTGGTTTTGACTTCTTTTGTTAGACTCTTCTAACCTTACTTTACAGTCTTTTTGAACATGACCTCCCCCACCACAGTGATAGCACACCCTATAATATTCGCCAAGATAGCGCTTAGGATGTGGTTTCTGGAGGGTACGTTCCTTCGCACGTTCCTTGGAAGGAACTCTGTGCTGATTCCCTTGAGACTGTTTTAAGTATATTTTATGAGCTGTTTTACCAGAATACCATTCAGAGTTGTTGTTCAGATTACTTTCAAGAATCTTGACTCTACTTTCTAGATGAGTTACCTTATCTCTAGCGGATTGCAATTCCCTAGCTTTTCTTTCCATTTTCTCTTCAAAGGTAAGGTCATCAGGAGGATATTCCAATTTGTTTTTACCATAACCA
Source organism: Fallopia convolvulus (assembly GCA_964016875.1). Classification (NCBI taxonomy): domain Eukaryota; kingdom Viridiplantae; phylum Streptophyta; class Magnoliopsida; order Caryophyllales; family Polygonaceae; genus Fallopia; species Fallopia convolvulus. The sequence goes on along the minus strand of OZ024718.1, from coordinate 6,425,523 downwards.
ATACCACACCTAGCAAGATTAAACTCAATTTGAGTTCGTTTGTTAAGCTCATTCTCTAACTCCTCTCCTCTGAGTTTAAAGATAAGCAAATCCGATCTAAGTTCATTATTGGTTTCAGTGAGAGTCTTAATATCTTTCTTTAAATCTTCACACTCTGAACAAGGAACTACACTAGTGACAGTAGTTTCTGATAATTTTTCTTCAAGATTAAGACATTTCTCATCAGAGGCTCCTATTTCTTCTTGCATCTTTAAGTTATCTTCAAAAAGCTTTTTGACCAGGACAAGAAGATCAGATTGTTTAGCATTATTTAAACTATCAAGGAATTGTTCAGGAGTTACCTCTGGATCAGCATCTTCGATCTTCAGAGTCATGGCACAGACCTTTGGTTCAGATTCATCATCTGAGTCTAGATCCCATGCAACGATGTAGGCCTTCTTCTTATCGTTCCCAGATTCGTTACCTTTGGGACAACTCTTTGCATAGTGACCCTTCTCTTGACAGTTGTAGCAGGTAACTTCCTTGATGTCCTTCTTCTCTGAGTTGATCTTCTCTTGTTCCTTCCATGCTCCTTGCTTTTTGCCTTTCTTGTAAAAAGCCCTCATTGACTTTGTTATGAGCGCCACATCAGAGTCCTCCTCTGTAGTATACACCTCTCTTCCTGCGGTGATGTTCTCAATGGCTTTTTCAACCTTGAGAGCAATGCCTTTGCCGGAACTTGAGATGCTACTTTTGATCTTTTCATATCGCTCATAATCCGTCAACTTTCCAAAGATTTCATGAAGAGTGCAAGTCTTTGTGATTGGATTTTCTTTCAGCAAGCCTCTGGTAACAACATACTTAGGACCGAGACCATCAATAATCGCAGAGACCTTTTCTGATTGTGTGATGTCTTTCTCGATACCTAGATGATTGATGCGATTCACCAAGGCTTCAAACCGAGATTGGTATGTTGCTATGGTTTCTCCATCCTCCATCTTGAAGTTGTAGAACTCCTTTTTAGCCTCTTTCTGATGACTTTCTTTCAGATCTGTGCTACCAATGTGCATCTGCTTAATGGCCGCCCATGCTTCTTTGGCAGTTTTGCAGTTCACCACCCTTAGCAGATCTTCAGCACCCAAGGCATTGTTGAGAAGCATTTGTGCCTTGAAGTTTTTCTCCATTCCCGTCCACTCAGCTGGTCCCCATTCAGATTTCTTGTTCTTCTTGGCTTTAGGAATGACATAGTCTCCATCCTCAATGACTGACCATGCTTGGTAGTCATTGCTCTTAAGCCAAGTGGCGAAGAGGATTCTCCAGTGGTCGTATTCTCCAGGAACAAGAAGTGGAGGCTTGTTGTTTCCAATTCCGACGTTGGGAGTGTTGTTTGAATTCATTCTATATTCCTGCACTAACACACAATCTAGAGCAAACCTGCTCTGATACCAATTGTTGGATCGTGACGCGTTAGTAACAATACAAGGAACTAGTAAGGTTCCCTGGGCAGCGGAAACAAACAATAGAACACAGAATTTAGAGAGGAAAACTTTCTGTCCGACCAACAAGTCGTAGAAAGAAAAACCTCTACCCCTGAGACTCCTTCTCAGAGGATTTTCAATAGAATACTTTTATTAAGTTTCAACGATTACAAGGCAAGTCAAGTTCCCTGGTAACTAAGGCACCGACCAAAGTTCAACCAACTAGACTTCTACAACCCTAAGCGTAAACCTAAAACAAAGTAAACTACTGACTTACTTGTGGATTCTTCACCGGAAAAAGCCACACACTCGTACACTCGAAAAGCTCTCTCTTCAAGTTCTTCGTCTTCAATACTCGTTCAACCACACTTTTAACCCTAGCTAATCCTAGCTATTTATAAGATAAGTTAAGTCTGATCTCACACGTAATTCTTGCCTAATTACGCTGATATTCCACTTAACAAATCCCACACAATAAGGAAAAAGATTGTTTGTGATTTCGGATCCTCAACCATGCCGATTCTTCCCAAAACCGAATGATCTCGGATTTCCTAAGATAAGATCGTGTGAAGATTGATCTTATCCTCTCTTTTATCTCCTTAAGCAACCGCCTACAGCTGGAGATCTTCGTAGAAGATCGCTCGCAGAAGATAAGGTAACTTGCCATTTATAGAAAGCCGCGTTCCTTCTGAGACGCGCTTCCTAAATCTGTCACTCGTTCCCTCCATCGTTCCTCATGATGTTCCGTCACTCGTGACCATGTACCTGTTTTCCTGAAACACTTACATGTAGAAGCAAGTTATATTAACTAAGTTTGTTATCATCAAAACTAAGAGAAACCATGGAACAACTATTGTTCCAACACTCATAATTAAGGATCTGTCGATCTTTGGCATTATCAAAATGACCGGGAAGCCTCATGAGAAACTTTATCAACTTGTTGTCCTGATCTATTGAGTGCACTAACGTACATCTAGATCCCCCACATCTCTTTTGTAATTTCCTATTCATCATTTGCTCAAGTCTAGACGCAATCGACATTGAAGAGAATGAATAACTTGTGAAATTGTGTTATTTAATCGCTTAACCTAGTTAGCCTTGACGAGATCAACAAATCTGTTCGACAATTTTCCGCGATCTAACTCTCTCAATTTATTTATAGTACGTGATCAGCTTGAGCTAAACACTCAATTGTCGGGCTACTCAAGTCACTTAACAAACTAATAGCTGACAACTAACTATGAAAAAATAGAACAAACACGTACAACACAAATCAATCAAATATACATATTATATTTACATGAACATACTTAAGAATGGTTACATGATCAAACTAACATATATCATATATGAATATATATAGTTTATATGTAGATTACATGATGGTTACATGATAAAACTAACATATAAGAATGGTTACATGATGAAGCTAACTATATGCACTTTTTTTTTATCTGGTAAGATTTAGGACAATCCGAGCACTACTTAGCCCCATGAATGGGTAAGAACCATAAATTGTTATAGAGAAATTAGTTTTAAGGCAAACAGTGACCTCAAGATTTCCCTAAGGAGCAAGGACCAACCATTGGACTGGGCTCCTCCACCCTTAAGCTTGCTCCATGCACTTGAACGTACTTTATCTTAAAAATTGACTAAATTATTTCAAATTTAGGATAAGATTAGATGACGTGGAAAATTGTTTTTTTTTTGTGCTATAGTAGAGTATAAGGGCCCGTTTGGTGGCAATACAAAAAACAATTAATAAATAGAATGAAAACGAACCTAGTCTTTTTTTTTTTTAAATAGGTAAAAATTAGGCAGACTAGGTTAGCCTAGGGCATCTTTGCGGATGAGGGTCAGGACCCCTCCATGGTTTAGAATCTGATTGATACTACAATCGTGGTGTAGCTTCGCAATCAAATCAGCCACAGAATTGCATTCTCGAGGTATATGTTTGGTAATGACCACCTCGAAAGATTGCAACATGACTAGAATATCCGCTATTAGCATGTCAGTTGTCCAAAGACTGGATCAACTGCCTTTAAACGCATTAACCTAGTCTTTTTTAATGTCATGATATATTGACAAAATTGCTTTACATTTATCTATAGTAAAATTTAGTTTACCCTCAATAATTCTTCCGATATAAGGAAAGGTATCAAAAGAGTGGAGTGTCACTCCCTTCCACCCTCTCTATGCACATAAATATTAGAGTCATAAAATTTTGTTTTAATGTATGATGACAAAAAAGCAAACTAAATTTGTTTCCTTTGAGTTGAAACAGACCCTAGCTAAGTAAGTTTGAGCTCGCCTATGTAACGCAACAATTGATTGAGAAGCAGAAAGCAGCAGCAAAAGAAGACATTGCAGGCGTAGGGTTTCTTGTCTGCATTATCGTCCTTGTCTCGTGACCACCCTCTCAATTTCCCACCAAACCCTTTTTCCCTTGCAATCACTTTACTCTTTTTTGCTCGCATGTTTCTGTTACTAACTAGTTTCTGGTAGCCACTTTCTTCATATTGGTATACATAGCTTATAAAGCCACAAGAACATGATAATTACATATATAGAAGCGATGAAATTGGCAATGATATCAACCCGGATCGAGGCCACTTGAATTGATTAAAATGTGAACCGTACCTGAGGTGACAATTTCAATAGCTCAAGAAAACAATTAAACGTATATGTACGTACACTAGGTAAAAACACCAATCTTGATCGAATATCATATTGGTATAATCTTGTACTTCTCATTCCGGCAAGACTGTGATCATTTGGTTGATCGTGGGAAATTAAATTTCAAGAAGTGTTTTCCTAGGAATTCAAATTCAAGGTAAGTAGAAAAATACTAAGTTCTAGGAAAAAATTATCTCATTTACGCGCGATTTTATCATCTTGTGTCATTTTCTACTGTTAGCCATAGGTTTTGATTTCTTTGATCTAAAGAACATCATAATTAGCTTCCTACTATTTTACCCTATGCACTATATGCACATGAACTCTAGTCATATCAACTCTCATATATTTTGTGTCGTACATTTAACCACTCCTTATTAATTTAGATCTCTTTTGGGTTATAGTCAGGTTTTTTTTTATTAAGTAGGAGTTTGATTGGCTTCAACACCTAAATATGTATTTTTGTTTTTTTATTTGGATATATATTTTTGATATTTTTGGATTATATTGAGTTTTTTTACTTGTTTAATTTAGACGAATTAAGATCTTCTTACATTTTACCGAAATTATAAACCATAACTCCTTCGATCTCAATTTTTCTAAATCCAAATTTCTTAGGACCTTAAGATATCTCCAACAGATTTCCTATAATTTTCTTCAAAATAAAGAACCAGAAAACATATTTTCCAAAAAAAAAAAACTCTAACTCAAACAACTTCTTTATTTTAATTTTTTTTACTTTTATTATTTTATTTTAAATATATAAAATATGACCAATTGCAAGAATTCATGATTTATCCAACACATAATTAATTTATCTCCAAATACCATTGAAAAATTCCCTAAATTTAGAAAAAAAAAAAAGTACCTTATTTTTTCCACTCACTTGTCATTTTAAAAAACCTAATAGAAAATCTATTGTATAAAAAAATCTCCTAAAGTTCTAAATTTAAAAAAAAATACAGTAGTTGTTGAAATTGCTCTTATAATACCACTTGGCCCGGCAATATATAGCCACATATTTCATAATAGAGATTGTCCCACATGTACTCTATCCATCTAAATGAGATTAGTGAGGTAATCAAGAATGATAAAGTTAGTCTACACTCTCATCATTACTTAGCTCTAGATCTATCAAAATTTATCTCAATAAGTTCTGAGTGTAGTTTGAATGTTGATCCAATAAGCCATTTTGAGATTATGTACGTCAATTAATTAACTATTATATTCCCCTATTTTCACTTAAATAATCACTCTAATCACTTTCCTGAATTTGCAAAAGCTCACCTTTTCCTTTTATAACTAGAGTTTGTTTCATTTTGATTCAAATGAAACAAACTCTTATCTTGAAACGAAGTCTTATTCTAAAACAAATGCACTTTTTTTAATTCGTAGTTCAATTTTCGTATTCGTAGTGCACTTTTCGTACTTTTTAGTGTACTTTTTCGGATTGCACTTTTCATATTTTACAATACACCTTCGTACGAATTAAAAGTTCACTAAGAATTAGAAAAAGTGTATTCATTTCAAGTTTTAGGATAAGAGTTTGATTCATTTGAATCAAATTAAACTCTTTATAACTATTATGTTAAGATCCAACTACCCGAGTATTCTTTTCATCAAAAAGATTTTCAACTACAATATATCCATAAATCATCTTTGAAATAAATCCTAAAACGAATTCTTATCTACTCAACTATAAAACAAATTTTTACATACTCGTCATTGCAAAATAAACAAAATTTGTGGTAAGAATAAATTTGGATAATATGTTCAATTTAGAGATTTAGATTATATTATATCTTTTTAAATATTTTCAATTTATTACTATTTCTTGTGGTCAAGGATCTCTTGTATTCTAACAGAAGCTTTGGCCTCCAATAATATTCACAAAAACCTTTCACGCATCTCTTTTCATGGTATCAATCTAAAGTATTAGATATTATATTGTATTTAATGTATAGATAAAATTATATAAAAAAAAAATAGAATCCAATTCATGTAAATCTTATATATAAATACTCTTTTGTTGTTAATGAGAATTAGATTTACAACCTCCAACTATTTTTTATGGTATCGGAACAATTCTACTAAAACCCTAATTCTCCATATCGTGCCACGCCTAGTGTGGCCCTTGTGTCGTCTTGATCACCGCCGAAAGTCATCATCATGCCCGGATCAGAGAAAGGCAAGGCCTTAGGCGTTAAGCCTGCAAATTCGCCTTATTACCTTCACCCGTTGAATCATCCTATGATGAAAATTTGTCTTGTGATCCTTAAAGGGAGTAACTATTAAGAATGAGAATTGTGCATGCGTAATGTTTTCCGAGAAAAATGCAAACTTGGTTTCATATATGGCTCAATCACAAAGTCAGAAGAAGTCTTAGATTTGGACGATTGGTACAATGTGAATTCTATGCATGGGGATGGATTATCCAATCAATGGAGGAGTTGATTCATTCAACTATGACATATTTCGAGACTGCAAAAGAATCGTGGGCGATCTTACGCAACGTTTCTCAATTGGTAATGGTCCTCGTGTTCAACAACTACTATTTGATTTTGCTCGATGCACTCAAAACGGGCAATATGTTGCAGTTTATTATGAATAAAATTTGGGACGAATTGTCCAATTATACTCAAGAAAGATCTTCCTCGTGCGGCAAGTGTATTTGTTCTTGGAACGTGTCGTCTTCAACGGGTCAGGAAGAAGAGAAAGTTCATCAATTGTTGATGGGATTGGATCCGAATTTTGCAATAATTCACTCTTAAATCCTTTCGCAAGACCTGCTTCTGCGACTAAATTGGGATTATTCCCTGCTTGTTTAAGATGAGCATGCTCAGACTATAACAAAAGGAAGAGATGAGAAGGGTGTCGATGGGGAGGCGTTTGTTGTGCGTAGAAAACGCTTGGACTTTCGCAAAACTAATCATCGCGCATCTACTAACAACAATGATGTCGGTGATCATCAAGAGGATGATTCAGATCATCGTGGACAAGGAAGGGGCATAGGTTGAGGATAGCTAATAGTCTACCATCATTACAAGGAAGTCGGGCATCTAGAGCGGACGTGTTTCAAATTAATCGGGTACCCGGACTGCTGGGTGCACAAGGGCGACCAGTAGCAATCGAGTGATAACTCGAATCCCAACAATTGCGGGAGAGGGTGCGCCCCTAGAGGAGTTTCAAATGTGGCTCAGACTAGCAACTCGATAGGTGCTTCGGGTGTGTCTTTGGGCGTTTAATCCAAGCTTACCAATATCGTCGCGTTGTTGCATAAAGAAATTGTCATGATCTTTGACAGCATCTGCAATTCGGATGAACACATTTTTGCTCATTCGAAAACTTCTACGAAATTTGTGCTCAAGTTATATTGGAACCTCGACAAAGTAATTCATGTAAAGTTTACAAGCAGCTTTCTCTCGATCACAGAAATAAGTTATATGCCCAAGAGTTGCTCCTCTATGACTCAATTTAGCCTCGTCGACCTTCTCGTCGCCATCCAACTCGGCTAAGAGTTGATTATTATTCGCGTAAGTCTGAATCAAGAAATTTTTTCTCTTGATTAAAGGAAGCCATGATCTGATACTAATATTCATCGGTTTGATTTGATGAAGACAAAGAGGATGATGAGATATGACAATTATTCATGGTGGGATTTTCACAAGGAAAAGATTAGAGGGTTTAAAGAATATGGTGTGCTAAAAAATGGTGATGGTAGCCACCTTATAAAGAGGGTTGAAAAAATAGTTGTTATTAAACCTCGAAAAAATATTACCGTTGGAAACTAGCCAATAACTAGTTGTTGCATATATTTCAAATTATATTTGTTGCATATATTTCAAATTATAGTCATTATATGTATATTTTAATTTATACTTTATGTAATTATAGGACATGGTAGGAGGAAGAATATATATCTTTTCTAATATTTGTGTCCTCTAGCATCTCTCAACACCGTCCGCTGCACCCTCTCAGCATCGTCTGCCCTAATTTCTTCCGCTCAAATTCTCATCATGACTAATCCCGCTGACGATCCGAAAACACCGACGTCCAAGGAACCGACTGCCGAGGTCATCTCCTCCGATGCTTCTGCTTCATCGTCAGGCTTCTCCAAGCCGCACTTCCACTCAGCGTTGGCCATTTCCAACATCAAAAACTTGATTCCGCTCATGCTTGATGTTTCCAGCACCAAATACAATTCGTGGGCAGAACTTTTCAAAGTTGTCGCACGTGCTCATCGGGTCCTCGATCACATTAATCTTGCGATCCCACGCCCTGTTGATGTCTATGACACGTTGTGGGACCAACTTGATGCTGTCTTGCTTCAATGGATCTATGCCATGATCTTCTCCTTACGATCCTTGAAATTGGATCCACTACACTTCAGGCTTGGACTCGGATTCAATCCATATTTCAAGATAACAAGGCAACTCGGGTTGTCTATCTTCAGAACGAGTTCGCTAGATGCCGCCTTGGGTCGTTCTCTTCGGTCTCGGCGTTTTGCCAGCATCTCAAAGATCTTTCCGATCAACTGGCTAATGTCGATGCCAAAGTTTCGGAGTGTCAACTTGTGATTCAATTAGTAGCGGGATTGACAAGTGAATATGATACAGTGGCTAGCTTTATTCAACAAACAAATCCGCTCCCGAATTTTGCAAAGGTACGATCTATGGTATTATTGGAGGAGACTCGTCGCACCAAGTGAGACTCCATCGCGGTTGAGGGTAAAGCCCCCGCTGCACTCTCAGCGCTGCCCTTTGCTGATCAACCCGAAAAACCCGCCTCCAACTCTACCTCGGAGAACTCGAGTCGTGAAAGCAACACTGGCCGCAGGCGCGACAGGGGGCCGCGGGTGCGATTTCCTTCCAGCGCACTCCTTTTGGCTGGATGGCGATTCCCGGGTCCAATCAGCAGCAACCTCAATGGCCTGGAACCTTCGGTTGGCAGCCGAGTCTGTGCCCCTATCCATCGCTACCCGCTACTAGCATCCTCGGCCCCGGACCGTGCACCTCCAACAACCAATCCAATGCCATGTTCGTTGACTCGACTTATGGTTTTCAGCCCACTCATGACTTCAATCAAGCTTTCAACACGATGACATTGTACCCGCCGGACAACAATTGGTACATGGACACCGGGGCATCCTCTAAGATGTCCAACAACCCAAGTAACCTCTCTTCTCTTAGTAATTCGGGTTCCTTAAATTCGATTACTGTTGGCAATGGCAAGCAAATACCTACCTTGGGTCAAGGATCAGCCCTACTACCTACCTTTGGCCGCCCCCTACACCTCAAAAATGTCCTTTTTGCACCTCAATTAATTAAAAATCCGATTTCTATTCGTAAATTCACTACTGATAATAATGTTTCTTTGGAATTTGACCCAATCGGTTTTTCTGTGAAGGATCTTCAAACGGGAACCCATCGAATGAGATGCACTAGTTCCGGCGAGTTATACCCTGTCAAGTGTCTACCTTCCTCTACTTCTCGGCCAGTTGCCCATGTTGCCTTTTTTGTTGTGTCGGCACCTGTTTGGCATGCGCGTTGCGGTCATCCAGGTGCTCTTGTCTTTAATTTACTTAGAATGTCGGCTTTGCCTAATTGTAATAAAGTGTTTGATAACACTCTTTGTCAGTCTTGTCAGTTGGGCAAACATTCGCGTCTGTCTTTTCAGCATTCTCAAACTGTTATTGTTGCTCCCTTTCATATTATTCACAGTGATATTTGGACCTCACCTATTGTTAGTTCTACTGGGTATAAATATTATCTTGTGTTTCTTGATGATTTTTCTCATTTGTTGTGGGTTTTTTCGCTTAAATACAAATCCCAAGTTTTTGACCATTTTGTTCGATTCCATCAGTTCGTTCGAACCCAATTTAATTGTCAAATTAAAACTCTTCAATGTGACAATGGAAAAGAGTATGATAATCAAGAGTTCCACAAGTACTTTCAAACCCACGGGATTTCGTTTTGGTTTTCGTGTCCTTACACTTCCCCTCAAAACGGCAAGGCCAAACGCATAATCCGAACCATCAACAATATGGTCCGAACCCTCTTGATCCACGTCGCCGTTCCCCATGTTCTGTGGCATTATGCCGTTAAAACGGCCTCTTACTTACTTAACATTCTGCACTCCCCCAACTTGAGAAAAAGAAGCCCAACTCATATTATGTACAACTATACTCCTCTTTGGAGTCATCTTCGGGTTTTCGGATGCCTCTGTTTTCCGAACTTATCCCCTCAAACCACACACAAACTTCAGCCACGATCCACCCCGTGTGTCTTCTTAGGTTACCCGGACAATCACCGAGGCTACATTTGCCTCGATATGTCCACTAATCGAGTCATCATTTCCCATCATGTCATGTTTGATGAATCTGTCTTTCCCTTTGCTTGTCAAACCAACTCGGTTGATCAATCCGCTTCTGACTCAATTTCCCCTCTTTATCTTTCCCGCTTGTCGACTCGCCGGTCTCAAGTGCATCGAGTTCTCCCCGTACTCCCTCACCGCGCTCTTCCCCCGGCTCAACCCCTGTTCCCGCGGGCGCCGATGACACGGCCGCGAGCGCGCTCTCCGCGCCACAGTCGCGCTCCGCCTCCAGCAACTCAACCCCTTTTCTCGCGGGCAACGATTACCAGGCCGCGGTCGCGCTCCGCCTCCAGTACCCCCTCTTCACACCATGAGCCTCTTTCTGCCTTGCTGACCCCACCTCCTCTCCCAAACACCCACTCCATGACCACCCGATCCAAGGTTGGGATAACCAAACCAAGAACCATACTCAACCTTAATACTATCACCACAAAATCAAAACCGTTTATTTCCCCGTTACCATCCTCTCATAAAACCGCCCTTCTTAACCCAAATTGGTCTGCTTCCATGGCCGATGAGTATTGTGCCCTTATTAGTAATGGAACGTGGGAACTGGTGCCTCGTCCTTTGGATGCAAATGTGGTGAGATGTATGTGGCTTTTTCGCCACAAATTTCAGTCTGACGGGTCACTTGAGCGCTATAAAGCTCGTTTGGTTGCTAATGGTCGATCTGAGGAGCTTGGTGTTGACTGTGATGAGACATTTAGCCCAGTTGTTAAGCTGACTACTATCCGAACTGTGTTGCATTTGGCCGTGTCTCATTCTTGGCCGGTCCATCAGATTGATGTCAAGAATGCGTTTCTTCATGGTCATCTTAAGGAGACAATTTATATGTTTCAACCACCTGGTTTTGTCGACTCTACTCGGCCCTCACATGTCTGTCGTCTGAAAAAATCATTGTATGGCCTAAAACAGGCACCACGGGCCTAGTACCAACAGTTCGCTTCTTACTTAATGCGCCTTGGTTTCACTGGCAACAAGAGTGATTCTTCTTTATTTATTCTGCATCGTGGTCCTGAAACTGCATACTTGCTCTTATATGTAGATGACATTCTGCTTACTGCTTCTTCTAAGCGCCTTCGGTGTAACATCATTGCCTTGCTGAGCTGGGAATTTGCTATGACTGATTTAGGCACTCTGTCTTACTTTCTTGGCATTTCTGCTCGGTCATCGGGTCGCGGTCTTTTTTTTTTTTTATCACAAGGCAAGTACGATCGAGAGATTTTTGATCGGGCTAATATGTCTTTATGTAATCTTGTTGTTACACCGATTGAGTTTGGCTCCAAACTAGGCGCTAATGCAGGTCCTCCAGTTTCTGATCCGACGCTTTATAGGAGTCTTGTAGGTTCTCTTCAGTATCTCACTTTCACTATGCCAGACATCACCTATGATGTGCAACAAATCTGTCTATTTATGGATGATCTTCGAGAATGCCACCTGGCTGCGTTGAAACGCATAATTCGTTACATTCATGGCACACCTGATTTCGGAGTCACCATAATGCCTGCTAATCGGCCAGCCCTGGTGGCTTACACTGACGTTGATTGGGCTGGTTATCCTGACACTCAATGGTCTACGTCAAGCTATTGTGTGTTTCTCAATGACACACTTGTTTCTTGGTCAGCTAAATGGCAATCTGTCATATCACGTTCTAGTGCAGAAGCTGAATACAGATGTGTTGATAATGTTGTTGCTGAGTGTTCCTGGTTACACAACTTGTTACTTGAACTTCATTGTCCGTTGTCTCGTGCCAGTCTAGTTTAGACGGATAATATTTCAGCTACTTATCTTGCTACAAATCCGGTACAACATCAACGTACCAAGCATATTGAGCTGGATATTCACTTTGTTCGCGATAAGGTTGCTCTTGGTCATGTAAAAGTCCTCCATGTCCCGTCCGCTTGTCAGAGTGCTGCCTCGTTCACTGTATTTAGATTTTAGAGACAGTCTCACTGTTAGGTCTTCCCCCATTTCAACTGCATGCGGGGGTGTGATAACGTATATTATATTATGTAAATAATGTTGAATTAAGATACAAGACTCTGTACTCTATATATTTTTTGAATGAATACAAAACAATCCTAAGGGGATTTTACACTCTCACATATATAGCATTTTAAAAATAGGTTGGCAGTTGCTCTTAGGCTTTGAACTTTATTACTGTAATAATTTTCATCATTCTACGTACATAAATAGAGGCTTCTCTCTCTACACGAAGTAAGAACGTAGACGTATCAAAATACAACATTGTAAAATAAAGGGCGATATTGTGTAAATTTGACATAAGATACCTTTGTTATAAATAAATTGAAAAAAGGGAAGGAAAAGAAAAAAAAAGAGAAGCAGCAGTGAAAAGAATCAGGAAAGAGGTGTAAAAAAGCGCGCAATTAAACAGTAGTGAGTCAGCTGATATAAATCGTCGTCGTCTTCAACTTAATACAGTAGCTAGGTACAGTAAATGAATGAATCAGAGGATCAGAGAAACGCTCGACTTTTACGGCCTCCTGTCTTGCGTCTGGTATCGTGTATTGTGTAGAGATAGTATGTGCAAATATGGATGGCAGGAGTACAGTGCCTCAGACCCCTTTTTTCATCGTACTTTAGTCACGTCACTCCACGCTCCCTCGACCCCCCTTCCTATCTCTACTTGGCTTCCTATCTATCTATCCATCACTATCTATTTCCTACCACCATCTTCTTAATTACATCCATCTAATTGCGTACGTACTACCACTGTAGGAGCCTAGCTAGGAATTGATCATCGAGTGTGAATTGAATAACCTATGTATAAAAATATCTATTGTTAAGATTACTAATTATAATGTATTTTTGTTTTAAGCATATATAGTTGAGAGTTCACAATTGTGTCATGATACAATAATGAATTATTTAGGTAAGGACATGACTTGTACAACCATCATTAATTAACTTATTTTGACCCAAAAAAACCTCATCATTAATTTTTTAACCTTTGGACATCTCTAGTCAATTTCATTGATAGTACCCTTAATTAAGAAAAAAACACATCCTTAATTTTTGTATGAAAATTCAGTTACATTATAGATTTAAAATGACTTATTCACCATTACTATTTTTTTACATGACATAAGCTTTGGTTGCATTTTCGAATCATATATGATCTAGAAAATATATTTCAAGAATTACATTTTGGAGTTAACATGCATTTTAAAATATCTCATTTTTCTTTTTATATTATAAATATCTTATTTATTCACGAGTCAAGCTTTTTATTTTTATAAATAAGAATTTTTATCATACTTCGAAACAATTTTCCATATTATATATCTTCAACCAACCAACCAAAGGAATACGTTACACTACTTTAAAATAGTAGATCGATTTTTCTAACCTATGCCCTAATAAGGTATAGGTTAAACTCCTTAAAATGGTAATACTTTGTTAGTTTTTATCTATTTAGGATTAATTAGTTTTTTAAAAAGGTTTATTAATTTTCTAATATGGTTTTAGTTTCCTTGTATAGTAGCATATGTCAGAAAATTGGATAGAAAATAAATAAAAAAGAAAACAAAAAAGAATAGAATTTTATTTTCGATGGATTTTTTCTTCTAAATTCCATGAAATTACTTATTAATTGGATAATTTCAAATAGGTTTAAATAATTTTAAGGAAACGGTGTTGGGCGGCATGGATGGGCTAGATGCGACAAGTCCGGCAACCGATGCGATGGAATGAAAGAGACCTTGATTAGAAGAATTATTACAGAAATACCACATACTCCGTATCATACATACACAGTCGACTCGACACATTGAGAAATGAGATCGAGTACAGCTTGCCAGCCACGAGACTGTTTCAAAACGACTGCAAGCGGGACACGTGCCAGGCGTCTAGTGGATGACGTAGGCCGGGGTGGAGGCCCACCCCTGAGACTTGCCAAAAGGAACAAGACCGGTCGCTGTCTGGAGGCAGAAGCTGTCGGTTTGGTTTAACAAATCGATCGCGTCTGGACCGGGGGTCAAGACCCCAGACAACACACCCACCCCCCTCATCCTACGGTCCACAAGCTGCCACCGCGGGCCCCGCTCCCCCCCAGTTTTTTACATTTTACTGTTTCACAGTCAAAATTTATTACTGCAATTGTTTACTGGATCGTCCTCCATTTCAACTTTGACTCGCCTAGCCCCTCAAATTCTTCAAATGTGTACTACTTTTTTTTTTTTCACGTCATAACTGTGTATATAACGTATTTTTTAAAAAAATTCTTCCTTCACACAAACTCTTTTTACTGTTTTAAGTGTTGACTCTATTTAGGGTGCGTTTCACTTATGAGTGGAAAGTGATTTTTTGATCAAAGTGATTTTTAGTGTCTTGAAAAACGTAAAAAGTAAAGAGAAATGTACGGATTTTCAGAATATTAAAAGTAGATTTTGGGTAGAAAGTGGTTTTTGCCTTTTTGGTAGAAAGTGAAACAAGACCTAAAGTGGAGTAAAAATTAAAAAATTTGTATAGTACATTATTTTTTTTGGAACGAAATGCATAGTAGTATTTTAAAAAAAATAATTTCAACCTTCACACAATCCTTTTTACTGTTTTAAGTATTGACTGTATTAGTTTAAAGTGGAGTAAATAATATTTTTTTTAATATTTTGGTTCATGAAGTTTTTACTGCCCGAGTGATAATCTGCAGCTGGTTAATGTCATCTTTGGTAACTGGCCTTACCAGGGACGGACGCAGGATTTCAAAATAGGGTGGGCTATTTTCGTTAAATTTTTCTCGATGGGCTAATTTACCCTAATTTAACTAATTTACTACTAATTTATCTTTTTTTTTTTATTTTACTAAATCTACCCTATTTTATTTTTTTTTTAATTTTTTTAGGGTGGGCTAGGGCCTACCCCAACCCACCCCTCAGTCCGTCTCTGGGCGCTACCCATGGAAGATTGAGTCGATCAGATCTGACATCCTCTACTTTCTTGCCAGCTTCCAGAGTTGGAGCATCGTGTACGTTTCCAGAGAGTGCAACTGTGTAGTGGAGTTTATTGTTGTCGTGTTTCTTCTGTCCTGCTTGCAGTTGACTTGGGTCTTAAAAACCTCATCGTAAGGATTGATGTTTTTGGACATTCTCCTAATTTTGTAGGAGACTTCCTATTTTCTTTCTTCCTAAAAAAATAAGAATGAAGTTTAGACTGACAAATATCAACACATTTATTAATATCCATCCTAAAATAAGGTAGAAGAATTACAATTGTTATTTTACTCCCATACTTTTTTTAGCTCTACCAAATAAAAAGGGAGAAAAATGGAATTTCTTGGGAACTTCTATTCCTTTTGGTTACTTACCCTATTCTTTCCATGTACATTACGAAGGGTTGAAACATGTATTTGTATGAAATATATACATACGTTTTATGACATTCAATTTGTACTCCATTCTTTTTGAGTGGCTAAGATATATTGTCAATGCTCATCTTATATGACCCTTCAACAAATAAGGTTGTACACATCGAAAATGATTGATAACTCATAACTAGCAGCTATCCCTATCATCATGATTAATTATTTCAATTCAATTGATCTTTTTTCAATTCTCGTGAAACCTTTTGTTCTTATTTTTATTTTCTATCGATGGCCATGCCCAAAATCTTGTACATTGAAGACTTTGAGATCTCGACATAGACCATCACGCATAAATCACTTGTGAGTGAGATGGTTTACTCTTTAATAGGGTCATATAGTATTTGATCCGGACGTAGAGCAATTTTGGTCGATTGAACTAGGCTAAGACCAAAGAAATAATCTCACGCATGCTATTTACCGTTGTGTTTGTATTAAAAATTCATAACTTGATGTAATGATAACTGATTGTCCCAATCCGGTTGTACTCGCTCAAAACAGATCCACTTCACAAAAAGAAAGACATACCTAAGAATCTAGACAAAAGAAACCAACAGCCCAAAATCTGGCCCATTATCAGTTAAATGTGCTCATAGACGTGTTTTCAATAATGGGCCTTTTGTATATGGGCCCGCAATCCACTTCGACTCTGATCAAAAGCACCCTAAAAGGCCTTTTCACACCTTTTTTTTTTATTTGGTAAGATTTAGGGTACGGTAGCCCAAGTACAACTTGGACTAGCCTAGAGCACCCGTAAACGGGTGAGAACTGGTTTACTAGCCAATTCTAAGAAAGAAGGGCAAACCGCCGCCTTGGATGCTCGAACCTCTTGCACAAGGGCAAGCTCAACCATTGAGCCATGCGCACATGCGCCTTTTCACACCCTTTTGTTCATAGGATTTAACCACTTCAATTCACAAAGAAAAAAATATCGCCAATTAAACTAATAGATATATAGGTAACGGGGCAGGGATTTCCAGATTTGGCGGGAAGCATAGTGGGGAGGTTCTTATCTCGGGACAGATATTGTGAAAATACTATAATTCATTTAGGGGTCGGATAGGTTCTTATCTCACCCCAATTTGTCTCCGATATGTATTTATATAATCCATTTATATTAAAAAAATATATAAATATGTATTATTTTTAGGTTTTGTTCAAGTTTATTATTGAGGTCTTAATAACTAAAACTCTTCTATTTAATTAAATAAATTCAGCTTCCATTAGATCGAAAAAAAAAAAACAAAGCATGCATGTGTCATGGCAGCATGGGGGTTTTGAACAATCTTCATACTTGTTTAATTTCGTATGCGAAATGTTGAATATAGATTCCCCATCTAATATGACTTAAAATCAACGTCATATTCCATTTTCAACTCCCGAATGCTGCCATGTTAACCGATTTTAGTATACAAAAAAAATTCATTATATAAACATTAGAAACGAGCTGAGTCGAGGGCATTTACCCAAGTTTGCATATATCAATATACCAAAATCATAGACGTATGTCCCAATTCGTAATATAATATATTGCTTGGATAATTTCTAATTTATTTTGTGCAATGGGATTGGATGAAGAAGGTAGCCATTGCTACGGTTCAAATCTTATCCCATATCATTTGATATCCACGCATATATGCTTCTTATTTTGGCTGCCATCCTATTTGCCATACCTTTCATTCTTTTATTTTTTTCCCATGGCCTCCACTTTTATAATTACCCTTTTTTGTTACAAAAGAAAAGAAAAACTTTTATTAGCCGATCACATTCGATCGGGGAAAAAGAGAAGAAAAGGGCAGGAAGAAGAATCAACATAGAGGATAATTAAAGCTTGAAAAAAGGTCAAATTTTTGGGCACCAATATTTTCATGAAATTGAATTGATAATTATTAACAAACAAGAATATTGTGGGGGTGGTAAGTGGAGTTGGCCCTTTATTCCTTTCTTAACAAAGTTGCCCGCTCATATTACTCTCCCCTCTTCCTCCTTTCAAATATATTAGTGTGTATTATATGTAATATATGTATTTATGTATTTTATGCTCTTTTCTTGTTTAGAGGTTTAGGGTTTCGTTTTTAGAAGCTTGTATATAAATTCTTTTATCGTTAATGAGAAATTAGGTTTCCATGCCACAATTTTCTTTATGGTATCAGAGCGACGGAAAAATAATCGATCCAAACCCTAGTCGGGGCTGCCGCCTTCACGCTACTCACCCCTCACCGGAATTCCACCGGTTCTTCTCATCGTCACTCAAAATTTCTAGTCCTTCTTCTCGCTTTGCAATCATGCCGGGAATGGACGAGAATCTCAAACCAAATTCGCCATATTATCTTCACCCGTCGGATCATCCCGGGATGAAAATATGTCCCGTGGTTCTTAAAGGAGACAACTACCAAGAGTGGGAGTTGTGCATCCGCAACGCGTTCAGAGCGAAGCGAAAGATCGGATTCATAGACGGCACAATCACGAAGCCGGACGACTTGGTGGAATTGGAAGACTGGTGGAGCGTCAACTCCATGCTCATCGGGTGGATCATCCAATCCATCGAGGAGTCGGTTCGATCTACAATCACCTACTAAGAATCTGCAAAACAGTTGTGGGATGACTTGAAACAAAGATTTTCCGCTGGAAATGGACTGAGAGTCCATCAATTACGATCTGACTTGGCACGCTGCACCCAAGGAGGCAAAAGTGTGGCGACGTACTTCGGATCCTTGAAGAAACTCTGGGATGAACTTGCTCATCATCAAAGCAGTAGGCGTTGCACTTGTGGGAAATGTGAGTGCACATGGGCCAACGATCTGATGAAGGAGCGGGAAGATGAACAGATCCATCAGTTCTTGATGGGTCTTGATGATGTGTTTGGAGCAGTTTGGTCCCATATACTCGCTTGGGAGCCAATGCCAAATCTGAGCCGTGCCTATGCCCTAGTTATTTACGAAGAGAGACAACATATGGTGACTTCGGGTCGTGACAACAGTCGTGATGCCCCTGTTGAGGGCGCAACGTTCGCAATTCAAGGGCGAGGCTCATCGCGCCAGGAGAAGCGCTTTGACACGGCTGAGCGCGGGTCTGGATCTGGGCGTGATTCTGGTGTAGGGCGAGGGGACAACAAGCGTCGCTTGGGTGAACGCCCTTATTGCACCCACTGCGAGCAGATAGGGCACGAAGCCCACACTTGTTATCAAGTGGTCGGATTTCTCGACTGGTGGCGCGACGATTGAATCGCTAATTACAAGGCTCGGTTGGCTGCTAGATCATCTGCTGCATTGGGCGACAAATCGAAGCCAAATGTCGGGCGCCGTGGGCGTGCCAACGTTGCGCAAGCCGGAGATGCTTCATCGTCTTGTTTGGGGGGTCTTGATGCTCTAACAGCGGCGGATCGCGCTGGTACGGGGTTAACGGATTCACAATTTGCACAATTGGTTAATTTAATGAAATTAAATAATGGTTCGTCAAGCAACAATACGGGTATGTGTTCTAACTGGATCTTGGATACCGGGGCATCGTTTCATATGACCGGGGATTCCTCATTGCTTAGTGATTTGAGAAATGTTACGAAATCTACTATTTTGTTGCCTAATGGCTCGACCACCACTGCTTGTCGTGCCGGAGTTGTTCGCTTTAGCGATCGACTTATTATTCAGGATGTACTTTTGGTCCCTCAGTTGACTTGTAATCTGATTTCATGCGCTCAATTGTTGAAGTATCAAAATTGCATCGTGACAGTGACTGATAAGCTATGCATATTACAGGATCGTACCACGATGATCTTGATTGGAGCGGGTGAGGAGCGAAATGGGGTCTACTGGCTACGTGTCGCAACGACAACAGCTCTTGCTTCACGGATTGAGGCCGATTCTGCAGCCCTTTGGCATCCTCGTGTTGGTCATCCTTCCCTTTATGTACTTCAGCAGTTACCTAATGTTAAAATAAATGGTCACTTAGACTCGTGTGATAGTTGTCATAGGGCTAAGCAAACTAGATCTGTTTTTCCTATTAGTCAGTCAAATGCTTCAAACTGTTTTGATATTGTTCATTGTGATGTATGGGGCCCTTATCGGACCCCTACTGCTACTGGTGCTCGTTATTTTTTAACATTGGTTGATGATTTTTCTAGAGGAGTTTGGATTTATCTTATGGTTAATAAAAGTGAAGTTGCTTCTTTAATTGCTAATTTTTGTGCCATGACTCTTTGTCAATTTGATAAACAAGTTAAATGTTTTCGTAGTGACAATGACACTGAATTTACTTGCATGCGTTCCTTTTGTGATCAAAATGGAATTGAATTTCAAACATCTTATGTCGGAACCCCCCAGCAAAATGGTAGAGCGGAATGTAAGCATAGGCATATTTTAAATGTTGCTAGGGCACTTTGTTTTCATGCTCATCTACCAATGGCATTTTGGGTGACTGCGTTTTGACTTCTGCTTATTTAATCAATCGCACTCCAACTCCTCTACTTCACAACAAAACTCCGTTTCAAATTCTTCATGACCGACCTCCTTGCTATGGTCGTTTACGTGTTTTTGGATGTTTATGTTATACCTCCATTATTCCTCGAAATTCTGATAAATTTGCATCTAGGGCTAGAAAATGCATTTTTGTGGGCTATCCCAAAGGTCAAAAAGGCTGGAAAGTTTATGATTTAGAGACCAATGAACGTTTTGTATCTGCTGATGTTGCATTTTATGAAACACATTTTCCTTTTCAAGCCCTTTTAGAACCTGTTGCACACTCCAGTGCAGAGCCACACCCGTCAATTTTTGACATATCCCATAACCCTAATTCCCATTCGCAGATGGACGATAGGGGGAGTGGGGTTCAATCTCATTCTATCTTCATTCAAGAACCCGTCCTTAACTCCACAAATGCCCCAACGCAAACAGATGTTAGGGGGAGTGGGGTTCAATCTCCCTCTGACTCTGTTCAAGTCAGTTCTGTTTCTAGCTCCTCATTAGCCCCAACGCAGACAACTGATGGGGGAGGTGGGGTTCAATCCTCTCCTGTCGCTGTTCAAGAAATGCCTCGTCGTTCTACCCGTGATCGGACTCCTTCTGTGAAGCTAAATGGCTATATTTGCAACACCGTGCGTGGCCCTGTAACTTCATCGTCTCTTTCATCTCAACCGTCTGGGTTGTCAGGTATATCCTATCCTATAGCTAATTACGTTAACTGTTCACGATTTTCGCCTGCACATGTTGCTTTCATTGCTGATGTTCAGTCTATTCCAGAGCCTACTTCTTTTGCTACTGCTGCTTCTGATTCACTTTGGCAAGCCGCCATGCAGGCTGAGATTGACGCTTTAAAGCGTAATGGGACTTGGACACTTTTTGATCTTCCACCTGGTAAGAAATCCATCGGATGTAAGTGGGTTTATCGGGTTAAATACAAGTCTGATGGTACCGTTGAGAGGTACAAGGCTCGGCTGGTTGTTCTAGGAAATAATCAGAAGGCCGACATTGATTACAAAGAAACTTTTGCTCCAGTAACCAAGATGGTTTCCGTTCGGATTTTTCTTGCTGTTGCTGCTATTCGGGATTGGGAGTTGCATCAGATGGATGTTTACAATACATTTCTGCATGGAGATTTTCATGAGGAAGTTTATATGAGACCTTCTCCTGGTTTTGCTAGCGCTTCTGGCAAATTTTTCGCCTCAACCGTTCCTTGTATGGTCTCCGTCAAGCACCTCGGAACTGGTTTGCCAAACTGGCAACTGCTTTACGCAGGTTAGGGTTTACTCAATCCCGGGCTGATTATTCTCTGTTCTCTTACACTCGTTCTGGTGTATGTCTTCATGTTCTTGTTTATGTTGATGATCTCATTATTGTCGGGAATGATTCTGCTGCCATTGCTAAATTTAAAGCACAATTGAGTTCCTGTTTTCATATGAAGGATCTTGGTCTGCTTAAGTACTTTCTCGGCATTGAGATAGCCCGTTCTGCTGAGGGTTTGTTTCTGTCTCAGCGGAAATACACTCTTGATATTCTGACTAAGGGTATGCTTGGTAGTAAGCCATGTGAGTTCCCTATGGAGCAAAATCACAAGCTTGCTCTTTCGGTTGGCCAACTATTTGAGGCCCCTGATAGGTATAGGAGGTTGGTTGGGCGTCTGATTTACCTGACCATTACCCGTCCTGAGATTTGTTTTGTTGTTCATACTCTTGCTCAGTTTATGCAAGAGCCTACTGTGGATCATTGGGATGCTGCTGTTCGAGTTCTCCGGTATCTTAAGAGTCATCCGAGTTAGGGTGTCTTTTTATCGTCCAGTGGGAGTTTGTCTTTGACTGCATATTGTGACTCTGATTATGCGACGTGTCCTCTCACACGTCGATCTGTTACTGGCTATTTTGTTCAGCTTGGGTCTTCACCAGTTTCTTGGAAGACTAAGAAACAACACACAGTCTCCAGGTCTTCTGCAGAAGCTGAATATCGTGCCATGGCAAGCGCTTGTTGTGAGCTTCTTTGGTTGAAAGAGTTGATGCATTCGCTTGGCATCTCTTATACTGCTCCTATGCGCTTGTATTGTGATAGTCAAGCAGCGCTCCATATTGCCGCTAATCCGGTTTTTCATGATCGGACTAAGCACATAGAGGTAGACTGTCACTTTATTCGGGATCTCCTTCTTGCCGGCACTGTTCGTACATCTCATATTGGTACTCATTCTCAGCCGGCTGATATACTCACTAAGGCCCTTGGATCTCAACAATTTCATCATTTATTGGGCATTCGGGATCCCCATGCTCCAACTTGAGGGGGAGTATTAGTATGTATTATATGTAATATATGTATTTATGGCTTAAAACATATACAGCCCCCTGTACTTGTGAAAATTTGTCAGATAGACACTCCACCTTTGGTTTGGACCTATTGAACACTTAAACTTAACAATTTGGACCTATTAAACACCTGGTCGCTGACAATCTCGTTGAGTGTAACACACGCATGCTGACATATTCCAATTTTTTGTCCAGATGTGTGCCACATAAGCTTATTTTGCCACATAAGATGCCACATAAGCCCAAACTTTAACACTATTATTTTAATAAAATCAGAAAATATAAAAAAATACAAAAAGAAAAAAAAATTGCACAAGTACAGGGGGCTGTATATGTGCGTTTGACTGGCACGTACTTCGCCACGTCAGCGATCAGGTGTTTAATAAGTCCAAATTGTTAAATTTAAGTGTTCAATAGGTCCAAACCAAAGGTGGGGTGTCTATCTGACAAATTTGCATAAGTACAGGGGACTGTATATGTTTTAAGCCATGTATTTATGTATTTTATGCTCTTTCCTTGTTTAGAGGTTTAGGGTTTTGTCTTTAGAAGCTTGTATATAAACTCTTTTATCGTTAATGAGAAATTAGGTTTCCATGCCACAATATTCTTTAAAATACAATGTAATAAAAATAACAATTGTGATAAGATAAAAAACTATCAACTTCCTCCTTCCAAATACAATGTAATAAAAAATAATAATTCTGATAAGACAAATTTTTTTATTAACATAGTTTAAAATGTCAATGTTATCGATAATACATGAATTAAAGCATTGGGTAAGCTTTAAGATGCATGGATTAAAACATTGACCAATTGTTACTTCTAAGGACTGGTTATTTTTTAAAAGCAGGAAATCTTGCATGTTTAGGTTAAAATTCTTGTATTTTGTATGAATATAAAAATTTAGATTTAATCATTTAAAAATACAAAGAGTATATCTTATTATTTTATAATCTGTTTTGTAACTTGTATCCTAACCAAATCTTTGTAAGAGTTTGATTCAAATAAAATAGCTCCTTATCCTATAAAATAAGGAGCGTTTAGAACCCTTGAATCTCCTTGATCCAATGGATGATATCCTCGGAAATTAGGGACGCGGTGACATTTTCATAATTTATCGGAAAATACAAAAGTGCATCGTTATGGTGAAAAAATGCATTACGATATACCAAAAAGTGCATTACTAACCCAAATATTTTGGGAGGAAGGAAGTGATTAAGTTAAATCAGAATTGAGTCAATTGGACGCCTAGGATGATGCACTTTTTTGATTTGATAATGCACTTTTTGGTATTTTGCAATATACTTTTTCACCAATACGATGCAATTTTACAATGAAGCGAACATGAAGCGCGTGTCCCGCTGGCTTCATTTTTGTTAGCACTTTTTTGATTTAGTAATGCACTTTTTGGTATTTCGCAATGAACTTTTTCACGATAACAATATACTTTTGTAATTTTTCGAAAATTACAAAAATGCTACCGTGTTCCTAAAAGAGTTAGAACATCAGCCGTTGGATCACCTTGATCTAAAGACTCTAAACGTTCCTTATTTTATAGGATAAGGAGTTGTTTTATGATTTAGGGACTCTAAACATTCCTTATGTTATAAGATAAAGAATTGCTTTATTTAAACCTTACTTAAGTTTAAAAAATATTTATTAAATTTTTAGTAAATGAAACGTTCTTCATGAAAATAAATTCCTACACTTGAACCAATCGAACAAGATTTTCATGTGCAAAAGCAAATCCCCATTTCGAACCTGTAATCAAGTGGTCATGTAACTCGCCTCTAATATTTAGAAATAAAAATTTAAAGCCCGTTCCTAGTCAGTCTCTTCTTGTTGTATTTTACCGCGAAAGTTGTGTAAACAGCGAAGGTTTCCGTTTGTGCAACCGCAGAGGCTAGTAGGCCGTAGGCCGTAGGGGATGGTCGATGGAGAGAATCTTTCAGAAAGGGAATTTGCTTTTCGACAAGCCGTGCTATCTACAACACTCGAGCATCCACATTTACATTTATAACTGCCCTTTTCCGATCTCTTTCTTCTGCTCATACAATTCTGGGTTTTCACATTGGCGATCGAGAGTTTTCTCTGGTGAGCATCTTTTCTTCATCTTTTTTTTTTCTTCATCAACTTGTAACTGTAAGTTGTGATTAACCTTCTAAATATTCCCATTTCGTTGATTAATTGATTCCAGTTGTTTTAGATTCCAACCCTTTATGACTTTATTGATTATCTTTAAAGGGTCATCCCTAATTTTTTCAAGACAATCCACTCGGAGACTGTTATCACTGTTTGATTGTAACTTGGTTTGCTTTGCGAGCACTATATCTTCTCCTGGTTGCTGATCGATTGGTGTTTGTATTGTGGCTGTGGTTTGTTTTGGAGTCTTGGTTACTCTGATTCTGGCTTCATACTTTGGGGTCTGTTTGATTGATTTGAGCTGGTGATTAACCTTATTTCCGATCATGTTTGGACTTGATTGAATCTGGTTAACAAGTTTATGTGTTACCTTTGGCTACTTCTGAAAAGCGTTTCCCTTTGTCATATGAGCTGTTGCAGTTGTCCACTTGGGTCTTATGATCCACCCTTTTGCTATATCATTTTCTGTATTTCAATTCCTTCTAAACTTCTGGGAACTCTTCCATGTTGTCGGTGTTCAATAAAATTCAGTACTTTGATTGTTGCAAAGCTTGTTATTATCAAATATCAAGTGATTACGTTTTTAATCAAATTAGATCTTAGCTCTGATTTGGGAGTTCCTGATCTGGTATTAAATCGAGGGTTGGAGTGATGTCTGTTTTTTTATGAAATGATTATGTTTCTTACTCTTGAATTGTGGTATTCGTGATCGGCTTTTAATGCTAAGTTCTTCTACTTCTATTCTATAGCATGAAAATTTTAGTTTTATTCCTAATTTGGCTTATATTTTCTAAAGTTGACTTACTGTTGCTGATTTTCTTAACTCTTAGAACTGGTGCGTCTGTTTGTTTGTGCTTTTGTTGTAATGGAAAATCTTATGGTTTTTTCTTTCTTTCTGTAACTTGAGTTGTGTAGGTGGCCAGTTTGGGAATTTTCAATGAGGAAGGGCTTGAAATATGGTGGTTGCAAGTCTGCATCTCACCAGCTTTTCAAGGATAAAGCAAAGAATAGAGTTGATGATCTTCAAGGAATCTTCACGGATCTGCAGTCAGCAAGGAAAGAGAGCCGCTCTGTTGATGTTGCAGTGCTCGAAGAGCAGGTTTATCAGATGTTACGTGAATGGAAGTCTGAGCTTAACGAGCCTTCTCCTGCAACCTCAATGCATGTTAGATGCACCTCTATTTCTTTCTTCATATCTAGCAGTAATAAATGATTCATTTGGCCTTGTTTTAATTGTTATAAGGAATCAACTTATAAATAGTGACTTGGTTATGTTCTTGTAGAATAATGATACTCTAGGTTCATTCTCATCGGACATCTATCGGCTGCTGCAACTACATGAAGAGGAAGATGATGCTACCAGTTCATTAGGGGAGTTAGCCAAACCAAAGACTGAACCTGATGTTCAAACATTTCAAGCTGTGGGAACTGGCATTTTGAAAGAGGTGAGGATTTTGCTCATAATGCTGTATTTTATACACCAGGTGATTCTTTCCATCTGTTCAGTGTACTTGTACAGTTGTACTGTATATATGTTGACCAGAAAAGTACTAATTTACCTTATATAGTTACTAAAATATATTCAGCTTGCTTAAGAGAACTTTGCTAGATGTTATGTGTGTTCTGTGGCTGGTAAATGGATCAAGTGCAGATTGTTTGGTAGTGTTTCGTTATGCTGCATGCACACTTGTTGCATCGATTTGTGTCGTTTTTGTTGCTCTGCTTCTTGCTAATAGAAGGGAACTCAAATTATCTGTGACATTATTAAATGAATTAAGAAGAGAACATGGAGATGTGGCTATCATGTGCAAGTGAGTTTTGTCTTCCTTAGCAACATCAAAATTTCTGATGGAATAATGATTGAAAAACTATCAAATTAAAGAAGTGAGGGTATGAGTTCGAAATTTGGGGCTTTCAAGAAAATGAGGACATGATTCTGAAATGCCTAGGATCTTTGATTCTAAGAAGTGAATCAGCTTGTTGTTCATAATTAAACCTTAGCTCATCAAGTGATGTTCCTGGCCCCAAAATTGACCGTCTTAGAAGGAAATCAAGAACAATGCAGGCTGAAACTTTCTCATATTGGTGAATTCAATGGAGGGCAATGAACTTTGCTTACCCTTCTGTTAAATTCCCAAATGCATGTCTGGTTCACTGATTCTGTAGTCAGTGCAAAACTGATTTAGCATTATAGGACTAAACCCAAAAGTGCAAAACTATTTCACTAGATTCAAATTTTGCTTAATTTTTTACATGCTTGTTCTGGTTAGTTTGAATAAACATTGCCATTTTCCAGGGCTTCGAAGTAAAGCCGGATCTACTAGAACACAACTATTCGTTAATCAACGACTGCAAGCCTTCTGCTATGGGATTTCACAACATGCCTATAAATAATCTTAACATGGCTACAGAATCAAACTACCACCACATAAACCTGCATCAGCAATTTGATCAACATCTCTTTACCAGCTTTGATGGTATTGGTCTGACTGGACATGAACCTGATCCCGAGTTCTTACCAAACATCCCACCTCCACCATCTGCTTTTCTTGGTCCTAAGTGCGCTCTTTGGGATTGTCCTCGTCCTGCTCAATCTTCAGATTGGTTCCAAGATTACTGCAGTACTTTTCATGCTGCTCTAGCACAAAATGAAGGCCCGCCAGGAATGACTCCCGTTCTTCGCCCAGGTGGCATTGGTCTAAAGGACGGCCTTCTGTTTGCTGCTTTAAGCGCAAAAGCCCAAGGGAAGGACGTCGGGATTCCAGAATGTGAGGGCGCTGCAACTGCCAAGTCACCATGGAATGCTCCTGGTAAATTCTTACTCAGTGTTTGTTTGGTAGAAGATACTTATTGCTTAAAAGCAACAAGCCTCTCGAATAAGTGCTTATCTAAAAAGAGAAGTTGTACAAAATTGGTCTTTCTTAGAGCATAGGACAAGAACCCTCTTAAATTGAAAATGATACCCTATTAAGCATCTTAAAAAATCCTAATAAAATACATCTAAGATAATTTTTCTTGGCAGAGCTTTTTGATCTCTTGGTTCTTGAGGGTGAAACCATCCGGGAGTGGCTCTTCTTTGACAAACCAAGAAGAGCTTTTGAGAGTGGTAACAGAAAGCAACGATCCTTGCCAGACTACAGCGGTCGTGGCTGGCATGAGTCAAGGAAGCAAGTGATGAATGAGTTTGGCGGCCTGAAAAGATCCTATTACATGGACCCTCAGCCACTCAACAACTACGAGTGGCATTTATACGAATACGAGATCAATAAGTGTGATGCGTGTGCATTGTACAGGCTGGAGCTCAAGCTTGTAGATGGGAAGAAGGCTTCAAGGGGAAAAGTAGCAGTTGACTCTGTTACTGACCTCCAGAAACAAATGGGGAGACTCACAGCTGAATATTCACTTGATATCAAGAGACCAATCACTAAAGGACGGACCAAGTCTTCCTTGAAAGGCGGCGTTGGAGGAATCTATTCGAATACAGGTCGGTTAATGGCACGAAATCAGGCGTTTGATTACGGAGCTGGCAGTCCTTATAGTTACCTTGTTGACAGTTTACCTGACTATTATTTGATATAGCTTAGAGGAGCTCTCTTGCAATGTCTAGATGATGCGGGGTTGATTATTCCATTCGCTTAGTTGTTGTCGCTAGAAAATAATGTCAGCCAGACAACTCGAGTTGTTTCTTCTTTGACAGGATCATCGCACGTCTCATGTATTAATTCATTGTAAGCTCCAAGTCTAGCAGCCGGAGTATAATATTTTGGCTGGCTATAGAGGGTTGATAAAGAGCAACTCATTGTTATTTTTGCTGGGTATGTTTCTCCTATCACCATTAATCAACTTGTTGGCATTGAAATTGTGTTTCATGGCATTCATTTTGTGGCCAAACTGTTTATTGAAACAACTCCATGTTTCCACAACCTCTATTGAATTCAATACATTGAGTTTCATTGAAAAACCAACTGTAAATTGGAGCTACAGAAGTGATTTACCCACACTTTGGATACCAGATCTCAGATTTTTCATTGTCGGAGCACACATCACAATTTTAATTCTCAGCCTCCTCACTAAGACCTTATTATGTAGCATATGATCATCATGTCCACTGTGCTACAAAAGATCAACAAAAGTCCCTATTAGTGAGTTGAAGAATGTTAAAATCATCAAAGTCCCTATAAATGGGCAATTTGTAGTGTTTTACACCAACAGTTAACCTCACTCTAGATTTCCCTCTCTTGTTTCTCTGGAAGGATGCAATCCAAATGGACAAAGTATTGACAATCTTTGCAAGAGTAAAACCATTTCTCTGGATCCCGGAGTTCTTGACACTCGTCACAGATGTAATCCTCAGCCTTCTCACTAGAGAACATGAGTAGCAATTGGTGATGGTGCCCACCGTGCACATGCTTCAACTGACTTGGTATTTCACTGAGGCACTTACTGTGATAGTAGGTGCAACATATCTTGCATGTGTAAAAAATGTATTCAACATGGGTTCCACATGCTAAACACATATGAACATTCTGGTAAGCATTCGCTGGTAACAACGTTATGGAAAGGAAATGCTCGTCACAATTGTGTTTGATGATTGTAGGCATGAGACGACACTTGAGATGGGTTTCAAAGAGGCAGGATGCACATTTTTTGGAGAAGGATCTTCCGTTTTCCTTGCAGGAACCACAATCAATAGCATGAGGAAACCTATACTCTGGAAGTCCAAGAAATCCTTTGTGGTAAGGATTTCCCCATGTACTGTTTTGGTCAAAGGACTCGGCGCATTCCTTGTGCAAGGCTAATATGCAGTTGTTGCAGGCGTACACTCCACCACCCCTGATTTGCTGCCCGCAACCCATACACTTGACCTCTTTGTACTCAAGTGCTAAATCCTCCGTGTACTTGGTGATGGTGTGACCATCTCTACAATACCTTTGCTTTCCAATCACTATTTCCTTGGTTTGGCTACTTTCATGGGCATTATGAGTGCAAGAGTTTAGTTGCCATTGACGATACACCACCACATTAGGACCATCATCCTTCTTACGCGTCATCATGTATTTGATTGCATCCATGAACGGCGGGGGCTCAAAATCATGCGATGAGTGTAACATTTCTACATAGGTAGGATTATAGAGGTAATCCAAGAGAGGATCTAATATCAGCTTTGAGACTTGATAGCCGTCTGATCTCTCATTGTCGTCTTCATGTTGGATTGTTTCCTTGATGACTTCATCCCAATTTTTGGCCTTACACCACTTTTGGGTCACATGAGGATTTTGATATAAATGTTGCTCAAACTTCATTTGCCACAAGTAAGTGTTCTCCGGCTTACACTCAACGAGGAGAAGCCTCGTCTTCTCCATCGAAGAGGCTAGCTTGATGAGCTGATGGAGGTGAGATCTAGAAGAGAGAGGGGAGTCAATCACAACTTTGTCGGAAACCCCTTCCCATAGATGGGATTTTGCCATCTTACAAATGATCTGGAAAGCGAGATCTTGTGGAAGTTTGGACGGAGGAGAAATCTGAACTTGATCTGGATGGAGGACATCAAGGACATCCTCCATAGACAAGAGAGGACAACGCAAAGAGGCCGCAATCAGGGAAGCAAATTCTGTCTTTCTTGTGAATGGGGCTCCCTTCATCGCTATTATTGATTTTTCTCTCCGATTAGACATCCACTTCAGGTGGGTATTTGGTAACATTTTTTTGTGTATTGAGATAGATTTCAGAGGAATGTGGGCAGAGGACTATTAGCAGAGCAATGGCATGGAATCAAGTCATCATGAATTTCCTTTGACTTTCTTAACCTTACAAATGAAAGTATTAATTGCTTTTCAGGTTGCATGAAATAAATAATTGAAAAATGATTAGTTTACTTTAGCATAATTAGGTAGAAAGCAAGCTGTGCATATCCACCGACCACCATACTCCAACTATTGGCCAGCTGCTATTCAAACCAATGGAACATTGTTAAGTTGACTTATATGGCTAATGGCTGTTTGAAGAATTTTATATTTCCAAGATAGCTGAATATGAATACAGTACATGATGTAATACTTATGATTAGGCTTTTGAGTTTCATAGGAAAAGCCAATTTTGAAATGAGCCACATAAGCACACTCTTCATAGGAGTAGAACAAGCACAGCTCTTATATTCAGCGAAGCTTTTCCTGTCTTCCTTGCAGAAAATACTACTACTTCCAACCCATAACTCACTAAGCTATTAAATTTCTGGAAAATTGTATTCATCTTGGCCATACCCATTACCCACACATCAGCTAGATATATTTCTAAGAGAAAAAGTTACTGAAAGTTTGAAGATGTCTCTTTTTTTTTTTTTGAATTTCGAGGGCTTTTAAAGAAGCGAGGACATGATTCTGGAATGGCTAGGATTTTTTTATTCCAATGTGCTTGTTCTTCTTGATCAAAACTTAGTTCAACAAGTGAATTTTGTGGCCCCAAAATTAACCATCTTAGAAGGAAATTTAGACCCATTAATCACCATTAATCAACTTGTTGGCATTGAGATTGTGTTTCATGGCATTTCTGTTTGTGGCCAACTGTTTATTGAAACAACTTCATATTGCATTCATTTTTAGTGGCTAAATGTTTGAAAAAACTTCATATCTCCCCAACCGCTATTGGATTCAATACATTGAGTTTTGTTGGAAAACCGGCTATAAATTGGAGCTACAGAAGAGATCTACCTAGCATGAATGCAATGCAAATGAACTCCACACACACAAACACTCCCACAAGAGTAGAATCCTCAGCCTCCTTACTCGAGACCTTGAGTAGATGATCATGCCCATCGTGCTCATGATCAGACGTTTTGAGCTCCAGATCTCCTGTTTTGAATTACACATCACAAAGGTAATCTTCAGAATGCTTAACATAAGTACAAATTGCATAAAGAATAGCATATGAAAAGAAGTTATAAGAAAAACAAAAACTTGAGATTGCCTGTAATTGTATTCCATGGCATTGTACTGGGCAAATACTTCTGAAGGTTATGTGAGTTGTGACAAGCTAGCTTTTTAACCGCACAGATACATGTGATTGGGTTAGAAGCATATAAAAATGAATTGAATGTTAAAATTTGTAGTGTACTACACTAACCATTTCCTGCCGGAACCTCCCAATTCCAGGAGCCTCCTTTTTCTGATCTTTGAATTTAGTTAAAATGTACCAAAATAAATATATGAGCTATGAGCAGGATGATGTAGGTAAATGCCGGTTTGGGAAACCGACGGTTAAAGTTTGGGCTACTGGCAACCTCATCCGGTTTTGATTTTGACTGGTTTAACCGCCGGTTTCGGTTAAACCAGTCAAAGATCCATCTCTTTCTCACTTATATTCTCTTAGATTCTTGATCATATCATTCCTTGTTTTCTCCTGCTTGATCTTTTGATTCGAGCTCATTAGAGTTACCCAGATAAAAAATCTATGTAATGGTAGTCAAAGATCAACGTTGCAGACCCTACACAAGTACAGATTGTATAAGGAATAGCTTATGAAAAAGGAAGTTATGGAAAAAAAAAAAAGTTTGCCTTAAGTTGTACTCCATGCCATTAAGCAGGACAATACGTATGAAGGTTTTGTGACAAGTTTTTAACCGTACGTAACTGAATGATTATTAAATCATCAAAATCCCATGAAATTAAGTCTGCCTTAAATTGTACTCCATGAAATTAAGTTTGCTTTGCTCATTTGAGTAGCAAAAAAAAAAAAGCATATAAAACTGAAATGAATACTAAATCATCAAAATCCCTATAATTGAGTAATTTTTTAGTGTTTTACACTAACCATTTCATGCTGGAACTTGCCACTTCCAGGAGCCACCATTTTCGATCTTTGAAAGGACGCAATCCAGATGAAGATAGTATTGACAATCTTTGCAAGAGTAAAACCACTTCTCTGGATCCCGGAGCTCCAGGCACTCGTCGCAGATGTAATCCTCAGACTTGTCACTGGAGAAGTTGAGTAGCAATTGGTGATGGTGCCCGCCGTGCTCATGCTTCACTTGGAGAGGTATCTCATTGAGGCAGTTAAAATGATAGTAGGTGCAACATATCTTGCAAGTGTAGAAGATGAATTCAACATCGGTTCCACATGCTGAGCACATGTGAACCTCCTGGTAAGCATTCGTTGGTAACAAAGTTATGGCCAAGAAATGCTCTTCACAACCGTGCTTAATGGCTGTAGGCATGAGACGGCATTTGAGATGGGTTTCAAAGAGGCAGGACGCGCATTTGCTGGTGAAGTTCTTTTTGTTTTCCTTGCAGAAAGCACAATCAAACATATGAGGAAACACATGTCCTGGAATTTTCTTGATAAAGGGATTTCCCCATGTATTATTGTTGTCAAAGGACTCGGCGCATTCCTTGTGCAAGGCAAATGTGCAGTTGTTGCACGCATACGCCCCACCACCCTTGACAAGTTCCTTTCCACAAGCCTTACACTTGACCTCTTTGTATTCGAGTCCTAGTTCCTCCATCCACTCGGTGAGGGTGTGACTATCTCTACAATAGAGCCCCTGCTTTTGAATCTCCATTTCCTTGGTTTGGCTACCTTGATCAGCATTTGGCGTGCAAGAATTTAATTGCCATTGACGATACACCACCACATCAGGACCATCGCCTTCCTTTCGTGTCATCAGGTACATAATTGCTTCCATGAATGGAGGTGGCTCAAAATCTGGCCATGGGTGTACCATTTCTAAACTAGTAGGACTATAGAGGTAATCCTTGAGAGGATCTAATATCAGCTTTGAGACTCGATAGCCGCTTGATCTCTTGTCGTCGTCTTCATGTTGGATTGTTTCCTTGATGACTTCGTCCCAATTTTGGGCCTTATACCACTTGCGGGTCAGATGAGGATTTTCGTGTAAATGTTGCTCAAACTTCATCTGCCACAAGTAGGTGTTCTCCGGCTTACACTCAGCGACGACAAGCCTTGTGTTCGGCATAGAAGAGGCTAGCTTAACAAGCTGATCGAGGTGAGATCTAGATGAGAGAGGGGAGTCAATCACAACATTTTCTGAAACTCCGTTTGACAGATGGGATTCGGCCATCCGACAAATGATGTGGAAAGCGAGATCATGTGGAAGTTGGGACGGAGGTGTCGACAAAGTGTTAGGAGGAGGAGAAATTTGAACGTGATTTGGATGGAGGACGTCGAGGACATCCTCCATAGACAAGAGAGGACAACTCAAAGAGGCTGCGATCAGGGAAGCAAATTCTGTCTTTCTTGTGAAAGGGGCTCCCTTCATTGCTATTATTGATTTTTGCCTATCGCTAGACATCAACCTTAGGCAAGTATTTGGTGCCATCTTTGTATATTAGAGAGAGATTTTAGAGGAAACTAGACAGAGAGCTATGGGCAGAGGAGTGTTGAGCCCCAAACTTTCGAAGGCATATGGTTATGGTATATTATGGAATCAAGTAATCATAAATTTTGTTCATTTTTTTTTTGGTAGAAAATTAATCCTTTGACACGTTGCATGAAATAAATCATTGAAAATGATTAGTTTATTACGATTAGGTAGATTTGTAATTTGTTTGACTTTGACAATGATCATTCAACTACTAAGATTGTCGTTTTCTATCATCATATGAATATTTTTTATTTATTCATATACCATTTCTTTTGACGTGAAATGGTTTTCGAAATCTATCTAATGACACATCTAAAGTTGGGACATAACTTGCCTAGTATATATACCCTTTGGGTTACTCCTCCCGTCGTGTTGTCCAAGTGTCAACTAGGCTAGTTCCCTCAGTTGCACTTGCGGGGATCCGGACATGTTACTTGGGTTACTTCTCCTATCACCAATTGGTTTTAGGATGAAACCCCGCTGGGCTAATAGAGACTTCATGCAACTCCACTCGGACTTGGCCATGCCATAAGGCGATTACATGATCTCTAATACTTTGTATTAGTAATTTAGTGGGACAACACAAGTTACATATATAAATGAATCTACGAGCCTAGAAATTTCCACAATCAAGTAATTCGTGGAGACCGAAAAATGACAGATCTGAGCTAGCCAGATCAAAAACTATCTAAATATCAAGTGGCAGCTGATGCATGATGCCAGAGCTTAGGCTTACCCAATATTTAACAAATTTCTGTTGGAATGTTCCAAGTCCAGCAGTATTCACCATGTTTCTTCTTGAGAATACAACCCAACTGAGCCTCATAATGGCAATCTTGACAATAGTAAAACCATTGATCTGGATTCCGTAAGTTTAGGCACTTGTCACAGATGTAATCCTCAGCCTTCATACTCGAAAACTTGACTAGCATATGGTGATGGTGCCCGCCGCCATGCTCGTGATTCACTCGACTCAAGCCTCATAATGACAATCTTGACAATTAATGCTCGTGCTTCACTCGACTTGACTTGATCCTTCACTTTATATCCCGCCTCTATGGTTTTTAATTCTCAAAGCACATACAACAATTGTAATCCTCAACCACCTAATGTGAGAACATGAGAAGCATATGATGATCATGCACACCGTGCTAATGATCTCGACTTTTCAAGCTCCAGATCCCCGGTTTTGAATTACACAACACAAGGGTAATCCTCAGAATGATTATGCATATATAGAGCTTGAGAAACATTTATAGTATCTTACTTAAGTATTTACTTAAGGGAATTAAAGAGAGGAGTTTGAGATTATTCAGTGGGCGGAGAAAACTTGTCCACACTTTTCGATCTCCAGATCTCCTGTTTCGAATCACACGTCACAAAGGCAATGCTCAGAATAATTGCTCAGAGAACTTGACAACATGTTTGGTTTCTCAGTTAAGTATCTATAGTGATGATAAGCAAGCAACATTAAAAACATATATCAATGAATGGAATGTTAAATCATTAAAATCCCTCTCATTGTGTAATTTGTAGTGTTTTACACTAATTCTTTCATGCTGGAACGTGCCAATTCCAGAATCTCTTTTTGATCTTTGAAAGGATGCAATCCAAATGAAGATAGTATTGACAATCTTCACAAGAGTAAAACCACTTCTCTGGATCCCGGATCTCCAGACACTCGTCACAGATGTAATCCTCAGCCTCGTGACAATCACTGAACTTGAGCAGCAACTGGTGGTGGTGCCCACCGTGCTCGTGCTTCACTCGGAGAGGTATCTCGTTGAGGCAGTGAAAGTGATAGTAGGTGCAACATATCTCGCACGAGTAAGAAATCAGTTCAACATGGGTTCCGCACGCAAAACACATCTCAACATTCTGGTAAGCATTGGCCGGCAACAGCGCTATGGAAAGGAAATGCTCGTCACAGCTGTGCCTGATGACGGTAGGCATGAGCCGACATCTGAGATGGGTTTCAAAGAGGCAGGATTTGCATTCGTCCGAGAAGGCTTTTCCATTTTCCTTGCAGGAAGCACAATTGAACACTTGAGGAAACTTATAACTCACATTCCCCAAAGGTATTTTGTAGCAAGGATTTCCCCATGTGCTGTTTTTGTCAAAAGACTCAGCACATTCCTTGTGCAAGGCTAGGGTGCAGCTGGTGCACGCATACGCCTCACCACCCTTGATTTGCTTTCCGCAAGCCGTGCAATTGACTTCATTGTATCCAAGTCCTAATTCCTCCGTGTAGTTGGTAATGGTGTGACCATTTTTACAGCAGCCTTGGTTTTTCTCTGTTTCCTTAGTTTGGCTACTTGCACCATCTGCATTAGGAGGAGTGTGCGAATTTAATTGCCATTGACGATACACCACCACATTAGGACCTTCCCCGCTCTTGCGTTCCATCATATATTTAATAGCTTCCATGAACAGAGGGGGCTTAAACCTTAGCGACGACGAGTGAAAGAGTCCCAATAATTTAGGAGGCCTATAGAGGTAATCCAAAAGAGGATCTAATATCAGTTTCGAGACTTGATAGCCGTCGGATCTCTCGTCGTCGTGCTGGATTGTTTCCTTGATGACTTCGTCCCAATTTTTTGCCTTATACCACTTGCGTTTCCCACGACAGTTGTTATGTAAATGCTCCTCAAATTTGTTCTTCCACAAGTAGGTGTTCTCCGGCTTACACTCAACGATGAGAAGCCTCGTCTTTGGAATCGATGAGGCTAGCTTGATGAGCTGTTCCAAGTGAGATGTAGAAGAGAGAGGGAAATCGATCACAACTTTGTCCGAAAATCCATTTAACAGATGGGTTTTCGCCATCCGACAGATGATCTGGAAAGCGAGATCTTGTGGAAGTTGCGACGGAGGAGAAATCTGAACGTGGTCTGGACGGAGGACATCGAGAAAATCCTCCACAGACAAGAGAGGACAACTCAAAGAGGCTGCAATCAGGGAAGCAAACTCTGTCTTTCTAGTGAAAGGGGCCCCTTTCATCGCTATTATTGTTTTTGGCTTGCCATTTGAGGCCAACCTTAGGGGAGTATTAAGTACCATTTTTGTGTGAAGGAGATAGATCTGATAAAAATGTTAGGTAGAGAGGTATGAGCAGATGAGTGTTGAGATCTGAATTCTCCAAGACATTTGGTATTGGAACAAGTAATCATGAATTTAATTAATTTTTTGAAAGTATTAATTATTTGTTTAATCAGGGGCGTATGGGGACAAGTAATCGTGACTTTATTTCATTTTTTTTTATATTTAGAGTAAAAATTTAAAAGCATCCTATGCAATAATTACGATTAGTCGTTGAAAAAATACTCCGTATTGTTTAGTTTAGTATGATTAGGTAGAAAACAAGCTTGTGCATATCCATTCACACTCATAACAGTCCACTAAACTCCAATTTTTGGCCAGCT
Source organism: Fallopia convolvulus (assembly GCA_964016875.1). Taxonomy (NCBI): domain Eukaryota; kingdom Viridiplantae; phylum Streptophyta; class Magnoliopsida; order Caryophyllales; family Polygonaceae; genus Fallopia; species Fallopia convolvulus. The sequence goes on along the minus strand of OZ024718.1, from coordinate 6,387,926 downwards.
ACAGTCATAAGAATTAAGAAGTCGTTTGACTTTTATTATCGGCTCCTAAGGGCATACACATTATGGCTAATATTATTTGAAGAACATTATATTTCCAATTTGATATTTCAGTTTCATTGGAAAAAACAACTATAAATTGGAGCTTGTACAGAAGAGATCTGCCTAGCATGGATGCAATGCAAATGGTCGAAATAATCATATTCTTTACGAGACTGTTTTGGATGTAATATGGAAGTATTCTAACCGATTTAACACTCAAAAGTAGATAATGAAAATTATCAAAGCTCAAACGATTATTAATTCAAACGTAAGGAATGAACTCTGATGGTTACAATTGCTCAATATTACAATTCTCTCCCTCTCTTTCTGATTCAAGCGGGAAATCGTAATCTTTTTTACTGTTTGACGAAGAGATTCTCGATCGTTCTTGGGACACATGGTGTTGGAACAATCGTTGTTCCATGGTTTCTCTTAGTTTTGATGATAACAAACTTAATTGGTATATATAACTTGCTTTTACATGTAAGTGTTTCAGGAAAACAAGTACATTGTCATGAGTGACCGAACATTGTGATGAACAATGGAGGGAACGAGTGACAGATTTAGAAAGCGCTTCTCAAAAGGACGCGACTTTCTATTAATAGCAAGTTGCCAGATCTTCTGCGAGTGATCTTCTACGAAGATACGACAACTGTAGGCGGTTGTTTGAGAACATTCGATTTTGGCAAGAATCGACATGGTTGAGGATTCAAATCACAAACAATACTTTCTCCTATTACTGTGAGATTTGTTAAGTGGAAAATCTGCGTAATTAGGCAAGAATTCCGTATGAGATTAGACTTGACATTTCTTATAAATAGCTAGGTTATAGCTAGCTAGGGTTAAGGTGTGGTTGATTAACGGCGAACTTGAAGAGTGAGCTTTTCGAGTGTACGAGTGTGTGGCTTTTTCCGGTGAAGAATCCACAAGTGAGTGAGTACTCAGATCAGTAGTTTACTTCCATTTAGGTTTACGCTTAGGGTTGTAGAAGTCTAGTTGGTTGAACTTTGGTTGGTGCCTTAGTTACCAGGAAACTTGACTTGCCTTGTAATCGTTGAAACTTAATAAAAGTATTCTATTGAAAATCCTCTGAGAAGGAGTCTCAAGGGTAGATGTTTTTTCTTTCTACGACTTGTTAGTCGGACAGAAAATTTTCCTCTCTAAATACTGTGTTCCTTATTGTTTATTTCCGCTGCCCAGGGAACATTGCTAGTTCCCTGACCTGTTACTAACGCTTCACGATCCAACACATGGAACTCCGGGATTGCAGGGTTCTGTTCGAGGAGGGAGGCGAAGGGACTGATGGCTCTTTATTTACTGACGCTTCTAGCCTTCATCATTTCACCGCACCTTCTTCTACCTAAGGGAATGACTTTCTCTATGCCTATTTTCATATTTTCTTCCATTCCGATTGCTTTAATGGAGAGGATGAGTGTAGTTTCCGACCACGATTTCTAGCCCTCCGATGTCTTAAAGGATTGTGATGGTTTCTCCGGGACTCTTTCCTAGGAAGAGATGACTCAAATCTTGTGGGATGGAGGCTTTCTGAACGGCGTGGTGACAGTGTGCCCCACCCTTGAGCGTCCGGACAAGACTCTTCCTTTGTACATGTAATGATTTTTATTATTTAGATATTTGTTTTGAATTCGTTTGTTATTTTAACAGTTAAAGGACAAACTTTTTTTTATTATGTTGGATTTGAGACAATCAAATATGGGCTATGAAAAGAGTAGGAAAAAAACCATATATATTCTAAACTCATTTTTGCCTTTTTTTGTTTTTAGAAAACACAAAATTAAATTTTGTGTTTTCTCTTTAAATGTGACTTCACTTTTAGCGAGAAACATATATTCCTTGTTAAAAATCACATTCGACGACAAATATGTTAGTTCATCGTTATTTGTGTCTATTTATCTATCTCTTGACTCGAAATGGGAGCCTCGGAAAGCACGGACGAGCCACATGCAAGGTATGTAGGTCCCGGCCGGCTCCATGACCGAAAAGCTTTCGTCTCAATTCATATTTAGCTGCGAGCAATCTACGTTTGTGATCTCGTAAGAGAGAGCTGCGTCTACGAAGCTAAAAGCCGTCCTTAGTTCCAGTCGACGAGCAAAGCTCGACACCCATAATTTGATCTGGTAAAATATAAGGTCAACAACGATGAATTTTGAAGCATTTATTGAGGATTATTTTCGTCGCTAAAAAGGCATTTAACGAGGACACCATAATATGTTTGGCGGGAAATAATTTAGAACATGCAATATTCAACTACGATGAAATTTTTATTTCCTCGCTAAAAGTACATTCTTTACGAGAGACCATTTTCTCGTTGAAACAACTATGTAGTGAGAAAATACCAATTTTGTCGTTGTTAAATTGATGAAAATTATGATTTATATTTTTTATAAACAAATTTATTTTTTTATTTAATTTGAATTAAGTTTTAAAGGTAAAAATATATAATATAAAATTGTAAAATTTTCATATTATTATATTAAGTGCATATAATATTTAATAAATAAATTCGTTTTTATTTTTAATAAAATTTAATACAAAAAAATCATAACAAATTCTATCCTAATATATATCAGCACATTTATGTATATAAATGTTTTAATTGTTGAAAAATAAAAATTAGTTCCTAAAATATTAAATTCTTATTAAACAAAAAATTATTCATAGTATATCAAATTTTATCATAATATCAATACTGATATTATAAGTATCTTTTATATTTCATTCAACGAACATCTTTTTCTTTCTAATCCATTTTTGAAGCTTGGAAAAATATTTCCATAAAAGATATAAGTATCTTCAACATATTTAGGTAAATAATTGATATACTATTGAATTTAATATGAATTATTTTAATTGATGGTATTTTATTATATCCTAATTTATGCACTTAATGTACGCACTGGCATAATAAAAAAATTCCTAATTTATGCACTTAATATAAGTATAAAAAATATCCTAACTAACATAATAAAAAATGTCCTAATTTATGCTCTTAATATGATAAACTCTAACTAACTAGCACAATAGAAAAATATTCTAACAATATAAGTAATAGACTAATATTTATCCTAATAATATAATAGCACAATAATAATAATAATAAAATATCTTAATAAAAAATTGAAGATATATTATTAGTATTTTGCTCGTGCACTCGCAGTAATACAATACTCCGTACATGAATTAATCGATGGCGGCAACATCAATCGAAGGCGGGAAAGATTTTGATTGTGCACTCGCAGGTAATAATAATACATGAATTAATCACAAGTTTTGTCATAGTGATTTTTTTTGGTTGGAATTCGATTAATGTGGGTAAAATATAATTGATCAATTCTTAAGTGCTCATATGTTCAATTACACACTAAGTTGGAATCTTTATGTATTCAATTTTATACAGCAATAATATTAAGAACAAATTTAGGCCAAACACAAAAATAATTACCCTAATTAACCGTTTGTAATCAAACTCATTTTTTTAGGTTTTTATTAAGTATAAAAGCTCCTTTTTTTTCTCTCACCTCCCTCCTTGCCTCACATCTCCTCCTCTGGTTTTGGCTCTGTGAACGCGAGACGGAAACCCTAGCCATTGGCGAACGCCATTACCACTCCGAATTCCTTGACTTCTAGAGTTTCCGACAACCATGGACTGAAGGTGTCACAAAATCTCCTCCTTTCTGGTTGATTGCAGCGATATCCCGACGACACTGTCGAACACCGCTGCTCTTGGCAACACTGTCGTCCCAATTCCACCTCTATATTCATCCATGGTTGCTTGATTATGCGTTCCTGTATCCACAATCTGACCTTTTTATGCCGAAATCTGAGGTCAATTTGTTCCTCTTTTTTTACTTGAGATTCGTTCTTAGATCCATCAGATCTGTTTCGAAACTGTTGCGCATTTGCTGATTCATTTTCTGGTCCGATGAAGTTGAAGACGAGGATGATGATGGGGAATGATGGCCTGTTCAGTTTTTGGGAGGAGCCGAGAACCACTGATTTGGTTTTGAAGGTAAATCAACCTAAGATTCCAAATTATTAAGTTTGAACTCAAATTTATATAATTTTCTGGTGTTATTTGTTTGGATACTAGAATCTTGAAATGGAGAGAGTGTTGGGATAATTAGTTAGTCTGGAATAGAACTTCTCTGCAATAGATAACTGAATGAAAGAGCTCATTCTATGTGTATTGCAATGATTGTATGCGTGTAGGAATTTCTGAACAAAATGAACTCAATGGAAATAATGAGTGGTTATGTTGTCTACGTAATTGTAAGACAATCCTGAAGTGGCTAGTATCGCAACACGTTTGAACTTACAAGGACAACTTGATTAATGATAATTTTGTGTATTGACTTGAGTTGAATGGAGTTAATTGATGATTACAATCTTAGTTATTCAGTGGAGATCGTAAATGTCTTTGGGAGGGGAAGAGGGTGCTGTGTTGAAAAGAATTGGTCTTCCAAAACCCTTTAATCATATTCATGGATCTCTTTTAGGATCTTTTTTATTATAAAATGTATTTAGCCTATTAGCTTAAATGGTAGAGCCTTTTTTATAAAAAATAATGATGTGGGTTCAAATCTCACATAGGCTTATTAATAATTTTTATGATGACACTTATTAATAATCTTTATTTATGACAACTTTGTTTTTATGTGTTTATGATGATATTTGATGATACTTTTTGTCATCAAAAATTGTGATGACAGTGATGACGGTAAAAAAAAATTGTGATGATAGTGATGACGGTGATGAAAGTGATGATTGTGATGACGGTGGAAAAAAAATTGTCATCAAATGCCTTAGTGACACATATTTGATGACACTAAAAAGTTATATGCGATGACACATATTTGATGACACTAAAAATTTAAACGTGATGATAGATATTTGATAACAACTTTGTTTTTTATGTGTGATGATAGTTTGATGACACTTGATGACGGTTGTTAGTCATCAAGGCCCTTTTGATGACAAATTAATCGAATCGTCATCAAATAGTGATGACAATTGATGACAATCGAACCTTCATCAAGTAGAGATGACATTTGTGATGATAGTTGATGACAATCAAACCGCCATCAAGTAGTGATGATAGTCGATGAAAAAATTGTACGTGATGACATATATTTGATGACAATTTGAATGATGATACTAAAAAATTAAACGTGATGACACTAGAAAAAAATTATAATTTGTGATGACACTTTTTTGATTATGACACATATTTGGTCTATGTTTGATATATGTGATGACACATATTTGATGATACTCAAAAATTAAACGTGACGATAGATATTTGATGACAACTTTTTTTATGTGTGATGACGGTTGTTTTTATATGGTTAAATGCCTTTGATGATACTTTTTTGTCATCAAGATATTTGGATGACACTTGTGATGATAGTTGATGACAATCAAACAGTCATCAAGTAGTGATGACAGTTGATGACGATTCGAACCGTGTCATCTATAATTTTTTGATGACACTTTGAGTGGTGACACATATGTGATGATAGTAGAAAAAAAATTGTATGTGAATCATGTGATGACACATATTTAATGACATTAAAAAGTGTCATCAAGACATTTTGATGACATTTTTTACCTTTTATTACACTTTTTGTCATCAAAAAATTATGATGACGGTGAAAAAAATTGTGATGACAGTGATGACGGTTGTTTATATGTGGTTGAATGCTTTTGATGATACTTTTTGTCATCAAAAAGTGTCATTAAGACATTTTGATGACACTTTTTACCTTTTATTACACTTTTTGTCATAAAAAAATTGTGATGACGGTGAAATAAATTGTGATGACGGTGAAAAAAATTGTGATGACAGTTATGAATGTGATGACAGTGATGATTGTGATGATGGTCAACGCCGGTCAACGGTCAGTCAACGCCAGTCAACGATCGGTCAACGACCGAGTCAACTCGGTCAACGGGCTAGTCAACTCGGTGGGAGTGGGGTGGGAGGTTTTGCTATTTAGCTAATTTTTACACTCTCCTAAATATCCACCTAATTAGGTATTTTTTTTTGCTATTTACTTAATTCATCCTAATATTAATAAGTATGATACGGAAAAAAAAAAGAATTGTTAGCTTTTTATGAAAGGAGTAATAGAGATTAGCCTTTGTTCTTAATAGTAAACTAGTTTAAGTCCCGTGATATTCACCGGATAATTTTACTAAAAAATTATACAATTCTACGATATTAATTTAAAATACTAAATATATTTATATAATTTCATAATAAATTGTGCAATAGACAAATTATTTTTTAGATTGTACATTTGTACTCCATATTTTAATTGAATATATATTTTAAATATTTTTCATTATTTGTTGAGATCTTGTCCAAATTTAGATTGAAATTATTAAAATATTAATTTTACTTTTTATTGAATATTTTTAAAATAATATTTTCTTATTTTTTTAGACGCTAATATGCATAAAATACTTGGTTTTTTTTATAAAGATAATAATAATTAGGATAGGGTATCTACTATCTACAAAGCATAATATTATTTATTAAAATATTTTTAAAATTAATTTTTTAAAATTATATATTAGGATTCTTTTCTTTTACTTTATAATAATAAGAATGTTTGTAAATATGAAAAATACAATATAAAGATTAGTATAGAAGAGAACATTATCCTTGATTTAAGAGATAAAGTATAGAGAAAATTATCTATGTATTATTTTGCAAAATTCAATCAATGTATAAAGTTGTTTTCCACACTAAATTTACGAAGAAATAAAACATAAAGGAAATTAATGTATATGAAAATTTACAAAATTGAATGTATTAATCAACCTATCATTCATATTAAATTAAAAAAAATATAGGGACAAAAAAATTTAAATGTAAGGTGGGGCCAAATAAAAAATATTTTATATTTACATAATAAAATAAAAAGAAAATTAAGAAAAATTTAATGTAAATTTTTATCAAAATTCAATTTAAGCAAGTATCATCAAGATTGTAAATTTTTCTATTTTTTTTATCAAACTTTGATTTAAGAAAAAATCTTTAATATAAATGCATAAAAAGATAAATAAAATCTAATTTTATTAATTAAAATTAAAATTCGAATTTTTATTTTATTTTTTACATTTACATATAATCTTAGTCATCAACATACAATTATATCTTTTCTCAAAATAAAAATATATCAACATAACAAAATTTATTATTTAAAATTATATCATTATACAGATATAAATTTTATACTTGGAGCTCAAGCCTTGTTAAAAGATAAAAAAAATATTAAGACCCTAAATCTTGTTAATAGATAAAAATATTAAATTAATATGGAAAATATCATCTCATAGGAATTTATGCATATAAAAATTATATAAATATGTTATCTATTGTAGTAAACTATACATAATCCATAGATAGAAAATTATATACATAAAAAATTATATAAACATGTTATCTATTTAGTATATATATAGCAAGAATACTATAAGTTGTTACAAAATTTATTAAAATATAATTTCACATTAATTTATTCAAAAATGCCACGTGGCGCAAATTTTACAATAGACTTGGGTTCTGCTTTATAATGTATTTAGGGTAGATTTATATCTTATTCTTAGTGAGATTTTTTTACTATTAGTTTAAAAAAAACAATTTCTTTAATTTGTAGTTTCAGGATGGATCGAAGTTGGATGTATTTGAAGCACAAATTTCAATTTGAATTTACTAATGGTCTCAACTTAATCTTGGATGATGCAAGACAACATTTGAATGAAGAAAATAAAACCCGTTGCCTAGGTTATTAGGATTCAGGATCGGGATCCTAGATCGGATCGTTGAGGGTCTTTTGGATCGAATCGTAAGATCAAATCGTAAGATCTTACATTATAACTAAAAGTATCTAAGGATAACTTAATATAATGCATATTTTGTTATATATGAAGCAAGAACATGATAAGTATTATTAATTTGATTATTGAAAATGTTGTAGATTGGACTAGTCAACTATTTTAACGGAAATGAGACGTTAACCTTGGGGATAGGGTTTAGGATTTGTGATTGGGAGATGTGATTTGGGTTTGGGTTTGTGTATGGGGTTTAAGATTCGGGTTAGGGATAAGTGTTAATGTTAGGGTTTAGGGTTTGTGATTGAGATATGGGGTTTGTGTTTTGGGGTTAGAGATTAGTATTATGGTTAGGGTTAGGGTTTAGGGTTTGTGATTACGATACGAGGTTTGTGTGTTGGGGTTTAAGATTGGGGTTTGGGTTAGGATTTAGAGTTTAGGGTTTGTGTATGGGGTTTGGTTTTGGATTTAAGGTTTGAGATTAGTGGTTTAGATCGAGTTACGACTTAGATCATAAGTTTAAAATAATCCATAATGTTTTGTCAAAAAATAACCGAAAACCGAAAAAATGACATTTTGAGAATTGACATTATTCTACGACATTATTATTTTTTTGGTCGTATAATATTATTTTTGATTATCATTATTAAGTACTCCGAAACTGGCTTAACATTATATTTTATTACCATTGTTAAGGCATAATGATGGCATCATGTAAATATGTACAAACCGAACCAAATTTTTTTATACTTTTATTATTTTTTAAGTTTATAATATAAAAACTATTATAAGTTAACTGAAAAAATGAACCAAAATATTTGATTAATCAATATCCGATTAATCGAGTTTGAACACCCCTAATAACTTCTTAATAATATATGTTGTTCATAAAATTGAATAAAAAATTAATAAAATATAAATAAATATCAAAAATAATAAGTAGTAATTTATGAAAACTAGATGGCCTCTTTATGAAAAAATTTGCAGTCAACAATCCATTATTGATTAGTGCTAAATAAATTAGGCGGTTAATCCATTCTTTTTGAAATTTTATCCAAATTAATTAGGCGGTAAAATTGATTTGTTTCAATTAATTAGGCGGTCAAAAAATCAAAGATTTGGAATTGGGAGTAAATATCCGTCGGCTATCTCGCTCTCACATCTGCTCTTTCTTTTCTCTCTTGCTCTCACATCCGAAATTCCGAATTGGCTCTCTCTCTGCGCTTTTCCGTTCTCCTCTTCTGGGGAGTCCCAATTTTCGCTCATTCAGGTTAGTCAATTGATTCTGATTTGTTTTGTAAATGATTCTGGTTGGAGATGTTTGTTTGCTTGCAATTGATCCTGTTGTACAATTGTTTGGGAATAACCTAGTTCTTTATTTGTTTACTCATGTAAGATATTTATTATTTTTTGGGTTGTGTCTTCTCAATTACTGTCTTTAGCAAGAACATTGATTCTAATCTGGGACTTGCAGGCTTCAAGGACAATTGATAATCAGGATAACTCAACAGTGGTCTGTATTTCTTTTGTTTTGTTGATTTGAAGCCTCGTAATTATCTTAAATTGAAGTAGAAAAGGACATGAAATGACTTTGTGGTTTTTTTTGCAGAATGAAGAGTTGTTACATGTTTGTTTTACTATGGTTTGATACTTTGATTTGTTGTAATTCATCTACTTTTCTCTTAAATTTGTTTTTTTTCCTACTATTCCCATGGCTTTTTATAGTAACCAACTTAGAGCCATTTCAGTACTTGAGAGTAGGCCAAGTGGGAGAAAAGTTCTTAGATATCCATTGAACTGGAACTATCAATGATAAAGATGAGAATATATGATCACTTACAAAATAAAAAAGGCAAGTTGTAGTAAATTGAGCTTCCCTTGCATATGCTATTGCATTAAGGATGCAAGCTGTAGCAAATAGCTTGTTGGGTCTTGCTGCATAATTTTGATGAGCTGTCTTAACCTTTAAATTTTCTACTAGTTATATCATGTTTTATTCCTTTGTATTAAAAGCCACCTCCAAATGCCTAGAAGGTATTGGATCATTGTTGTTGTAAACGTAAACAATCTTGATATGCTCGTTTGGTATTTCAGACAAAGGCCCTTATTGCCACGCTGAGAGAGGAGAAAAATACCACCATTCAACAGAGCAAGAAGCTGCAGCAGGGATTGGTAAGTTATTTTCATTCATTGCACTGGCCTGTGCAACTAGCTTAGTCTCTTATTGTGGCACTCAGTGGCTGTAGTTAATCAACTAGTTTTTTTAAGCTAGCTTATCCATAAAGACTTCCCTTACCTAGATCATATTAAATTAATGACACTCCTATTGCAATAAAGGCCCTTTTAAGTTCTGCAAAGTAACATGAATCCAAATTAGCCAAGCACTCAAGCAACATGTTGGATCAATTGACCTAATTTGGATTTGCTTTTACTGATTTGAATTTGGGCTGGATTTCTAAGTGCGATAGCTTCCAATTTGACTTTCCAATCCCGTAATGCCCTCAATAAGAAGTTTATGGTTAAGAAAGAGGATTCTTTGGACAACATCACTCTGTTCTCGATTATTACATTAATGTCATTTATACTCTTAGCACCAGCTGTTGTTTTCACAGAAGGAATCAAGTTTACTCCTACATACATGCAGGCAACAGGATTGAATGTTAAACAACTTTACACAAGGTCCCTTGTGGCAGCACTCTGCCTCCACGCTTACCAGCAGGTATATAGATTTTTTACTTTCTTTAAATTTTTTCTATCTGCTATGATTTTCCAACAGTTCTTCTGCTTGATTTCTGTAATTATCTTTTGTAAGGTAAGGAATCGAATTACTGTTGAATTGTACTTCCCTTTGTGCAATTCAGAGTATAATGAATTTGACATTGCATCAAATAGAAATGCATTGTTAATGCCACATACAATTATAACATACAGATACGAAAGGAAACCCTGCTACTAAACGGATCATCATATACAAAAATTTCTGAATTTTTATCTCATCTCCTTGTGCCTATGGAAAAAATAAAGTATCATATAATCTCCAACCAACCATTTATGGGAAAGGACAAGTTTTTTTTTTCTAAATTAACTTTTTTTTTCTTCTAAATTGTCATCTTGTACATGCAATTATCATACTACAAGTGAGAGGGTTTAATGCTAGGTCTTTTAGATATACTTTCTAAAGGCCTTATCTTTTTCTATTTTAGCCTTTTTAGCTTTGGACTTGCTAACCTCCAAGGTAACCCTCTAAAGCTTACCCTCTTATATTTATATTGGTCTTTTCCCATGAATAATCTCACCTGAAAAATTCCATTCCCTAGCTCCCTTTTCCTCACAGTATTAAATTTGTAAGCTTGTTTCTTGCAAGTTAATTGCACATCTTATTCTTTGGAATAAAGTTCAGACAGTGTAGGCTTGTTTATTAGGCTACATATTGACAATTCATAGACTTGAATAATACCAACAATCATACGCAGACGTATCAGTGGCAAGTGATTTCTGTTGTAGTTGCTTGCAGTTCCTGATTTGTTTGTTTGCTCTCTCTGTTGTACATTTGTGCATTCCTGTTGTCTATATTCCTTCTATATATTTGATGCATATGTGTATTTCAGTTCCTATCTTACATATTTCAATTCCTTGCTTTATATTTAAGTTCATGCTGTATATATTTGTGAAAGATCATATCTAGTATGCTTAATTGAAAGTTCCATATCTATATATTTGAGTAGGCTGTAATATTGAAAATGCAATATTGCTGAGTAGGTTGTAGTATTGGAAATTACATTTTGTGTTGATCATCTGCTGCACATGTTATATCTATTTGAACTCATTATATGGTGCACTCTGAAAACAATTCTACATTTTAGGTTTTGGACCTCGGCCTACAGCTGCTAAGCATTCTCAATCATCATTACATGAAATGCATGAGAAAAACAAAGCCTTGGAAGATAAGATCAAAGCTCAAAATGCGCAAATCAATGCGTTGGAAAAGAAGACGAAGAAATTTGAAGAGTTTATGGCAAACTTCAACAACCAACCACTTGATAGTTAGACTTTTAGCTCATTTCTATTTGGAACTTAGTTTGCACTTATTAATACAATTACTAGTTATGCTAGAAATACATATACTATATTCTATCAAGTTATTTTTTATTAGGATTTTAATATATTATTGAATTATTACTATTTATATTAAAATTAAGGTATTCATTTTTTTGATATTTTGTAGATTTTATAATATTTTTTATCAAGTTTTCTCGCTAAAACATCTCCTTATATCGACCACAATACATTTTCTCACTAAAAGGATACATTTAACGATGAAATAACTTTCTCACTAAAAACTATATTTAGCGATGATCAATGGGGTATAAATAACGAGGAATTTGATTTTCTCAACAAAAAGTACATATTTTGAGAAAAAAAGTCGTCGCTAATATTATTTTAAATATTTTTTATTTTATAATATTTTAATTACAAGGCATTTTTAACGAGGAAATAAAAGGATTAGCGAGAAAATTTATTTGGTCGACAATAATATTCAACGACCATTGTCTAATCCTTCATCTTATTTGGCAACGAAATTATATACCTTTTTGCGAGAAAAATAATGGTCGCGAAAATGTAATACCGAGAAAAATTATTATCATCGCGAAAAGTCTTTTTCGAGAAAATATTTTTTTTTCTCGTTAAAACCCTTTCTTGACGAGCTTTCTGCGACGAACTTGCGAGGAAACTAATTTCCTCGCCAAACACCTTCAGCGACAAAATCTCCACTTTTAGTGAGGAAATTTTTTCTCGCTAAAACGCCTTTTTGTTGTAGTGGAACCGGGTTAAAAATGCAACAATTGGTCACCACGATCCCAATCTCGTGGGCCCTCACCCCCGTCTTCCTCAACGCCTCCTCCACCGCCTGAAACACCACCGCCTCCACCTCCTTCTTGGACTCCGCCAGACCGCCATGCACATGCTCAGCGGCCTCTTGAGGAGGCCGTCTGCCATGTAAGTCGACTGACCCAAACCCGACCTCTCTATGAGCTTCTTAGAGAAGTTTAGGGTTTCTTCAGTGAGGTTTCCATATAGCATCATTCTCTCTATTGTGGACTCCTTTGTCACGTGTTGGGAGCGTTTTGGCTTGTGGCAGGCGAAGTCAAGTAGGTAAACGGTACGAGAGCGCTTGGAGATGATGAGCTTTGAAAGGGAAATTGTGACCAAAAGTGTCATCCATAGAAGAAGAATGGTGGTGTAATTGGGTTTGGTTGTGGCCTCTACGAGGCCACTTAAGAAATTGAAGGCATTGGCAAGCATTTTAGGGGTGAGAAGAGATTGCAATTGAGGGTTTTGGGAGACGAAAGAGGCTTAAGTTAGCTAGGAGAAGTTCAAGTGATCCAACATAAGCCTATTTATAATACTTTGATGGCTCATACGCACTACTAGAAAACAGTGTACAATCCGACACTTTTTAGGCGTTTTTCGACGCTTAAAAGCGTCGAGATTTTCTTCCTCGGCGCTTTGTAAAAGTTTCGGTATTTTCAGCGGAGAGATTTTCCGACACTTTCATTTTCCGAGGCTTTTTAGCGTCACGAACAAATCTCTACACTTTTTAATGTCAAGACTTTGCTCACAAAGCAATATCCAACCATTGCACATGACACTATAAGGCGTCGAGATTTGTACATATCTCAGACACTTTATAGTGTCAACACTAGATTTGACACTAATAAGCGTCTGAGATTTGCATGTTATTTTATTTTAACTTCTAAAAATTTATGCACTTTTTCGTTAGGGTAACGTTTAGTTTGATTAGTTTATCTTCTTAGTTGTTGTAGTTTATAAAATTACTTATCTTATTTGACCATCTTAATCCGACGAAACCGAGAAAGCCTAGTTTTCCCAACGCAAATAAGGCGTTTAAACCATCTCTTGCGTGTTTTAAAATTACTCCTGAGAGAACACATCTTACCATATATCTCATTTCACATTTTCACCTGTTGGGTGCCCACAAAAACTCATAAGAATCCACCAAACTTCAATTGTTGGCCAGCTACACTTCATGATAATAGAAGTCGTTTGACTTTTATTATCAGCTCGTAAGCATATTTTGGCCACTTCAGAGGGATGCAAAAGTGCATGCACATTATTGATAATATTGTTTGAAAAACATTATATTCTTTCGACCAAAAAAACAACATTATATTTCCAATTTGACTTTTGAGTTTCATTGGAAAAACCAACTTCGAAATGGAGCCTAGAACAAAAGAGATCTAGCTAGCATGAATGCAACGCAAATGAGCCACATACACACACTCTTCACAGGAGTAGAACCAACGCTTCGGATCCCGTCTCTCCGGCTTCTCATCCTCGAAGCACACATCGCAAATGTAATCCTCGGCCTTTTCACTCGAGAACTCCAGCCGCATACGATGGTGATGCCCGCCGTGCTCGTGCTCCACTCGACTTTGCACCTCTGTCAAGCATTTATAGTGATAGGCTACATTACAAATCTTACACAAGTACAAATTATGCCTACCAGATTCTCCACAAGCCTCACACTGGTACACCAACTGATAAGCACTCAAATTTGGCAATTGTATAGCCAAAAAATGCTCCTCACAATCATGTCTTATTATCGTAGGCATCAAGCGACATTTGAGATGGGTTTCGAAGATACACGACTCACAGTACTCAGAGAAGCTCTTGCCTTCTTCCTTGCAGGAAACGCAAGCCAATCTCTCGGGAAAACTATACCGAAATCGATACTTGAGGTCAGGACATGGATTTCCCCATGTACTAGTTTCATCAAATGACTCTGCACATTCCTTGTGCAGAGCTAAACTGCAATCTTTACAAGTGTAAGCTGCACCCTTAACTTGTGTTCCACAAGCCATACAATTAGCCTCATATTCAAGTCCTTTTTCTGTGTAGTTGGTGATGCTATGACCAACATTGCAAAACCATTTCTTCTTCTCCTCTACCTTTGAGGATTTGCTACTTTCCCCATATTGCATCATATAAGGAGGACTAAAAGAAGGAAAGTATTGGGCTTGTTGCCATTCTCTATACACGACGAGATCTCCTCCATCACTTTCCTTGCGGTTAATCATATACTTGACTCCTTCGATGAAAGGAGGTGGCGCGAATAATTGATGAGATAACATGAGAGGGCTATTATCATGATAGTATTGGTAATCTTGGAGAGGATCCAATACAAGTTTTGAGACTTTGTAGCCGTCGGATCTCTCGTCGTAGTATTCATTGATTGCCTTCTCAACATCATCCCAATCCTTGGCTTGGTACCATTTTCGGGTTTGATTAGGATTGGTTTCTAAATACTCGTCGAATTTTGTCTGTAACAAGTAGATGTTATCCGGTTTGCACTCAACTATGATGAGTTTTGTTTGCCAGAGGGATGAGGCTAGCTCGATGAGCTGATCGAGGTGAGATCGAGAGGAGAGGGGGGAGTCAACGACGATGTTGTCAAATAGTCCCGAGGAGAGTTGGGATTTGATGATTTGGCAGATGATTTGGAAGGCGAAATCTTGTGGCGATGATGCGGGAGAAGAAGGTGAGGATTGAAGGGAATTTGGATGGAGAATGTTGAGGAAATCGTCCAAGGATAGTGCAGGGCATTTAAGGGAGGCTGCTATGAGAGTAGCAAACTCGGTTTTGCGGGTGAAAGGAAAGCCTTTCATGGCTATGATTGATTTTTGCTTGATACCGAACAACATCTTTCTTTTGTGCAGAGAAGAAGAAGATTGAATAGGAGGATGGAGAGTTACGTAGTAGCAAATGAATGTTGATTGTTAAGTCTAAGATCTCCAAGACATAGAAATGTGCAAGCTAGAATAAAAATGATTATTATACAAAGAAAAAAAAAAGGATTAAGAGGATTAATTATTGACAGGTTGTAAGTATATAATCATTGAAAAATGAGGATTGTTTTAAGATAATCTGGTAGACAGCAATGTGCACGTCGAACAAGCTACAACTTCTAATTGTTGTCCAGCTACATTTCAAATTAATAAAAGTCAACGACTGACAAATATATGGAAAAATTGGAAGGAAAAATTAGAAGGAAAAATAAAACTAAATCCAGAACTTGCCCACCGTGCTCATGCATGATCTACACTTTTCCATCTCCAGATCTCCTGTTTTGATGCAAACATAACAAAGGCAATTAATGCTCAGAATGATTACTCAGAGAACTTGAGCAACATTTTTGGTATACCAGTTAAGTATGCATAGTGATGGTAAGCAACATTAAAAGCATGCATCAATGAATGGAAAGTTAAATCATTAAAATCCCTCTAATTGAGTAATTTGTAGTGTTTTACACTTACTATTTCTAGCTAGAATGCGCCAATTCCAAAAGCGTCTATTTTTGATCTTTGAAAGGACGCAATCCAAATGAGATAAGGGATCAAATGAGAACATTTCTTAGGATAAGAAATGAGAATAAATATGGGCCTTTGATTGTGTGAGATCAATGGTCCAAATATGCTAATCAGAGGAAAGCGCACTTCATTAATTTTTCATATTTTGGGGGTATTTTTGTCATTTGATCCCCACAATCTCAGCATACTGAAAATTCGTTCGTAGGATCGTCTCCTTCGGTCTGCTTTGATCGGCTTCTCCTCCCTCCGTTCTTCTACTGTATCGTTCAATTGATCGGCTTCTTTTGTTCTTCTACTGTATCGTTCAATTGATCGGCTTCTCCTCCGTCCTTCAATTGTTCTACTGGATTTTGCGAAATTGAGACATTGGAGGTTAAAGGCGACGGTGGATCGTTCGAGGATAAGATCGTTGTTCAATTGTTCTCGCTGCTAGGGATTTGAAAGATCTTTCTTCTCCCCAGTTTTATTTGGAAGCTCCGTCATCTCCTTCTTCATATTGATGGATTTAGGTTATGAAGCATATATATATTTTTAGTGCAAATTATGGAGGTTTTCTCTCTGATAGGTTGGCAAAGGTGATACATCACACGGGAGTACAACTCCTAATGATCACTACTGCTGGACACGGCCTGAGGACATAGATTATGCTCGACCTGTGACAGAGTGCCACAGTTGCTCTGATCTTGCTGCAGAGATGGCTGCAGCATTGGCATCTGCTTCTATTGTTTTCAAGGAAAACAAGGCTTATTCTCAGAAACTTGTTCATGGGGCAACAACTCTATGGAAATTTGCTAGAGATCAAAGAGGAAGATATAGTGCTGGTGGATCTGAGGCTGCCATGTTCTACAATTCCAACATGTACTGGGATGAATTTGTATGGGGTGCTTCCTAGATGTATTATGCCACTGGAAATAATACGTATCTTCAGCTTGCAACTAATCGAAATCTTGTGAAGCATGCAGGTGCTTTCTGGGGAGGTCCAGATTATGGTGTGTTCAGCTGGGACAACAAGCTAGCTGGAGCGCAAGTAAGTTTACATTTGTTTCCAAGATGCTCTTTGTATATCCACATGTTGATTGCACTATTGAGCTTGATTATGCATCTGCTGTCCTCATAAACGAGCCTTATGTATGAGATTTCGATTTAATAGATATTGCACAAGAAATATGATTTTTGCTTTGCAATTTGAAGGATTTGATTGAAAATATAGTTTGATTTCTTATGTTTATTTGATTGCCCACCAAGTGTTTGATCAAATGCCTAAACCGTTTTTCAATGAGCTAGTCAGGAAGTCGTGAACCGAATTGTCATTTTCAATGAGCTTTAATGTCTATTGTTATGAACCGCATTGTCTATTGTTATGAACCAAAAGAACACTGTTATTTTGCACCTTTTTACTAGATCTCTTCTTTATCTCCCTTTTTTTATTGTAGGTTGTTCATCAAGCTCCGGCCAACCTAGTTTGTCTAATTCAGATAAAGATCATAGTATTGATGGGGTTCAATTGACGGGTCTTGATAATGATGTTAGTGCTGATGGGGTTCCATTGGATGATGCTAATGAAGCTAGTGATGCCTACATTCTTCAAATATCACAGGATTGTTCTTATTACATTCCCAATTGTCCAGACGAGTGTAAACCACACGAAGGTCAATATTTTATCACATTGGATGAAGGCATCTCCTTTTACAATCAGTATGCTTCTATTTGTGGTTTTGTTGTTCGACATGGCGGTTCTCGTATAGACTCAACTGATAATACTATAATTCACAAGTATTTATACTGTAACCGTCATGGGTTAAAAGATGGGAAACACAACACTGACAAACGTAAAAGACCGTCAACTCGAGTTGGTTGTGAAGCGCAAATTAAGTTCAAATTTGTCGGCATGCTCGGTTATGTGGTCCAGATTTTTTTTGAGCGTCATAGTCACACGCGAAGGTTCAATGTTGCCATTGAGGAAACACAAGCCTTAACGAGTTCAGTGATATCAGACTTTTACAGTTGCTTAGGCATATTAGAAGACCATCCTCAACTAATGCATGAGTTTTCTTATGTTATCAAGGAGCAAAAAGAGAAACTCGTGTCTGGTAGTAGTTCTTCATATAGTGACAAATCAGTTAATGCTAGGAGTGTGGAGTCATTAGCTGGTATTAGTATACCCAGTGAGATTCATGTACATCAACCTGAACAAGCTAAGAACAAGGGCTCTGGTTCTGGCAAGCACATATTGGGTGCTAGGGAGAGTGCAATGTCTTCAAGTAAAGCCGGGAAAAGGCGTTGTGGAAAATGCGGGAAAACGGATGGTCATAATATCCGTACTTGTGTTGGGAAGTGATTTGCTTTATGTGGTCCAAGATTAAACATTTGAAGTTGAAGTTCTCTATTTGTCCTTTTTAGTATTTTTTATGTGGTTTTTGGGATTAAGTTGTTTGTTTTATGGTACTTTGTGTTTGAGAAATTACTTTTCTACATTGTAATTGCTTTTAAAGTTGTCTTAGACTTTGAAATTTGCCTTTTGATGCTTCTTTTATGTTTTAAGTTTTGTTTTAACACTATGAACCTTCGCGTTCATACAATGAACCTTCCTGTTAAACACTATGAACCTTCGCGTTGAATACAATGAACCTTCCTGTTAAACACATTGAACCTTCGCGTTGCATACAATGAACCTTCCTGTTAATGAACAAAAATGCTCAACATATAAATTCATTGCAAAAAAATTGAGCAAAATGAGCATATACATTTAACAAAATGCACCATATGCAACAAGCATTCAAGGACCAATTTTTACATTGTTTTCTCAAAATCTATATATGCATTCAGAATCTGCAACAAGCATTCAGAATCTGTATCATCAGAATCTTCATCCGCTTCATATTCACTTGCACATCCTTCAAACTCCAAGCTACCAGTTAGTGGAGTTGAAAGCTTTAATGTTTTCTTTCCTCGCGGACTTTGACGTGTGGAGCTAACTTGTGTATTTCTTTTCAAGCCTTTTGAAGTTGCCACTGTCATATGCATAAAACAGAATATAACACAAATGAGAGCATGAACTGTAATATGAAACTTCAAAATACAACACACATTAGAAGTATTTGTGTACTAAATAAAATGAACCTTATTGGCAAAAATGATGAACCTAATAGCATAAGAAAATGAACCATAACCTAATAAGCACATCCAGCTTAATGAGTGAGCCTTTTTGGCCTATATTTGAACATGAGACATGGCAATACCGAAAAATGAACCATATTGTTTGCAATCATGAACCACGATGACATGTTTTATGAACCACACATCAAGCTTAATGATAAATACTATGAACTTGCAAAAAAAACTACTTCATTAACCTTTGTCTTGAGCGAATTTGCTTCGAATTTCTCTCTGCTGGACTTCTTCTTCATTTTGTTTTCCTGTACCTGAACAAACACAATAGTATCAACATCAAGTGCTCTTTTAACCAAATAACAAGGTGCAAGTCTAATAATACCTTATTATTCAATAGCATGAACTTATTATACTATTGCATGAACTATATTATACAATAGCATGAACCTTATTGAGCAATAGCATGAACCTTATTATTCATAGCATGAACCAGAATTTTTCACTTCCTTCAAACAATCCATACGCAAAGTCTAATTTTAGCAGCTTTGGCCACAATGTCAAAAAAACTATCACAAGGCAACAATTTCAAGGAGTTCCAATAAAAAACCGGAAGTTCATTCAACCATAAACGAAGTAGCGGAAAGCAAAATTCAGCCTATAAAAACCCTCACATAAAGTAGCAGCCATAAACAACTTAAAATAAGTTCATTCAACACAAATCCAGTTCAAGTGGAATGAAAATCAAGTTCATTCAACACATTTCATTCACTTGCACAGAAAATGAAGACCGATCACCAGAGGAAACGAAGACAGAGAAAATGCTAGGAATCAGAATCAAGTTCATTCAGTGCATAAATTTTGGATATACACAATAGGAATCAGAATCAAGTTCATTCAGTGCATAAATCAAGTTCATTCAATTGCTAGATTGTTAAAACCCTAACCGGAGAAGGAGCTCGTTGGAGCGGCGGGGGCGCTGTCTTCCGATCTCGCAGGAGGCATCTTCGGCCGGACGAGAGAAAGGAAACTGGAACGAAATCGCCGCACGCGGAGCAAGGACGAACGATCGAAGGACGAACGAAATGTTTTCACACAATCAAAGGATGAACGAAGTCGCCCAAATCGCCGCAGGGAGGAGAAGAATTTGTCGGTTCAACTTTCACGAGATGAACAAATCGTCTCTTGAACCTTGTGGGTGAGGGCAATTTCATCTTCCACCATTAAAATTAGAAAATTTACATAATTTTCCACCGCCTATATATTTTTCTGATTTAATCTACGCCCTTGATTTATACAATCGGATGGCTATTAATTGTTCTCGTTTCCGCTCTCATCCAAATGAAGATAGTATTGACAATCTTTACAAGAGTAAAACCACTTCTTTGGATCCCCGATCGCCTGACACTCGTCACAGATGTAATCCTCAGCCTTTTCACGATCATTGAACTTGAGCAGCAACTGGTGATGGTGCCCACCATGCTGATGCTTCACTTGGAGAGGTATCTCGTTGAGGCAGTGGAAGTGATAGTAGGTGCAGCATATCTTGCACGTGTAAGAAATCAATTCAACACCGGTTCCGCACGCAAAACACATGTGAACATCATGGTAAGCATTGGCCGGTAACAGCGCTATGGAAAGGAAGTGCTCGTCACTTCTGTCTTCCTTGCAGAAAATACTACTTCCAACCCATAACTCACTAACCCACACATCAGCTAGATATATTTCTAAGAGAAAAAGTTAACTGAAAGTTTAAAGATGTCTCTTTCTTTTTTTTTTTTGAATTTCAGCTAGATATAACTGGCACCAATGCAATGCAAATGAGATACACACACACACTTCACATGAGTAGAACCAACATTTTGGTCTTTTTGGATCCCATCTCTATGGTTTTCAATTCTCAAAGCACACACAAATATTGTAATCCTCAACCACCTAATGCGAGAACTTGAGAAGCATATAATGATCATGTCCACCATGCTCATGATCTCGACTTTTCAAGCTCCAGATCCCCTGTTTTGAATTACATATCACAAGGGTAATCATGAGAATGATTATGCATAGAGCTTGAGA
This sequence comes from Fallopia convolvulus, assembly GCA_964016875.1. Classification (NCBI taxonomy): domain Eukaryota; kingdom Viridiplantae; phylum Streptophyta; class Magnoliopsida; order Caryophyllales; family Polygonaceae; genus Fallopia; species Fallopia convolvulus. The sequence continues at coordinate 6,366,456 of OZ024718.1, read as the reverse complement.
AACATTTATGGTGTCTCATTTAAGTATTTATAGTGAAGATAAGTAGATAACCGACATTTCAGATCTTACACAAGTACAGATGTACAACGAATAGCTTAGCTTACGAAAGGAAGTTAAGAAAACATAAAAATCTTGAGATTGCCTGTAATTATATTCCATGACATTATACCGGGCAGTACTTGTGTTCTTTTTTTGGTAGAAACTTATGAAGGTTCTGTGAGTTGTGAAAAGCTAGCTTTTTAACCGTACATATACTTGTGAATGATCAGAAGTTTTGCTCATTTGACAGATAAAAAGCATTTTAAGACTGAACATGCCAACCACTGTTATATCATCAAAATGTTGGAATAATAGAAGAAATGAAAGAAAATAAAGTACTGATTCTGCAATTCTCTACACTTAGAATTGAAACAAGTACAATATTTAAAGGACAAATGAAGTCATAAACTACCCACTACAACTACGTACCCACTAACCTAGAAATAAGCTAATCCACTGATTAATAACCCACTAATTATTCCACTAGCTAACAACCTATACTTCAGCAACAAAAGCTAACAAACTCCTACTAATTAATTAATTAAAGTTTGAATTATATTCAACAATCATAATGGCTTACAAGCTTCAAACAATGACATCAACATTGATGCAAGTTTGAATCAAGGGGTGATATTGGAATATGATTCAAACTTAATTAATTAGTTTTAGAAATAATCAAGTAATTAATTAGTTTGTTAGAATTAATTAGTGGTTGTTAGCATAACAAGTACGTGAGATATGAGTAAGATAGTGTGCCTAGTTTTTAGGTTATTAATGTTAGTGTTTTGTTTGTTTGATCTTCATCTTGAACATTGCAATTTCTTTGCATATGTCCAAAACTCTCATCACTTGAAGATACAAAAGATCTTTCAAAGATAACCTTTGCAGAATTAGTCAATACTCTTCAAGCTTTGGATCAAAGGAGAAATATGAGAGAGGAAGAAAATGGAGGTAAAGATGACGAAGCTTTACTAGCTAGGAGTTCTTCAAATGAAAAAGGAAAAGCTACTCAATGTAATATTTGCAAGAAATTTAGCCACAAGGAAGAGGATTGTTAGCATAAAGGGAAGCCTCAATGCTTCAAGTGCAAGAGGTTTGGACATGTGCAAAGGAATTGCAATGTTCAAAATGAAGATCAAACAAACAAAACACTAACATTAATAACCTAAAAACTAGGCACACTATCTTACCCATATCTCACGTACTTGTTATGCTAACAACCACTAATTAATTCTAACAAACTAATTAATTACTTGATTATTTCTAAATTTAATTAATTAAGTTTGAATCATATTCCGATATCACCCCTTGATTCAAACTTGCATCAATGTTGATGTCATTGTTTGAAGCACTTGTACGTCTTCTTCTTGTGTGGATGCACCACTCCTCATTTCAATCTTTTTTGTCTTCGTATATGATGCACTTGTCATCATCATCTTCATCTTCTTCGTAGATGCACCAATTCCACATCTACTACATTCTTAATTCATGGAGCACTATTTCTCTCCATGGTTTCCTTGCTTGCATGCTTCTTCCTTGGAGCACTTCTCTCCATGGCCGCCTTTTCAATTTGGAGCACTTCTCTCCTGGGTTTCATTCTTGTTTGAATCCCATCATTTGTTGGAGTACTTCTCTCCATGCTTCTCTTGTTCGTTGGAGCACTTCTCTCCATGTTTCTTTGTATGGAGCACATCTCTCCATAGTTCCTGCATGGAACAACAACTCTCTCTTCTTTTCTTGTATGGAGCACCATCTCTCCATGATTTCTTGCTTGGAGCATCATTTCTCCATTCATGTTGTTTGATTGGATCGAACCTGGAAGATAAATATCTCCGCTCTGATACCATGTTGAATTAAAAGAGAGAGAATTGTGGGCAAACCAAATGCTGATTTTGATTCATGCCATTTACAACTGAATTACAAGCTTTTTTATATAGGAATCCAATCCTTCTAAACCTACGGCACTATCTTCAATTGAGAAAATTGTAGTATTTTACACTAACCATTTCCTGCTGGAACATGCCAACTCCAGAAGGGGGAGGGCCATTTTTGTTTCTTTGAAAGGATGCAATCCCAATGAAGATAGTATTGGCAATCTTTGCAAGAGTAAAACCACCTCTCTGGATCCCGGAGCTCCAGACACTCGTCACATATGTACAAAATCCATCTAATTGAGCAATTTGCTTTGTTTTACACTAATCATTTCACGCTGGAATGTGCCAATTCCAAAAGCCTCTCCTTTTGATCTTTGAAAGGATGCAACCCAGATGAAGATAGTATTGACAATCTTCACAAGAGTAAAACCACTTCTCCGGATCCCGGATCTCCTGACACTCGTCACAGATGTAATCCTCAGCCTCGTCACAATCATTGAACTTGAGCAGCAACTGGTGGTGGTGCCCACCGTGCTCGTGCTTCACTCGGAGAGGTATCTCGTTGAGGCAGTGAAAGTGATAGTAGGTGCAACTATCTCGCACGAGTAAGAAATCAGTTCGACGTGGGTTCCACACGCAAAACACATCTCAACATTCTGGTAAGCATTGGCCGGTAAAATCGCTATGGAAAGGAAATGCTCGTCACAACTGTGCCTGATGACGGTAGGCATGAGGTGACATCTGAGATGGGTTTCAAAGAGGCAGGATTTGCATTCATCCAAGAAGGCTTTTCCATTTTCCTTACAGGAAGCACAAACAAACACTTGAGGAAACTTGTAACTCCCCAAATGTATTCTGTAGCCCCATGTGTTGTTTTTGTCAAAAGACTCAGCACATTCCTTGTCCAAGGCTAGGGTGCAGCTGCTGCAGGCGTACGCCTCACCACCCGTGATTTGGTTTTCACAAGCCGTGCACTTGACTTCATTGTATCCAAGTCCTAATTCTTCCGTATACTTGGCAATGGTGTGGCCATTTGTACAACAGCCTTGATTTATCTCTTTTTCCTTAGTTTGGCTAGGAGGAGTGTGCGAATTTAACTGCCATTGACGATACGCCACCACTGTAGGACCATCACCGCTCTTGCGTTCAATCATATATTTAATGGCTTAAAACATATACAGCCCATGTACTTGTGCAAATTTATTAGATAGACACCCCACCTTTGGTTTGAACCTATTGAACGCTTAAACTTAAAAATTTGGACCTATTAAACACCTGATCGTTGACAATCTCGTTAAGTGTAGCACATGTATGCTGACATATTCCAATTTTTTGTCCAGATGTGTGCCACATAAGCTTATTTTGGCACATAAGATGTCACATAAGCCCAATCTTTAACACCATTATTTTAATAAAATCAGAAAATATAAAAAAAATACAAAAAGAAAAAAAATTGCACAAGTACAGGGGGTTGTATATGTGCGTTTGACTTACACGTACTTCGCCACGTCAGCTATCAGGTGTTTAATAGGTCCAAATTGTTAAGTTTAAGTGCTCAATAGGTCCAAACCAAAGGTGGGGCGTCTATCTGACAAATTTGCACAAGTACAAGGGGTTGTATATGTTTTAAGCCTATATTTAATAGCTTCCATGAACAGAGGAGGGTCAAACCTTAGCAAAGACGAGGCAAACAGTCCCACTAATGTAGGATGCTTATAGAGGTACTCCAAGAGAGGATCTAATATCAGTTTTGAGACTTGATAGTGGTCGGATCTCTCATTGTCGTGCTGGATTGTTTCCTTGATGACTTCGTCCCAAATTTTTGCCTTATACCACTTGCGTTTACCACGAGAGTTCTTATCTAAATGCTCCTCAAATTTGTTCTTCCACAAGTAGGTGTTCTCCGGCTTACACTCAACGATGAAAAGCCTCGTCTTCTGCATCGACGAGGCTAGCTTGATGAGCTGTTCCAAGTGAGAGCTAGAAGAGAGAGGGGAGTCGATCACAACTTTGTCCGAAAATCCATTTGACAGATGGTTTTTCGCCATCCGACAGATGATCTGGAAAGCGAGATCTTGCGGAAGTTGCGACGGAGGAGAAATCTGAACGTGATCTGGACGGAGGACATCAAGGAAATCCTCCACAGACAAGAGAGGACAACTCAAAAAGGCTGCAATCAGGGAAGCAAACTGTCTTTCTTGTGAAAGGGGCCCCCTTCATCGCTATTATTGTTTTTGGCTTACGTTCAGAGGCCCAGATTAGGGGAGTATTTTGTACCATTTTTGTGTGAAGGATACAGATATGAGAGAAATGTTAGGCAGAGAGGTATGAGCAGATGAGAGTATTGGAACAGGTAATCATGAACTTATTTAATTTTTTGAAAGTATTAATTATTTATTTAATCAGGGGCGTATTGGAACAAGTAATCGTGACTTTATTTCATGTTTTTTATTTTTAGAGTAAAAATTTAACAGCATCAATTATTTCTTCGACAGGATGTTTCCAATAATTCCGATTAGTCGTTGAAAAAATTACGGAGTATTGTTTAGTTTTGTATGATTATGTAGAAAACAAGCTTGTGCATATCCATTCACACTCACAGCCCACTAAACTCCAATTTTCAGCCTGCTACTAGATCTGTCAAAAGCTGACCCGATCTGCAATCCCGACCCGAATTGTCCGAAAATTTTAGGGTTAAGACCTAAAAATTTGAACCCGAAATCCGAAGTGAACTGAAACCCGATAGATCTGCAATCCGTTGGGTTGAAACCTGAAAACCGTGGTTGACCGATTTAGTATATTATTATTTAATTAAATATCTATTTTAATAATCATAAAAAATTCTATGTTTTTGACCCATTGGCCAACCCGACCCGTCGAAAAACCCGTATCGACCCGACCCGGTTTAACCCGTGACTCGTAACGACCCAAACCCGACTCAACCCGAACCCGAACCCACCCGACCCGACCCGACCCGATTAACAGGTCTACGTGCTACACTATAAGAATTAAGAAGTCGTTTGACTTTTATTATCAGCTCCTAAGTGCACACACATTATGGCTAATATTATTTGAAGAACATTATATTTCCAATTTGATTTTTCAGTTTCATTGGAAAAACCAACTATAAATTGGAGCTTGTACAGAAGAGATCTGCCTAGTATAATATATTCAATTTAATTGAGTATATGTACAACAAAAATATTTGACAACATCGAATGTGTCGGGAAGTCACTGATAGTCCATATTACAGCTGAGCGCAAGACAAAATTTTACTTCCTCCAAGAATCGTATGTGCACACCACATTAAGCCACAAATTCTTGAGCTCGGCTATCAACGGCTGCAAGTAGACATTCAACTTTTGCTTCGGACTCTTCGGTCCAAGAACAATAACCATCAAAAACATAACCTCTTCTCGCATACACATCGACGACGGCAGGTTGTAGGGTGTCAGAATCACAGGCCAACATGAGTATTAGCGCCCGGATGCCCGAACGGATTGAATCCATCCGTGCACAAGCCTAGTCTCACATTTCGTGTTTCTGCTGCAAAATCTGGCCATGCAGCATTGAAGTGCCTCCATGCCTCTACATTTGACGGATGTCTCGTCACCCCATCTTGTACGTGCTCTGCATACCATCTCATGTGCTCGGCAGTCACCATCGATGCGTACAACCTCTGCAACGATGGAGTTATTGGCAAGTAAAACATACGAGAATAGGGAATGAGCTTTGACTTGCCTTGCCTCCATCTAGGATACTCACATATCTTGCAAGTCGCGTATTCTGCATCTGCACCCCAATATATCATGCAAGAGTTTGGGCAACAATCAATGGCCTCGTACAGAAGCCCGAGACCCTCAACTAATTTTTTCGTGTCATAAAAGGTGGCTGGTAATGTGGTCTTCGGGTGTGAAACGCGTCCGCAGAAATCTGAGATCATGTCGTATCCACGCTCCGCCGTCCTTAGCTTTGACGTTAGGCTAATTATCTCAATCGCCACCTCCAATTGGGTCATATCACATCCAGGCCAAACGGCCGATTTGCGGCCGACAACATGTCGTACATACGTTGTGCATCGGGATTTGGCACTTCATGATACTATTGCTCCCCTTGCTCATGTCTTATACCCTCATTCTGGATGGGATCATCAGTAGTGTAATGACTTCAGGCATTAAAACCATCATAAACCATCTACTCCATTCGATTATCATTCCCATATACTGGTGGTGCTGGATCGGTACTGCTACAGCCTTCATACTGTCTAGACTCGGCCAACAAGGCAGCGAACGCTTCATCTGTCTCCCCGTGCGAAACCCAATGGCAATAGTTCGGAACAAACCCATCCTTAACAATGTGATAATGCACATCATCTACATGAATCAGTTTCTTATTCTTGCACCTCCGACATGGACACTTTAATTCAAATGAGTCATATGTCGGCATAGATTTGCAGAAGTCGATAAATTGCTGAACACCAGCTAAAAACTCGTTGTTCAAAAAACCATCCACATTACGCACATACATCCATTCACGCATTTTTCGTTCCTGTAATTCAATATAAGACTATAATTAATTTAATTCGGGTACATATAATCCTGATGTGGCGACCAAATGGATGCAAATCTGCGTCCATTTGGTCCCTAAATTACGACCATATGGACGCTGATTGGTGGTAGCAACCATATGGTCGCTAATTAACGTCCATTTGGTCGCGACATACTGTATATGTAAACAAAAACTTTCTTCAACAGATTGCTATTGATGATGCTCAAAATGGTAGAACAGGAAGTGGACCCGGGGTACAGAGAATAAACGGACCTGACGGGACTCCCGAGGTGGATTCCGGGGCCCACCACCATACCCATCTTTTAAATAAACAAATTCCCTATCCGAGCGAGGTCTTCCGAAACCTCGGGAACGAGGTCTAAACCTCGTTGCCGACTCAACTAACACCCCCGCCCACCTGGTCCACTCAGCTGCCGCCGTTCTTCCCAACCAATCATCGGCTGCCTCGCCTCCGGACCAACCAGCAGCCCTGATCTCGGGCGTCCGACATCGGATAAACATCGAAACTCAGTTCCCCAATTCTATATAAATAGAGGAGAACCTCGTAGGTAGAAAGGGGTCGAAAAACATCTTGAACTCAAAAACTATCTTGCTCGTTGAAGATCGATGTGTTGAAACATCGTCAAAAGACCTCGCTATAGACAAGTGAAGTCCACAAAAAGACTTCAAGTCAGACAGAGAGCTTTCGCTCACACCAAAGACCCCGCTGCTCCATCTCGCAATCCATCATCACCACACTCGAACTCGAAGCTCAACCTCGCCACCGGAGTCCGTCAAGCGGCCTGTGGATAATAGAATCTCGTAGTGATTAGGAGATCTCGAACCCTGTTAGATCGAGATCTCAAATACTCTTAGGAGGTCTAAGGTGTAAACCTCGTTATGCCTGTAAACCTCGTTGGCTTGTAAACCTCGTTTGTTTGTGACCTCGTTGTAAGAAAGCAATAAATAAAGAGCAAGTGTTTGCACAATCGAATAATAGAATCCCGTTTCTTGTCTTTTAGCGACGTTTTATTTCGGGTTTCATCATTGGCGCCGTCTGTGGGAACCTCTTCATCCTAAGCAGTTTCTCGATTTGTGCAAACCTTGGCTTTGATCCCCTCAAAATGGCTTGCCCAAACAATTTCTTCCCCCAACACCCCGATAACATGCCCGAAACCACACAGTGGATGGGCACGGGACCTTTAGGCTGCCCGTTCGTGGTCCCCCCGGGTTGGACGTACACCTCCCCACAAAACCCCTACCCATTCCAAGTTTACGAGCCGGGCGGTGCACCCCCGAACCCATATCCCTACCCGGGCTATGGGCAGTACCAGCAGGGCTTCACCCCTTCATACGTCCCTGTCCCCCCGGGCAACCCCCCACTCCGAGTACGTACCTGCGTACGTCCCTGGGCATGTGCCGGGACACGAGACCTCCACCAACGGCTTATCGACGAAGAGGCCTCCCCAGGACCCCATGCAAATCTCGTGGTCCCGCTCGCGACGTTCGAGAATGCAGGACACGGAGCTGTCCAAAACATCGGGGAGTGCTTTGCATCCCCCCAAATCGAGGCCAACGACGTCGATGCACCCTTTGAAATCGAGGTCGCGCTGACAACCCGTCGAGACCGGGTGCACCTCCCTCTTCGTGGACGAGATTCAGGGCACGCCTATGCCCAAAGGTTTCCATTGGCCACAAATGGGACTATACGACGGCACGGCTGACCCGGAGGAGCACGTGAAGCACTTTGCCATCCAAATGAATGTCAACTCCTACAATGACGCCATATTCTGCCGCATCTTCCCAACCACACTGGACAAGGCCGCGATGACGTGGTTCATAAGCCTCAAGATAGGGTCTGTGGCCTCGTTCGCTCAGCTGTGTGAATCCTTTGTCACACACTTCAGCGGCTCGAGGAAGCGCAAGAAGAACATGCGGGATCTCCACGGTATTGAGCAGGGAGAGGTCGAGTTGTTGGGCACCTTCTTCACGAGGTTCACCACCGCGGTAGCGGAGATCGCACACATCGACGAATCATCGGTGCAAGATACCCTCATGGGCAACCTGTGTCCGGGGCCTCTCAAGACTTACATTTTCTTGAAATGCCCAACGACGTACGACAACCTGTGCACCCGGATCACGTCCCAGGTATATGCCGAGGATGCCGCAAACCAGAGTTCGCGACCGAAGACCGACAAGGAAATCGTCCCCGAAGCTAAAGGGAAGGCGAAGGAGGCCGCACCACCCGCGAGGGATGTCTATGTAACGTAGGCCCAAAACGCCGTCAGCAACAACAACAACAAGAACTACAACAACAATAACAGAAGAAACAACAACAATAACAACGGGAACGACGCCAACCGTAACAACAACCGCGGTGGCAATTGGAACTACTTCGGCGAAAAACAACGAGGCTATAGGGGCAAGGGCGGCCCTTTGTACAACCCAAACGAAAAGGGACGTGCCAACCCCGCGTCAGGCGCCAACACCGTACCACAAGGCCCGAGTCAAGCTCAGGCCAACAACGTCGAGCAGTAGGCTCCCGCGAAGCACGCACGGTCTGGGCAGACAACAACACCCCGATGGGTATATCCATACCATCTCGGGTGGACCATCGCTGGCTGGATCAAGCCAGGAAGAAAGAAAGAGGTACGCGAGGGCAAGCCATCATGAGCCCTCGATATTTAGCGTCGCCCAGACCTCGCGGTCTCACGTAGGCTTGGCCTTCACCTCCGAAGATACCGAAGGACTCCACATGCCGCACTTCGACCCCTTGGTGGTGCACGCTCAAGTGGGCTCGAAAATGGTGAAGCGAGTACTGGTGGACATGGGATCCTCCGTGGACATCATGTACTACGGCGCCTTTGAGCAGTTGGGCATCTCCGAAACATCCTTGAAGCCCTACGCTGGGAAGCTCACCTCCTTCTCGGGAGACGAGGTCGACGTGGCAGATCCTATAGACCTTTGGATGACGCTGGGCATCGGCTCCACGAGGAGGACCGAGATGGTGGAGTTCACCGTGGTACACTTTCCTTCGGTGTGGAATGCAATCATCGGGAGGGTATCCCTGATGAAATTCTAGGCGGTAGTCTCCATCTATCACCTAAAGATGAAATTCCCCGTTGACGACGGGGTTGGAGAGGTAAAGGACAACCAGGAGGAGGGTCGCGTTTGCTATGCGACCTCGGCCAAACAATAATGCCCGGTGTTCATGGTGGAGTCCCCTGGCGAGGCCGACCTCTGTTTTGGACAAAAATTTGCTTGACAAACCTCTGTCCTGAATTGGGGCACGATCGCAATCAAGAGAAGCTATTGATCTTACAAGAACAATGAAACAAGAAAAAGCGATTTTGCTCTGGAAATCCGTAATCTCGTGTATATTCTTACTGATGTTCGCATGCCTTTACAAAAACAAGTAAAATCGATATATACATTTACATTGCAACGGTTATCTCCCTAGTATCACGATCTCCGGATCTCTAGGACACGACCCATAACTACTTTCCCATTTTCCACGTGTTTCGGAGGCTTGAAACACTATCTCGTGCGCCTTCGGGATGGTTATTTCCGCTTGTGACGGATGCTTTCTCCCATCCATCGAGTGATTGGAGATTTCTCTATTCCAAGATCTCTTCTTGCTCAGCCCGGTTGGTGATTTCTTCGTGCGTTCATGGGCTTAACTCATCGGATGGGCCGATAGATTTTTGGGCCTAACAACCTCGAAGTCCGAGACTTTACGGTCCCCATCCTCGAGGTAGAAAGAAGGGTGGTTAACCCCTTCGGGAATGAGTTCAAGAAGATCTACTTGGGAGAATGTCTCTCCGGGAAATCGGCGGAGTCGCTGGAGGCCCTGCTGTCCAGATTCCGCGATGCGTTCGCCTGGACCGCCAAGGACCTCCCGGGCATCCCGCGCACCGTGGCCCAACACTCCTTGAATGTCGACATCACCACCCGCCTTGTCGTGCAACGACGGAGGAAGATGAATGAGGAAAGGGTAAGCGCCGCGAATGAAGAGGTGGCTAAGTTGCTGGCCGCGGGGTTTATCCGCGAGGTCCAGTACCCGAAATTGTTATCCAACATCGTGCTGGTCAAAAAGGCCAGCGGTAAGTGGCGGATGTGTGTGGACTTCAAAGACCTCAACAAAGCATGCCCTAAAGACAGCTACCCCTTGCCCTCGATCGACAAACTAGTTGATTCAACCGCAGGGCACGGGATCTTGAGTTTCCTCGATGCGTACTCAGGATACAATGTAACACCCCCTACTTACCCTAGAGGTATTACCGCTAGTAACCCCGATTAGGACTAAACCAGAGTTACCCAAGGCTTTAACTTGACAGAACTTACTAGAACAAGGTAAATGAAATCATTTAAAACCTAACAAAATTAAGTAAAACTTTACAACGGAAAAGAGAATAAAAGGTCTTATACAAGCCTCAACTTAAAAAGAATTAGTAAATAAATAGAACAACCTTCTATTTAAACAAAATCTTTATCCAGTCTTCCTTAAGTTCTTATTTCTAAAACTCAGCTTCGCTTTGAAGTAGTTCAACCATGATCTTCACTCAAGTATAGACATTGGAAACCTTTCTTCAACTTCTGGAGCTTCAAACCTCTGAATCTGCCTCTTGAATCAACTTCCAAGAAGAACCTGATATGTCGTAAACCAACGGTGGACACCAGCCGACCCTATAAAAGAAAAGAAGATGGACGGGTTAGTCTAATAAAAGACTAAGCAAGCGGAGAAACTAACTTGGTTCTTATGGTTGGGACAAAACATATTGGCATCCAAATCCGATTAGATTCGGATTATGATCCAGCAGTTAGCAGTCTTATAGAGAATAAGAAGGAGACTTGCATAAACAAGAGAGAGAACACCACTGCTTGTGGTTTCTTTTATGAAACATGAACAATTGTTGGGAACTCATATTAATCACATCACATTTTGAAAAGCTTCCGTCGACTAATCAAATTGACTTAATCAAAGTTTGATTACGAATCATTCGTAATCGGGAGCAAGAATGGTTATCGAATAGACTAACCATCCGGGTACATTAATGTGCCTAACACACTATCTTATATTATTTGCAAACTTTTTACAAACAAGTTGACATCTTTTAATCGGCTCGAACTACTACCGATGGAACACAATACTATCGAGGTCAGAGGGCATGTTTCATCCTTGAACAACGAATAGTACGGGTCCCAATGATGGAGAGATTAGAGGGCCCGTTTCATCCATAATATTCTACCAACACATATTAAATGGAACACAATACTATCGAGGTCAGAGGGCATGTTTCATCCTTGAACAACGAATAGTACGAGTCCCAATGATGGAGAGATTAGAGGGCCTGTTTCATCCATAATCTTCTACCAACACATATTAAATGGAACACATGCTCTTGCCAAAGCTCTTTAACCAGTTCCTCAAGAACATACTATTGAGGTCAGAGGGCATGTTTCATCCTTGAACAACGAATAGTACGGGTCCCAATGATGGAGAGATTAGAGGGCCTGTTTCATCCATAATCCTCTACCAACACATATTAATAAATGCACCTAGCTAGAGTTCATAGTCACCCCTCAAGCGTAGAGCGGGCCATGGTCATGACCTTAGTGTTAGGGGATCAATATTGATACTGCCTAACATGAGTTTTAAAGAGATGCTTCCGAGACTAAGCTCACATCCCTGGACTAGATTAATATATATCAATGTCTTAGCATGATACAACTAAACAAACAAGGTCACACACACAACGGACCTAAATCCAGTTCTAGCGCGAAACTGAATGAATAACCATATGGTCATTATTTCTAACAAAACAACAACCTATCATATTTTATTAATCATACAATTTGTTCCCAACGCAAATATTAAATATGATTCAATTCCTCATTTAATAACAATAACGCAAGAGAGAATCGTCCACTTGCCTTAGAAGGCGTGCTCAACGTCCTTAGTGACTCCAACAGTAATCTTAATCACCCTTCTGCCAAATATAACAAAAGGATTTCTCAACAACGAGCTCACGGAAACACTTCTTAGTTGTATACTCAAATTCTACAACTTCCTAATTGATAAACGATTTAATTTTCGAATATCGATATATAATAAATCCTTAGTTATCATGCTTTAAGCAGCCATCTTGGTGAATTTATAACTAATTATCCGCTTCACTTTTGAAACAATTTTTTAAACAAAAATTGTTCATTAAGAACAATTCTTAAAGGTGACCAAATCTCGGATCAAACGGATTAACAATGAATCCCGAGTAATTATCCGAAGTCCTTTACCTGCCAATCGGTATCAAAACTTGTATTCGCTATAACTGAAGATTCGGACGTCCGTTTCTCGAGCGGTTTGAACCTATGGGACCGTATCAACGTCAAGATTATAAAAACCATAAATTTAATTAGCTAAGAGGAACCGAAAGGCTCTTACGGTGGCTCCGCAACCAACCCGCTAATTAATTTCGATCGTATATACCTTCACTTGAGCCCATGGCTCGTTTGGCTCGATAGTGGCTCGATCCCCGAGCTCGAGGGTGGTCGGGTGATGCCCAATGGCGGCCCTTGCAGTGGATGGTGGTCGGAGGAGCTAGCGATTGCCGGTGACGTCGCTTGGCGAGGCAACAACGATGAAGAATTCGAATCCTAGCTCTCCGAGTCCGTCGTTCCTCCTGATTCTCTCATGGTTTCTGGTTTGATTTTACAGCAGCTTAACTCAAGAGCCCATAGGGAGGAAGAAGATGATGAGGAGGTGGAGAAGAGGTAGCCGACGGTGAGAATTCTTTCTCCTCGGACCATCGTTCCGTCCTAAAACTCTCGGGTTCCTTCCCTTTGATTTTGTTCTTTTGAGACAAAAGTCAAAGACTTTGATAAGGTAGAAGATATGCCGGTGGATAGAATACTCTCTCAGGTCCCTTCCTTATTTAGGCAAGGAAAGATGACTTTTAAAAATCAAAACCCGTCTCGGAACGGGACTCGCGTTAAAGCGGTAAAATTATGTACCTCGGGTGGAAAAACTTACTAAACGAAAAACATCTCGTAAATTATGTAGACCAATAAAACCAATTTTCCATGATTTTATCTTGCTACCTTCAATTTTTAAGGCTTCCGTTTCGTAAATCAAGTTCTTTCCGGGTCATAATTAAAAAGACGGCTTATCCAATAAATATTCTTTTTTCACCGAGAAATCCTAGAATTCACACCGATCCATAAAATCATTTCTTTGTGATTTTAGGATATCACCAAGAATTTTCTTGGATTTAATCTCCAACAAAAAAATCGGATTAAGCGTTAAAACGGACAAAGAGGTTAAAAGGATATCCGAGAAAAATTCTTAAATATCCTTAAAAACCACAGTTATTACATTAGTACCCCCTTAAAAATGGTTTCGTCCTCGAAACCAAGGAGAACTCGGATCACAAGGAAGGATAGCACCAGCACACACACACAACCACTACAAACCTATACAGAAGTTGTAGTACCCCCTTAAAAAAACATGATGTTACTTTTGCACAATGCACAAAACAACCATTGCTTAGTTGCCAAACTTCTTCTTTACAACGTTCATTAACTTTGGAAAATGGCTTAGCATTTTCTGTCTAGTCTCAAGTCTTTTCTTCACCTCCATTTTTAGGCCAAGGTAACCTAATCAAAGGTTTTTTTTTCTTATTCACGATTCAACCTAGCCCTTCTTCATAGAGGTCATTTGGTTGAATAACTATCTTATCATTGTTGAGTATATGAGATATATCGAACGCATACCATCAAGGAAACATTACGGATAGAATGCACTGATGGTGGCAATGCCAACCAATAAACAAACTTACCAGTTCTTTCCAGTATCTCGAAAGATCCAACATAGCGAGCATTTACGTTGTCTCGCTTTCCCCAACGGAATATGCCTTTAAGGGCGGATACTATAAACAAAACGTTGTTCTCTGCAGTGAACTCAACATGCTCTCAAATTAAAACAACACACGACTGTTGTCGATTTGAGCAGTTAGCACCCTTGGTCGTGTTAGTGCGATATCAATTATTGTTCTCTTGGCCAAATCTGGCGCATGAAGAACCTTGTCAGTGTTGTCATTCCAACAAATTGACAACCAACACTTCTGGCTTTATAAAGCCTTAAAAGAGTCATTTTCTTTATCGTGAAATCAAAATTCTTGTATGTGATTTCACTCAACCTCAAACTACCATTCCAACTCGTGTGGAATCCAGAATACATGTCCTCGGGAGTTTGAATTTGTTTCTTTGCATCGTTCATCAGTTTGATGCGGGAGGCCAGTGCTAAAATTCAGTTTACTCCATAAAGCTTGTTGTCATTCCCTTCAAAACTTTGGTGTGAACCATCCATCTCAATCAGAGATAATAGTCTTTGGAGTTTTATGAAGATGAAAAACTTCATGCATGAACAACTCAACTAACTTTTGTATTTTGTTTAAGTCATCTTAAATGCATTAAAAAGAACAATCTAGATGAGTTTCTTAACAACCTCCATATTACATCCTTCTTTCATTAAGTCTTGAACGACTAATGACAAGAATCCATTGTAACATCTTTTCGCTTCCATTCTGAAACAGGAAGAGATTATAACATTTCATCTGGTCTTCTATGTTCAAACATGACTTTCAGACAAACTAAGCATATCAAAACAAACTCGGTGACATTTCGCTTCATGTCAGTCGATCAAAAGTTTTATCTTAAATCCTTATACATTTCTTTGTTCCAAGATGAACTAATTAAGCAAATAACTATGCTTCCTTTGAAATAAGCTTTCAAAGCTCATCAACA